>CAHIKZ030000846.1:1067500-1072500 GCA_903632075.3 Acanthosepion pharaonis
TCAGTACGAAAATTTCAGTGATTGCGCAGTTCAAAGTTGCCAACATTGTGTGAAAATTTTGTGGGAATTGATTGATTTGTTTTTGAAATATTAGAAAAAAGTTATCTCGATAATAATTTGGCACGCAGTATATATATATATATATATATATATATATATATATATATATATATATATATATTATTCTTTTAATCTCACTTCTTTTCTGTATTTTCATCTCAATTCCAGATCTGTATCTCCCTAATTTGTATTTTCCCAATTCTCACTCTCGTGTGATATTATTTAACTCCCTTCCTCTCTCTCTCCCTCTATCTCTGTCTCTCTCATTGCCCACTTCCTTACACTTGTCTCTGCCTCCCAAAATCTCTCGATAATTCTTTTCCCCGATTTTTCTCCTCTCGCCTCCTTCGATCATCATTTGTTATCTCTCCACTCATAAACCCTTTACAATCTCTAGCTCTCTCGCTTTTTCTCATCTAATTTCTCTTCCATCATCTCTCACTTCCCCATTCTCTCTCCCTCACGCCACCTCTCCTCTCTCTCTCTCTCTCTCTCTCTCTCTCTATATATATATATATATATATATATATATATATATAATATAGTACATTAAGTACTGTTTTTAATAAATTAGTAGTCGATGTAGCTTACGATTAATTTATATGTTAATGATAAAGATATTTTTCTCACCAGTAGCCCAACTCTGAATTTCAGGCACAAAGATATCTATCTATCTATCTATCTATCTATCTATCTATCTATCTATCTATCTATCTATACAGACACGCACACAGACACACGCACACATACATATATATGTATATATATACATATACATACAGATACACACACGCAGGCACATACACACACATATATATATATATATATATATATATATATATATATATATATATATATATATATATATATTATTCCCTTGAAACGCCAGGTTGATTTAAGCGTTGTGAATGAATTGATTAGACGAAAGTGTTTTGAAACCTGTCGAAGGTTCTGCTAGCACGAATTCACAAGCCATTGTGGCCGAGCGGGTGAACGTATGATTTTTATTATACCGACTGATCAAGCCAGGTTATGGGCTCTCTCTCTCTCCCCCGCAAACTATGATTAAGTTTCGCTCAGAATAATTGCAGTATAAACCACAGTTTTATACGAATTATTTTATAATATGTGTTGATATATCAGTAAGTAATGACTGCCTACACGTGTTCGAGTACCCTCACCTACTCGGCTCACTTGCTAATGCCTGTTGCAAACACAGATCTACGCGGTAAGTTGTTTGCAACAGGGATTACCTTGCGTCACGAGTGAGCAGTCAACATTTATTTGACTTATCGTCATACATTATTTTCTTAGACGCTATAAATTTGACTTGGAGATGGACGGTCTACAGCCGATCTGCTTTCTCAAGACACACTATACAGGAATGAATACCGCTTCAACTGTCAACCCAAATATTGGCACGACGTCGAGATATACCAAGTGTAACAACAAAATTGTCTAAATCGTGTAACAGCAAATTTGTCCATTTATTAGATTAAGATTTGAACCGTTGTAAATGATTAAATGTATCTTACTGGAATTCTCCTAGTTTTTTTTTTTATAACACTAACACTTTGAACAATAAGAATGTATTTATATCTTAGTTGAAATAAAGATCCTTCTTGCTGTTTTGACCTCCTGATCCAATTTCCTCTCTACTTTTCCCTCTTTTTTAAACTTATTCACCGTTCTCTTGATCATTCTTGAATGGACTTTGGCCAGAGTATGAATGTTGATATCATTACTGAAGGCCTGAATGATCTTTTTCCTCTCACCATTGCTCTGTTGGGAAGATATAGTGGGGCTGGCAGAAAACCATTTTAACCTGTCCTCTTTCTAGCTGAATAACTCGAAAGGTTTTTCAGTGATTTTTATAACAAATGGTGTCAAGATGGCTAAACGTCTTATCTAAAAACCTGAAAAAAGAAACTTCAATTAGTTTAATGGTTTTTTAGATATTAAAAATTTTGTGGGATGGACACTTATGGCATACTGCTACACAATTTGAACAATTTTACTTTTACACCGGAAATGTATGAAGCTGGTTCAGGTGATCAAATGCGTATTACTCCTACGACCACGTCAGGTCATAGGACTGATGTTGATGATAAAAACTTCTAAATGAAACCTTTCTCTTTATCTACAAGATATGGTGGTATTAGTGAAGGGAATGCTTAATGCCTTTGTCAACTGTATTTGTGCGAAAGTAAATGCAATTATGCGGAAATTTGAACTCAGACCGCCGATATCATTTTCTACGCCGATCACTGTTACACCACCCGCACAAAGAATTATATAGGTTTAACCTAGTCTAGAAGAAAACCACCTGCGAGGTTTGAACTCGCTATACGAGTAATGTTCTGCAGAGCGCGTCTGTTGACTGGTACTGTATTTTCTGGTACCGTCAAGGTTATGTCTGCAAATTATTTTTCGGAGAACTTTCACGTTGAAAAAAAAGAAGCAGATAGAATTGGCACCAAAGAATTAGCAGAAAAAATAATTTAAAAATTGCTCGATGTTTAAATACAGACATGAATAAGAACTTAACCAGTTCATGTACTGAAAATATTTGTTTAGCTGCTTTTTCACTCCCAGAATTAAGGCACGAAGCTATCTGGGAAAATTTTTTTCTCTACCATTTATTCTTTCACTATGTACGCTGAAGGTTTTCTTCTTCTCTTTCATTATTTCAAATCTCATCATTTTCTTTCTTTTTCTATTCTATTTTCACTTATGCGTTTACCTTTTCTTTTTTTACGATATTTTTCTTTCTTTCTTTTTTCTATTCCCTGCATCTATTTTCTTTCTTTTGCAATCTTCCCTTCACTCCATCCATCTCTCTCTCTCTCTCTTTTTCTTTCTTTCTTTCTTTCTTTCTTTCTTTTTTCTTTCTATTTCTCTTTTATCTCTTCATTTTCTTTTCTTGCTTTCGTGATTTGATTTTTTCTACTTTTTATTTGCGAACTTTTTCCTTTTGTTTGCGAACTTTTTCTTTCTTTTTCTTCTTCTGTTAATTCCGTAAACATTTCTTTTCTCCAGTTCTTTCTTTCTTTCTTTCTTTCTTTCTTTCTTTCTTTCTTTCTTTCTTTCTTTCTTCACAACTCTGTTCTTATTTCTTTCTTTCTTTCTTTCTTTCTTTCTTTCTTTCTTTCTTTCTTTCTTTCTTTCTTTCATCACAACTCTGTTCTTATTTCTTTCTTTCTTTCTTTCTTTCTTCACAACTCTGTTCTTCTTTCTTTCTTTCTTTCTTTCTTTCTTTCTTTCTTTCTTCACAACTCTGTTCTTCTTTCTTTCTTTCTATTTCCTTTTACCTTTTCGCTTTCTTTTCAGATCTTTTCTCTTTTTCATTGTTTGCTTCGTTTTACTTTTCATTCACCTCTTCTCTTTATCTGCAATTTTTTTCTGTTTCTTTCTTTCTTTCTTTCTTCCTTTCTTTCTTCAACTCTTTTCTCTTCCTACTTTCCTTTTACTCTGCTTTTTCACTGTTTGTCTTTTCCATTTCTTTCTTTTCTCCCTTTTTTCCTTTCCATCTGACATTAAACGTTTCATTTCAATCACTCGTTCATTACACCCTCCCGTTTCCTTCCGTTTTCTGCCTTACAATTCTAAATATAAGTTGCATTAAAGAAAAAAAAAGCCAAAACAACCAATCCAATCTTACTATCATCCCCAATCTTCTTTAATTTAACAGAAAAAATTAATAAATCCTACTTTTACTTTCACTTTCCCTCTTGTATTGTGTCTATCAAATTTCACTGATTTGCGACAACACATCTGTTTCTTCATTTCTAGCGTGAAGAAAACCCCACCCCTTTACCAAAAAAAAAAAAATGGCAAAAATTTTAAAATTTATCGTCAACCATTGTGACACAAGTCCTAACTTCCTTTACCCCTTCAACGCCGAAGTCAAAGAAAACTATAAATCGAAAGTAAATTTTAAAATAAAAAGGCAATGTATTGTTGCGTGTTGCCGCCATGATTTTCAACGCCACTGATGGTATTAAACTCACTGATGTTTTCAACGTCAAACACTGTTCGGGATCGTTTAAAAACCGCTGTGGTGCTGTTGACATCATTTCTTTTCTTTTCTTGTTTATGTTTTTTCGATCATTGTTTCATTTTCTGTTTTAATGTGTTTTGGCGGGGCGGTTGGGGAGAGGAAGGGATGCTCAAGATAAAGTCGGCTCTCGCGATCCACAAGATATAAGATCTATTCTGCACACTTCAAGCTACTTTTATTGATTTCCTTACTTCTTTTCCTTTTTTTTTTCTTTATTTCATATATTCCGTCAATTCTGTAAGAGTTTATTCTTTCTTTCTTTTTTCTTTCTTTCTTTTTTCTTTTTTTTCTTTTTTCTTTGTTTCTTTGCTTATTTCTTTGTTTCTTTCTTTGTCATTTAGTGTCATTTAGTAGATTTTTTCATTTTCTTTGATATTTTATCCATTTCTTCCTTCTTTCTTTCTATTTTTCTTATATATCTTCCCCCAAATCCATAACTATTTCTTGTCTCCAGTTTTTCTTTTTTCTTTCTTTCTTTCTTTCTTTCTTTCTTTCTTCAGTTCCATAATCATTTGGTTTCTCCCATTCTTTCTTTCTTTCTTTCTTTCTTTCTTTCTTTCTTTCGTCAGTTCCGTAATATTTGTTTTTCCCCGTTCTTTCTTTCTTTCTTTCTTTCTTTCTTTCTTTCTTTCTTTCTTTCTTTCGTCAGTTCCATAATCATTTGGTTTCTCCCATTCTTTCTTTCTTCTTTCTTTCTTTCGTCAGTTCCGTAATATTTGTTTTTCCCTTTGTTCTTTTTTTTCTTTCTTTCTTTCTTTCTTTTTTCTTTTTTTTCGTCAGTTCCATAATCATTTGGTTTCTCCCATTCTTTTCTTTTCTTTCTTTCTTTCTTTTTCTTTCGTCAGTTCCGTAATATTTGTTTTTTCCCCGTTTTTTTTTT
>CAHIKZ030000846.1:1075000-1080000 GCA_903632075.3 Acanthosepion pharaonis
CTTTCTTTCTTTCTTTCTTTCTTTCTTTCTTCGTAACTTACCATTTCACTTTTTTTCCTATGTCATTTTATCAGTGTTCTTCACACTCTTTCTGTTTTTCACCTTTCTTTCTTGCTTTATCCGATGTCACATTTTCACTTTCTATTTTTTATTAGCTAATTCATTTTCCTTCCTCCCACTCACCCGTCCACTCTTCCACCCTTCCTTCCTTTCTTTCTTCCTGCCAACCCGCCTGCGCCATTATTCGTGTTTCTGTTATTCTTTTATTTATTTTTTTTTAATCAGCATCACCCCCAAGCAAAGTAGTAGAGCCACTAACACGCAAGAGGTAACAGGGTGTGGAGGAATTACGAAGAGAAACATTAATAATGAGCAGGAAGAGAAAAGAGTAATCGGGTGGACAGTAGATAGCGATTGACATTGCATTTAAATTTTTGCAGATTAAAGATGGCTGGGAAGCATGGAGCCAGATAGGAGTTCCACAAACAAGAAGTATGAGAAAAGAAACTTTCAACATAGAACTTACGGCTACATTTAGCCGACTCAACTGTAAATTGATGAGATCTAGACGCCGGTCTAGTGTTGCGCTTAAATTCATAAAGGTACCAAAGCGAAAGGCTCATCTGAATAATTACGATGAAAGTAATTTTTAAAATAGGCAGAGAGAAGCAACTTTACGGCAGTTGGAAAAGTGACTGAAGCCGAGCTGTCAGATCAGCGCCAATAATATTGCTGATTCTTTTTTGTATCTTATGAAGGATCTCAAGGTAAATAACAGAGACACCGGGCCATATGTGGCTGATAAAACACTATATGTCTACGACTACATATGCAATACACAATAGAAAACAAATATGGCCTCTTACCAAAACTGGAACCCGAAAAAAGATTCCGTTTCCTTCCACCCAAATAAAACATTTAATACGTCATTTTTAAAGTGAGTACCCACACTAGTTTATCTATGGATATGTTAAAAATTATCGAATTTTATCACTTTAGGCATATTTCAAGAACCTAGATAATTAAAGCGTTGTTTCGTAAATTTGGTAGCATAGAAATTGTGAGTTCAATCCTTAGGCTGGGTAGTACAGGCTCAGTGGAGAAATATACCATAATATTCCTTGCACCAAAACAACACATTCTTACTTACCATTCTTACTACATCTACCATAATACCTCAGAATCTCCATGAAGTCCTTACTCGTCCCCATATATACAATTCATGTCTGGGGGCGGGGGGATAAAACAACCATTTAAAAATCTCAACTCCCAAATGTGTATTTACAATATGAGATAAGCGAAAAACTCATCCGAATAATTACGATGAAAGTATTTATAAAATAGGCACAGAGAGGCAACTTTACGGCAGTTGGAAAAGTGACTGAAGCCGAGTGGCCAGATCAGGACCAATAATATTGCTGATTCTTCTTTGAATCTTATCAAGGAACTCCAGGAAATTATCAGGAACACGGAACTATATATGGCAGCAATATTTTAAGCATGGACGAATGGTAAACTTATAGACATGTAAGAAAAATTGTCTCGTATGACACAGTGAACCGACTTTCTTAGCAGCTGACCTAACAATAAATTCAATATAGTCTTTCCACTTCATGATAGCCGAGAACTTTAGCCTAAGATGGCACAAAGGGTTACTTTACTGGAGGTTAGCATCAGCCATATCGATGGAAAACAGAGAGGGGGTCTCTCAGATGATTAATATAGAGAGAAGTTTACTTTTGGTGGCGTTAAAATTGACAAGACATTTTTTGCCCCATTTAACGACGGTCTTGTGGTCATTTTGGACACCGGCTGCCATTTTGATCTTGTCGGATTGATCAGCTTTACTATTGAGGCAGGAGTAAATGGTAGTGTCGTCAGGGTAGATGACAAGTTGAGAGCTGATGTCATCGGTTAGGTCATTAAGGAAGATTAGAAATGGCGTAGGACCAAGGATGTAGCCCAGGGAGTCACCTGCGTTAATACGAAATGATGTAGATAAGTGGCCGTTCAGGATAATTTTCATTTCACGATTTGATAGAAACGACTGGTTTAATTTTACTTCACATTATTTAGCTAAAAAATTGCTTATTAATCTTTTCAAACAACCCTTTTAAATCTATCTATCTATCTATCTATGTCTCTTTTTATCTATCTATCTATCTATCTATCTATCTATCTTTCTATCTATCTTACTTTAGTAGTATTTATCCCTTACTACATAAAAAATAATAAACCTTTGGGGGAAGACGAAGAAAGTAAAACAAACAGTAAATAAATAAAATATGTCATTAGAGAAGAACAAAAGAAAATAAAATATCAAACACAGTTAAATTTATAAACATTTTCCTACTTGTTATTTATTAAATGATTCTATCAGATTTAATCCATAGTTTCACCTTGCGTCTTCGTGGCCTTAATGCATATACATATATATATATATATATATATATATATATATATATATATATATATATATATATATATATATATATATTTGTTTGTATGTGTGTGTGTATGTGATGGGTGTTAAACGAGCATAATCATTACTGACATTGTAACATAATTTGTTACTATTGCTCATGAGACCAGCAGTGACATTCGCAAAGGAATGATATATATATATGTGTGTGTATATTAATAAATGGAGTAAGTCGGCAATTATTTTAATATATTTTTTTTATATATATATATATATATATATATATATATTGCGTATATTTTGTCAGCAGGTTTTCATTGAGACATGTTTTATTGAATACGTTAGACAAATTTTGTCTACTCATTTTCATTTCATTCCATTTTGGTGTCATTATTAAATGAAGAGAGAAAATCGTTGTGTTGATACTTTTTGTTTATTCCGAGTACTTTCGGCATACCACAATGTCATCATCAGAGTGTTGTTTATTTCAAGACACATATTTTAGTGTTCATTATTTTGAAAGACAAAATTGCTGTCTTCATCAGAAATTTAAATTTTTTACTTGGGAAGTGACGAACGCTGAGTGAGTACGTGATCCCTTGACTACCGCTTCAGGGGAAGTAACTAAGTATAGTGTGTTGAGAGTTTTTAAGAAATGAGTATTAAACTATTAGTACAAGCCTTGATATTTTAAACAATCTATTGTACACATTTTACAGCATTTGCGCAGTATCCATAATTAATTTTATTATGGTTTGGTTCCAATTTTTTAATACAGATAGCTTCGAAGATTTTTAATTTATGTTTATTATTTTCATGAAAAAGTATAGATGTATTTTCAACAAAATTTTTCTGAATTGCAAATATAGATTTTACTGGGTTTTAAAGGCACAGCAAAAAATTGTGCCTTTAAAACTTAGTAATTTTAAAAATAAGTTACTCCAAAATTCGCTTGAGGATGAAATGGAACTAATGTCTTTAATTTAATTACAAAATTAAATTCGAAGCTTTTAGCTTCCATTTTTGAAACATGGTTACAACTGTGTAGCGAAAAAAAACATATTTTAAAACAATTAATTTATATATATATATATCATTATTAAGTAATTCCTCGAAGATACCTTAACAGAATGCAGAAAGCACTGGACGGCCGTTTCCTTCTATATTTGGGAGGAATCAGCAGTGCATATTCACTACTGAGAATTGAAACCCGAACAGTTACAATAGGAGAAAAACACCTTACCAACTGTACCAAAGGGCCTCGGTGATGAAGAGGTAACGAATTAGACTCGATATAGCGCCGCTAGATCACATATTCCGTGGTGGAACTCATCTGAGTTTCTCTTTTACACACAGGACTGTGCCCCCACGAGCCACGAGTACTATCTCCAACCCGCTCCGCCCAGAGCATTAGAAGCCTGTTCAATCAAGGATATACACATAGAAATAATTAGGAAGATTTGAAATGATCATAATTAAGTACTTATTCGAGTCTAGAAGAAACCTCATCGGAATCCCGAAAGCACTGGACGGCCGTTTCGTCCTATATTTGGGACTCATCAGCAGTGCGCATCCACTACCGAGAACTGATATATCAAATCTGATTCTTTACCTCTTCTTCACCGAGGCCCGCTGGTACAGTTGGTATGGCGTTTGCTTCTTATCGTAACTGTTCGGGTCTCAATTCTGGGTAGTGGTCCCAAATGTCAGATGAAACGGCCGTCCAGTGCTTTCTGCATTCTGTTGAGGTTTCTTCGAGACTCGATGAATTACTTAATTATGATTATTTCAAATCCTCTTAAATTATATATATATACAAAGAAATCATCACGCAGAGAATCAATCAGCAATATTAATCCTATTGCTGATTGATTCTATGCGTGATTATTTCTTTGTATATAAAATATATGCTGTCTAATGTTTTATTTATATATATATATATATATATAAGTTTAGCACTTTATTACACTATAAGCTCATTTAATTTTGAGAATCAAATGAAGACAACGCGTAGGAATACATTTGATTTAATTGATGTTAAGGAGAGCATGTCTTGTCAAGAGTGAGTAATAATTAGATGACTATGGTTTTACAGATGCCAGTCTATAACATAAAGTCTGAAGATCTCTTGAAGTGCAAAACTAACTGTTTTCATGCTTATATTCCTTACAATATTGGAAAACTTGCAGAAATTAAAAAAAGGAATGTATCTATGAACACAATTAGCATCTTATACACGACAATTTATCAAATGCGTTATTCATACATAGAGAGAAATTCAACCACATCTTTAATCTAAAGAATGCCACATTTATTAAAAAAAAAAGGAAATTACAGACAAACCTCTCATCTACGGACACCTCCATCAACGGACTTGGCATTCAATGGACAAAATCTGCAGGAAAAAAAAATGAAGGAAAAAAAACTTCCAAAATGTCTGTGATGTATTTTAAAATTTGCGGACTTAGGAAAATGAGTCGTATTCGTTATCAATGTAACCGCTTGGCGGCAATGGCGGGCCTTTCAATTGTAAACAAGACGGGTGTACAGTATATAAAGTACGATACATTGGCGCGTG
>CAHIKZ030000846.1:1087500-1277500 GCA_903632075.3 Acanthosepion pharaonis
TCCACCAAAAATTGGCACGGATGTGATGAAAACAACAAAGATGAGGACAATCGACCGAGTGTACATAGTGTAAATAGTAATAACTCCTCATCCCAGAAATTCAGATAAAATAATTTCTTTAATCTCTCGCTCTCTCTCACTCTCTCTCTCACTCACTCTCTCTCTCTCTCTCTATATATATATATATATATATATATATATATATATATGTATATATGTATATGTATACAAATGTAATTAGAACGAAAATAATACATAAATTCTAACGTTCACAGCCTTAATTCAAAAGAGGGCTTAGTTTTTATAATAAACAATTAAAAAACATTCCCAATTACTACTATAACTATCATTTAAATTTATCCCTCTTTTTTCTTTCATCGTATTAATATCTCCTATTTTCACCCTTTCCACCCCAACTCTCACTGTTAGAAGGCATGGAAATGCTACGCCAAAACCCTTGACCATTGTTGTGGAAAATAAATTTTTCAAATATAGCCATTACTTTAACATCTCAAACATCCTTCACCAAATTGCTATCAACAACCATTATTGTTTCACTCCGTCACGTTTTTGCCTTTATGTATTTTTTTTTCAAACAAATGGAAAAAAAAGAAGTAACGTTTCACAAGCGGCTTTTTTACAAACAGGATTGTTTATAACCATTTTGGTTCTCACCAGTCGAAGTGCAATTTAAATGCACTGAAACGAAGTTGCATCTTTGTAGTGAGTAAATTGTTTTTGTCTATATGAAAAAAATTATAATAAATAATATCTATCTATATGTGTGTGTGGGGGGGCATAGTGGGTAATTGAATGACAGAACAGAAAATTAGATGTGACTTGTTTCGTCCTTCAAAAACTTCAGACAAAAAAACACGCAGATATATGTAACCATCTTTACTGAATATATATATATATATATGGTGTGGTGGATAAACTAACACAATGAAAATAACGCATCTCATTTTAACAGAGATATTTAGACAAAAAATAATAATATTGGCACAAAAAATAATTTGAAATACTAATACTAAAGAATAAATTTATTCAATAAAATCGCCATTGGCTTCAACCACGGCCACCAGACGATTTCGGAATCTCCTGCATCTCTTCTGGACGGTCTCCTTGTTTAAGTTGGTGAATGGTTCCATAATCCTTGCCTTCAGGTCATCTTTCGTATTACAAGGTGTTTTGTTGGTCTCTCGCTCAAATGCACCCCACATATAATAATTAAAGAGATTGTGGTCTGAGGAGTTAGGTGGCCAGGCGTAAGGGGTGATGTGGTCGCAAAAATTGTCTGATAGTCATGACTGGTTTCTCCTGCTTGTGTGGCATCTGCCAGACATCTGGTGTTCAACAAGTTTCCATGCTGCAATTATAAGCCTTGGTTCAAATGTCGCCAAATGCTTACCCTTTATTGCCGATCCTGTACATTGCTATAGATTAGGGGTGGCCAAATAGCGGCTCGCCTCTAGCGAACCACATACGGCTCGTGGATGTTTAATATGCTGCACCTGCAAATATGGTGGCTGAGCCTTTTACATCACAGTTAATATAAAAGGTAAATTTCCGTTGTTCAATACAGCATTAAATACGCCCAATATGGTTAATACAGTCATTCCCCAAGATTTTGAAAACATTTGGTATATATATATATATATATATATATATATATATATATATATATATATATATATATATATATGATCGAAATAAAAGTATAAAATTTAATATTACAAGACATATTAAACAAGAAAATAAAAAAAAAAACAATAACGAGGGAGGGGGAAGCAACCGGTTTCGCTCCCGCTCTTCAGGCTTCAACGGGAGATTCAAAATTAATACAGAAAAATATACAATAAGGAATTAGGGAATATATATATATATATATATATATATATATATATATATATATATATATATATATATAAATGCAGAAGGAACTAGAGACAGATGACAGCGAGTCCCAGCAAACACTCACGTTGTTTGCACAAAAGAAACTTGCAGGGAACCGAGTTTTTTTTTGTTTTTTTTTTAATTTTCTTGTTTAATATGTCATGTAATATTAAATTTTCGGTCATTAAATTTTGTACCTACAAATATATATATATATATATATATATATATATATATAAGTTTTTTGTAGTACAAAATTTAAGGATAGCTAGGAATAAGCATGATTTTCATGACATTTTAAGGTATATTTTAAAAGCTAAAAAAAAACAACCGGTTTCGTCCCAGCCTTATCAAGTTTCTGGGATATAAAAATAAAATGTAAATTTAATTGATATTAATGATAACCAATGGAGTGAATTTATATATATATATATATATATATATATATATATATATATATATACATACTAGACTCTCCCGTCATATTTTCCGACGTATGTGGGTCAAGCAATTCAGTTCCTAGGAACCTACTGCCAGACACCTGCACATATGATTTGATATTGAAGTTTTTCGTCAGTGTGCTATCAGGGATGTAAAAGAGAATATATTTATAAAGCAGTTGTTAAGTTTGATGAAAATTGGTTGAAAGATCAACGAAAAATAAGAAAAAAAACAGTAAAAATCGCCGTTTTTTACTATTTATGTGGGTTTTCACTATATGAGTGGAATCACTTATCAAGTTAAACGGCTATTAAACAGTCAACATAGTTGGCTACAATTGAATGAAGTTTGTATTAGATTGTTTGAAAATTGAGGGAGTTTTTAGTTTAAAATTTGTGTTGAAATCGATTTTTCGTAGTTTTTCGCTAAACGGAATAGCGTAGAAATAAAAATGAGGTATTCGCGAGCTCGTTACACCGAGTTTGAACAAAATTGGACGATAAAAGTTGAATTTATCGATTTTTGATCGGCTTTATCGATTATTGATTTTTTTTAAATTATCGATTTTTACGCTAAGAACCTATCTCTTACATTGTACAATGTATGTACCAAGTTTGGTCAAAATCGGTTAGATGGATCGCAAGTGAAAAAGTATCAGACAGACAGAGAGACAGACAGACAGACAAACAAACAGACAGACAGACAGACATCCTGTGTTTTAGATATATATAGATGGGTGACATTATCTAATAAAAATAAAGATAAAAGTAACTATTAATAAAAATGAATAATTATGGCTGAGGATGCTTCTCCGTTTAATAAAAAATGAAAATGAAAGTAAAGACTAGACAAAGATTAATAATGTTCAACAATGCTTCATTTCAGGAAAAGGAAGGTGAACGTATTAACTCGTCAAAAATGAATGGCGGACAATGCTTCCGCTAATAAGTAATGATTAAATTAAATACAAGTGCAAAATGTTGAAAGTCATAGTGAAAACATAATAATGATAGTTCTAGTGATTATGCATCTAGTAAAAATGAAAGTAAATTCAAGTCAAAAATTAATAACAATGCTTCATTTGATTACAATTGATGATGAAACTAAATACTAGTTAAAAATATTAATAGCTGGCAATGCTTCATTTAATAACAACTGATGATGAAAGTAAATACTAGTGAAAAATTAATAAGAATGGCTGAAATTGCTTCATTTAATAAAAAATGAAAATCAATACTAATCAGAAATGAATTACAATGGCTGAAAATGCTTTCTTTAATAACAAATGATGAAAATAAATACGAATCAAAAATTAATAAGAATGGCTGAAATTGTTTTATTTAATAAAAAAAATGAAAACAATACTAATCAAAAATGAATTACAATGGCTGAAAATGCTTTCTTTAATAACAAATGAAGATGAAAGTAAATATTAGTAAAAAATAATAAGAATGGCTGAAATTACTTCATTTATTAAAAAAAGAAAATCAATACTAGTCAAAAATGAATCATAATTGCTGAAATTGCTTTCTTTAATAACAAATGAAGATGAAAGTAAATACTTTTCCAAAAATAATAATAATGGCTGACAATGATTCATGTAATAACAAATGTTGATGAAAGTAAATATGCGTCAAAAATTAATATCAATGCTTCATCAAGTAAAAAATGATGGACGTTAATACTAGCAAAACGGATAATACAATAATATAACGGATAATGTTTCATCGAATAAAAAAAGCAGATGAAAATAAATACTAGTAAAAATGATACTAATTGTGGATAATGTTTCATCTAATAAAAAAGGAAGATGAAAGTGAATTCTAATCAAAAATTAATAAAAAGCAACAGTTTTTATATCCACACTAAAAATTATCCGGTCATTACTCGCATATATTTTAATTATTTTGTTTACCACGACGTTTCGGCCTATTAATTCTACAGCCTTCCTTTATAATCATAATTATAGAAGTGATCGAAACAGATTCCAAATTTGACTAGTTTTAATACGCATAAATAACGGTACCCAGAAAAGTTTGTTGTTTTCAAAGCATCTATGGTTCATTTGCTTTTCCCATTTTTGTGGGGTGGGTATTTTTAAATTTATCGTTTTAAGAATCTGTGTTTTTTGGGCCGTAGATTGAAGAAAAATCGCTGAAGATTGAAATCAAGATCTAGCGGTCACTTGTCATGTCTGCTACGCCATCGACGCAATATCCTGGGGATTAGTGTACCAATCTCTATTAGTAGGGGATGCGGGGAAAAATACTATGATGTTCTGTCCTATAAAAAAAAACATGTCACTTGTTCTTTTATTTTCTCTATGCTCGGAGCACATCCATCATTTGGATGTCGATAGCTCGTTGTGCATTTATGAGATCTTTTTGACCTCCTCTGGATGTCACGTTAATTGTGCATGTTTATTCTGAACGGATACTGACACCGGATGTAGCGCCCCCTGCAACAACCAACCTCCAGTATCCCTCGGCAAAGATTACTTTGTTGATTAGCGGCTGATGCCAAAGGGAGATAACCCTAGGATTTGTGTAGTGGGGATCGATGTAGCTTAGAGCCGCAGGCGGGAGCTTCTTCTGAGAGGATTAAAATCTGGCGACTGTAGGGAGCAAAAAAGAAGATATCTAATTTTTGTTTAATTTTTATTTTTATTTTATTCAGTGGGTGAAGTGGAGTGAAGGACTATTCTCGCTGTAAATGTAAACGTCAAGGTATCTTTTTATTTTTTTTATTTTTCTTTTCTGACGAGAGCTGCCTGCTGAGAGTGGAAAAAATAGCGGTTGTGGGAGGAGACAGCAAATATTTTACAAGATAAAAATATAAAAACATCTAAAAAAGATGATGGCTAATACTGATGAAAAAAAATTAAATAAAGGGTAGAACTGGTGTTTGTGGGTTAGAAGTGATGCTTCCCAGCCCACCGCACATGATAACGGCAAATTTTATTTGGGTCCCAAAGGGATATTGCTTATCTAATTTTACTCCAATAGTTTCATTTTCATTATATATATATATATATATATATATATATATATATACCCTGTGTAACAGTAAAATTGTCCAAGTTGTGTAACAGCAAAATTATCCAAGTTGTGTAACAGCAAAATTGTCCAACTGTTAGATTAAGATTGAACTGTTGTAGCTTAGAAATGATTGAATATATCTTACTGGAATTCCCGAGATTTTTATAACAATACTGGATTCTACTTTGAACAATAAGAATGTTTTTAGCTCTATGATGAAATGATGATCCCTCTTGCTGTTGTGGCCTCCTGATCCATATTTTCTCTTTACTATTCCTTTTTTTTAAGCTTATTCACTTTTCTCTTAGCGGTTCTTGAATAGACTTTGAAGATGGAAGCCAGAGTATGAATGTTGGTACCATTACTGAATGCCGGAATGATCTTTTTCCTCTCACCATTGCTCAGGTGGGAGGACATAGTGGGGATGACACAAAACGCTTTTAACCTGTTCTCTTTCTAGCTGAATAACTCAAAGGGTTTCTTAGTGATTCTTACAACAAATAATGATGGCTGAACGTCTTATTTGAACATCTGGGAAAAAGAAACTCAATTAGTTTAGTTTTTTTTTTTTTTTCGATATTAAACATTTTATGGGATGGATAATTATCTCATGCTGTTAAACAATTTGGACATTTTTACTGTTATACACGGTATATGCATGCACATATACACTTTAATTGACGTCATATAAGATGCACCTTTATAACAACATAGCTCAAAATATTAACCTGCATATTATATGCAAATTTGAGCCGAATGCTAATTTTATCCACCACGCCCAGTAATAATTATACCTGAAACGGTTACTTCTACTGAGCATGATTCCAGAATAATGTTTTATACCGAAACGAAATTATCATCTTCTTATAAGTTTGATTATCCCTTTCACAGTTTCTTAGCACGAACGTTATGCTCTACCAATATCTCCTAAACAATAGACTTACTTGTTTTGGTTGCGTGGAAAGACAAAAAAGACACGACAGAGAAGTTACTTGGTTTCAGTGAGAAAAAGAAAGAAAGAAAAAAGAAAGAAAGAAAGAAACGCCCTATCAGGACCTTATAAATAATGGACTGCGAGGAAAAACGGGAAAGTCATATCAGAGATGCTGTTTTATTTCACTTAGAAAAAGAAAGAAAAAATAAATAAATGAAATAAAATTAAAAAAGGAAAGCCGTGAAATTTTCACAGGTACCAATAGTCATTATTATTATTATTATTATTATTACCACCATCATTATTATTGGCACGTGGCCGAGTGGTTAGAATGGTCGCATTCTGACCATGAGACCCGGGTTCGAATCTCATCATGGTCGATTTGTCAGGAAGGAGACTTCCTGATGTTATCGTACTGGATCGAGGTCGATCCCAGCATGTAGTACCTTTGGAAAGTTCCTGAAAACCATACCACGGTTTGACCCAAGCCTTGTGAGTGAAGTTGGGTAGACGAAACCAAGTCACAAGTCATCGTGGCCGAAGGCTTGAGCGTGCTGGCCAGACGCGTTCCATCAGTTCTTCAACTACAGAGACAGGTCTTGGTATTTTAAAAACTTTTCAGTTTCTTTAGAGTACACATATCATTATTGTTGTTGTTTGTGTGTTATGCCTCCTGCTTTGTATCCTGCAGAGCTGGGTCCAAACTATGGATCTTAGTCCTTATAGGAGAATTGTCATTTAACTGATAGCACTTTTCTTAGTATATAGGATTCTTTAGAGTACAATTATTATTATTATTATTATTTTCTTTGATTCCTGTTGTAAATACATTTCCTTCCGGGTCCTAGCCAGAGACCAGAAAAATATTTTTTGCATCTGTTACCCACCACTTATTTAATTTTTTGAAATTGCGAGAAATTTACTTTTTGTACTACTTAACGTTTATGCTATTTATATACGCAAGTCCTTGGTCAATTTAAATCATCATGTTTTTTTATAAAACAAATCTCTTAGTTACAGAGAAATCTGCTCTAAAATGTCTGATAAAAATGCAATAAAGTTAAAACATTATTTAATTAGAAAAGCTTTAATTGCTTTTATAAATAAAATATATTATAGACACTATTGTTTTAAGAATATTTTTTTCGATGTATAATGAATTTTTACAAGAATTGTTTTCATTTTCTTTAAATTTAATTAGAATAAAGTTTTAAATCTTTTAAAATTCTGTATTAATTTGTAGCGATCAGGTGATATTGTTATTAAGTAATAACTATTTACTAAGCATAAATGGAAAAGCCTCCTAAAATTTAGCGACGCCCAGTATTTCAAAAATAATTTGAAATTATTTTTATGTGTGTATAAATGCCCCTATTTTTGTAAATACGGGCGCTTATACACGACATTATCAGAACATAAGAGCGGTAACTATAGTAAATTAAATAAAATATTAGATTACTTCGAATATTTTCATAAATTTTAAAGATTACTGGGTACTTAAAATCTCTATAATAAAAATGGACAACGGTTATATTCGTCAAGTACTTTTACAGATATATCCCCCGTAGAAAAAATTTCGAAACGTATTTTTATCGAGGTTCTTGTCAACATCAGAATCAGCCACTTCCGTGTTAAAATATTCTTTTCTGCGATATTTTAAACTAAACGTAAGCAATATACGTTTCAAATCAAATTAGGTAAACTTTAAATCAGTTAATCTTCCCTCAGATAAAGTTTCCGAAAAATATATTTTACTTTTTTTACTTTTTGAAAGATTTTAATAAATTTACATTGTGCAGAGAGATTTGTAAATATGGCTAAAATCAGTGACTTTTTGCGAAAAAGAAAATTCATTCTAAAAATGAAATACAGCAAAGTATTTTGCATATTTGAAATATTAAATTAAATCTATTAGCTTGAAATTAAAACTAAAATAAAAGCTTCAAGACATATTTTTCATTTGTTAAAATTTTTTAAACCTTAAGTATAGTTTTCTTGTGAGTTACCACATTATTATCATCATTATTATTATTATTAGTAGTAGTAGTAGTAGTAGTAGTAATAATAGTAGTAGTAGTAGTATTTATCTTATGTTTCCTGCTTTGTATCCAGTGTCGTCGGGTTCAAACTATGGTTCACAAGCCCTATAGGAGAATTGCCATTTAATTGGTAGCATTTTTCTTAGTATATGGAATGTTCCTAGTAGGGCGATCTTCTGGGTAATTTGTATGTTGATGTTACCTGGGACACTGTTAGTAAATTGTCCATTCCTTTTCTGAAGAGGCTCAGAGCTCCGTTAATCTCGATCTCCAGCTCCTTGTATTTGGACAATTTCTCTATAATTTTCATGGAGGTGTTTTTCTCAGATGGTACCGCTATGTCAATAAGTATATACTTGATGAATTTCTTGTCTTTTATGATAATATCAGGTCTGTTAGCTCTTATTTCCCTGTCAGTTTGAATTGGCATGTCCCAGAGGATAGTTACATCGTTATTTTGTGTAACTGTGTCTGGTTGGTGCTCATACCATCTCTCAGTGGTTTCGATTTTGTGCTTCTTGCACATCTTCCAGTGCACATATGTCGCTACCTTGTTATGTCTGTGGGTATATTCACTTATTATTATTATTATTATTTTGTGGAAGTCCATTGATGTATGCCGGCTTTCCCCAGATTCATGGGTAGGAATGGGACATTACCCCACTGAGCTGGCTCAGTGCATGTTGGTAGGGTCGGATGCAACACGCTTGGACGATCATATATCTTTTACATTCATGATCGCCTGAGGGCATTTGCGTGTAAGTGAATGTAACAAACCCGACTGGAATTCGAACTCGGCGCTCCGGTTTCACATTCTGAGCAGTTATTCCTATATCACCAGCAAATCGCATCATAGCTTACAGCATCCAATTCGAAACTCTCCTAGGTACTGACCAGGTTCGACGTTGCTTAAGTTCGGTGATCGGACCCAGTTTCCCCTGCTATTAACGCCTTGTTTGCTGGTTAGGAGAAGCAATGGGTAATTTGTGCGAAATTGAATGCATCGGCGAGAATTTGAACGAAACAATTCCATTAATCATCCAGATAATCCGTACGCTACTGGTACATGCTATGCATTTACTTTTTCTTATTCTTGATCTTCTTGTCCTTTTTCTATCATCTGTGTCGGATCATGACGTAGGGGATCGGGGTGCTCCACAACTTCCTATTCCTTGTAGCTCTTAGTAACTTTTGTCTTTATAGCATTCCTCTCACGACTCGTTCTGCCATTCACACAAGGTTCTCATGTAGTTGACACGCTGATCACTTTTATCTTTAATATATGTGAGTATCAAACTCTAGAAGTTATTCTTCTTCATTAAGTGTCCAAGAAATTTCAGCTGTCACTTACTGATTCTGGGTATAAGTGTCCTTTTTTGTTTCCGTTTTCCATAAGAATTTTTCATTATTTACACGCTTCGCCCGCGATATTCTCAAATATTCTATGGTATTCAGTTATTCTATGATGCTGTGGTAATCTCAGCATCCTTCTGTACAACCATATTTCTGTTGACCCTCGTTTTCTCTTCATCTGTGTGTCGATTCTTCAGCAAGTTACTGCCATATAGGAGGATTAATATTAGAAGTCCGACACAGTTTTCTTTGTTTCTAACGAACTTTTCCTGTTTCTTTATACGTTGCTTAGCTTTTGAAATGCATCTTTTTGTTGTGTTTTAACCCTCGTTTTTGCTTCATCTGTGTGTCGATTTTACAGCAATTTACTGCCATATAGAAGGATTAATATTAGAAGTCCGACACTCTTTTCTTTGTTTCTAACGAAATTTTCCTGTTTCTTTATACGTTGCTTAGCTTTTGAAATCCAACTTTTGGTTTTGTTTTAGTTTTTTCTCTCTCTTGCTGACAACAATTTTCAAAAATACAACAAAATAAAAGGTACACAGATCATTTATATATCATTTATATATTCCTCATACAAACTGAACTTATAAAATCCTTGAAGAATTTCGTTAGTGTATCCTTACTTTAGATTTCTGTTTTTTAGCTATATGAACCTGTCAGCTCCGAGAACAGAAAATGTGACACCGAAATCCGAAGACACATTGGGATAGCAGAAGATGCCTTCCAAAAGCTAAGTAAAGTATTAAATTGGTTGTTTTGTTTTATGGCATATCAACCTCAGTGGGTCATTTAATGCCAACAAAACTTTTGAAATAGATTCATAGGTTTAGTAAAAAAAGTGTATATGTATACATATATATTTGAACCAATTTTCAATTGCTCATACTTTTGAGTACAATTACATCTATTGCTGGAAATTTTCTTTTACAAAAACGTATTGCTGGTAATATTTTTTTCAAAAATATATTGCTGGTAATAGTTTTTTTTCTTCAAAAATTAATTTCTGGTAATATTTTTTTACAAAGTATTTCTGGTATTACAGTGTAACCCGGATATAAGAGACCCGGATATAAGAGAAACCCGGATATAAGAGAGATTTTCTCTGGTCCCAAATTAGAGCCTGTGTTAATGTATATAAATTAGACCAAACCCGGATATAAGAGAAACCCGGATATAAGAGAAACCCGGATATAAGAGACTTGTTCTCCGGCCCCAAAAACTCTCTTATATCCGGGTTACACTGTAAAACCTATTTTTACACTTTTATAATGCTTTTTACCTCGGTTTCGGTGTTAACTATTTGACCATAGCTGGGACCCGAACAGGTGCTACCACCCCAAGTCAGGGTGAACCTGAGAACACCAGCAATTAAGAAGTGGTTCCACGCTTTTCAAAACCTCCTTATTAGAGGCCTTGCTGTTGAACGTAGTTTATCGTCTTACCCTGGACGCGGATGTAGTTTATCGTCAAAGTATTAAGAAACAGAAAAACTTCGCTAGAAACAAAGAAAAAAAGTATAAGACTGTTACATGATATCAGTCCTCCTATAGAACAGTGAATGCTGGGCAATCTTATCAAAGATGAAGAAGCATCTTGAGATAACAGAAATATGGTTCTACAGAAGGATGCTGAGAATACCATAGACGGAACATGTGAGCAACAACAAACTTTTAGAGGAAATGGAAACAAAAAAAAAAAATACTTACAATCAGAAAAGACAGTTGAAATTTCTAGGGCATATAATGAGGAAAGTGGGCTTGGAAAATTTGATACTCAGAGGATACAATGAAAGTAGGATAGACAGAAGAAAACGGCGAATAACCTGTCTAACGAGTTTCTTTAAATGGTTGGCAGAGTAGAGATTAGGGGAGATAGGGAAAGGACAATTATTACTAAGAGCTACAAAGAAGAGGAACTTGTGGAAAGCCATGATCTCCTCATACGTGAATAAGAGACTTGAAGTAACAGAAATGTATTCCAAAAGGAGGATGCTGAGAATACCATGGACCAAGCATGTGAGCAACGACGAAAATTTAAGGGAAATTGAAATTTCTAGTGCACACAATGAGGAAAGAAGGCTTGGAACATTTAATACTCACATGACAGATTGAAGGTAAGAGAGATAGAGAAAAACAACGCATATCTTACCTAGCGAGCTTGTGTAAATGTAATGGCAGAACAGGGTTTAGGAGAGATAAGTGCAGGGCAGGAAACTGTGGAGCGCCATGATCGCCAATGTCCTAAAGGGAAGTAGCACGTAGAAGATTGATTTTCTTGTTTGCTTCTTGATATTTTAGTTTTAGTCCGAGAATTACAATGTTTTCAGAAAGTAACAGGTCTGTAAATTGTAAATTTTTTTTTTCTTTTTTTACGGATTTGGAGCACTAAATGACACATAAAATTATACCTATACTTTAAAAGGGTGCTCTTTGAAACTCAGGTGATATTTACCAGACTGAGGCTGACAAATCACCGAGAGGAAAAAAAAATGACCAATAGGAAAGTGACTTTAAATTTATTTCGTTCGTCTAATTAAACGATTTTGTCGCCTTCCAAAGCGAAGGAAATTGTTACAGTCATACTTGATTTGTTCTGGTTATTCCATATCTGGCTCAAATAAATGAATGCTCCAATTAACTTATGACCCAATTAACCGCTGAGTCAAGAAACCGAGTTCTGCTGCGTATGTATGTCTCAGGCTATTATGATCATGAGTCTGCATATATTTCTGATGTAAATGGCGAATGAAATAAGAATGGGAGGTAAACGAGATCTCGCTTATATTCTCGCGTGATTGTTGTTCACTGCACGTTACTTCTGGGCGCACTGATAATGTTTGATGAATATTTAACATAGGCAAGCTTGATGGGCACGGATTCTTGTTTGGCTAACGAAATGAAATTTTGGCCAAGTGTCTTCACAGATTAAAAAAAAAAAAAGAAAAGTAAAAGTAATAACTGTCAATAAATAAATTGCAACAAGCTGAATAAAATGAAAAAAAAATTGAAATACAAATATAAGAAATAAAAAAAAAATCTGACGGGCGATTTTGTTATCTTTTCAACGCAGAATTTTTTTTCCATTAATTTTGCAATTCATGACTTGAAATATTTTATTTCGAATTTATTTATTTATTTATATCCTTGCTTTTCCTGCTTTTTTTTTTAATTCAGATATTTAAATTTTTTTATTTTTTATTTTACAAGCGAGAAACTTAAAATTATTTTAAGTCTTTTTTTTTTCTTAAATTGCCATAATTTATTTCCTTATTCAATATTATATTTTGCATATTATATATCGATTTAAAAAAAAATGTTTTTTTGAATATTACAGATAAATCGGGCTGGGTAATTCGTGAGCATTTCGTCTATAAGACGCGCGTTCAAATCACACCATTTGGCATGGTTACAATCACTTACTAACATTTGACGATCCCAGTGTGAGTCACTGTTTGGAAGTTTTCTTTTTAATGATTTTATAGCAAGAAAGCCAATAAAGCCATCAAAATTCAAGGGGAATGTGAGAGAATATGAGAAAAAAAAACACTCTTAAGGAGAAAGAACAATGAAAGAACAGGAATTAAGTAGGCAAGATGACGATTATCTGGAAAGCAAGCAGGCGAAAGAAGTGAAAGCGATAAGTGAAAGAGAGAAAAGTGTTAGCATAGAACTTACAGTTATATGTAGTAGTTGCAGCTGTAAGTGGATGAGACCTAACCGCCAATCTAGTAGTAAAATATAATAATAGAATCTTTGATTAATAAAGTTAAGATACAAAAGAAGAAAGCTCATCGTGTGACTGAAAACCATGCCAAGAGGTGACTTGGGTTTTGTGAGTGAAACTGAGTAGATTAATTATTGTGCTAACACGAAGTCACAAGTCATCGTGACAGAGTTTTGAGGGTACCGGCATTATTGATCCCCCAGATTATGTATTTTCAGAACTAATGTCCATTTAGCCTAGTGGCAGTATAAACTACAAGTTGGTTCTCTGAGTGCTGATCAAGCACAAATGTGTCCGAGCAGGCGTCCGCAAGAAGGATTAGCTTGCCACCCTAGCTGACAGGCGTATTTGGAAAATGCTAGCATATTTCATCATGCATATTCGATGTTATTAAAAAGCATAATTTTATACATATTTCTTTTTCTTTCAGATTTTTAATGTTATTTCAAAATTGTATTTTGTATTTTTTTAAATCTTTTCTGTGTTTATTTTTTCGATCTAAAATTTTTTAGTTTGACCTATTTTTTTCCCTCATTTACAGCTTTTTTCTTTTTATTAATTAAAAAATTCTATTAGTTTTATTGGGTGACATATTTTTTCCTTGAACATAATTTTTGAATTTTTAAAAATTTTATCAAAAAAAAAAAAAAAAAAGGAAGAAGTTTTATTTCTTCTCCAATAAAAAGAATTAAAATACCAAGTTTTCAAAAGCTTCATTAGTCTGCTGTCTCCAGAGATTGTAAGAGAGTTAGTGCTGCTTAGTAATTGTTGACAGGGCTTATTAGTCACTACATTTGTATTATTGGTGCGTGCGTTAGTTCTTTAGTCGACTCAGTCAGTGGATGGGTGGTTAGTGCTGAACGTCAGAACTGACCGGATAAATAGGATCTCCTTGGGGCCCCGGGAGAATCCTACATTGACAAGTGAAGATCCGAGCTCAGGTTTTGATGAGCAAACAAAATAAGAATAAATAAATAAAAATAAAAAATCGTGGAAAATCAAATAAAATGATCAGAAATAGAAAAAAAAAATAATTGGAAAAAAAATCATGCTTAGGTTGTGTTTTATTTTATTCGCTGCTCAAGACTATCGGTTTTATTATCTCCCTTTCTTCCCATTATTGTCGTAAGATATTTATCAAGCTAAGTTTAGTAAGGTACGTGTAAAAACTGTGATAGAATCGCGCTAGAAAGAAATGCAGTACGTGAAGCGGGTATGCTTATAAAAACAGTATTCGAAATCGTGGAACATACTTTGACACGGTGGGGTAATGGATAGCGGCTAGGATTAAGGAAATGGAGAGCCGTGTTCAAATTTCAGACGGATCACTTACGAGAGAAAATTCACTTACTTGGGAAAGATATTAATCCTGAGCTATGGACAAATAGCAGTATAGACGGGGTTCTATAGATTTGGGTGGCAACCGGTTTAGGAGAAAGTATCTGCGTATTCAAAATTTTACGTATCCCTGGCGTAGTTAAAAAATCGGTGTTAGAGTCCCTAAGGCAGTTAATCGCTGATTTGAGCCTCGTTCTCCTTAGACGGCGCTTTTCCTTTGGAGAGGGGAGAAATGCTGCATGGGCAATATCTTGTCCTCCATAACATCAGGTTTGATCCTACCTTACAGATGGGTGGGTTCAATCGTCACTGATAACCGGCGGAAACCTACCTATTTACGCTGTTGGGAAGTCTCTAATTATATCAGCCATGAGACTAACTTCCAATTTCTATATAAAGTCGTACCTGAACACCAGAGGATATTTTCTAGCCATCGGTGGGATAAAATAACAGCAACCCACCTTAATTTTCTTGAACAGTATTATTACAATTTTCGATAGTGTTTTGACCTAAACCGCCCCAATTTTCCAAAGGATCTTTTCTAATTCTTCTTCTTGTTGAAAACTAAAAACTTTTCTTTCTTCCTCGAGATTTTTAATTCCCACTTCCGTCTTTTTCATCACTATCATTCATTTCTCTTCAACTTTCTCCTCTTTCGTCGTTTTTTTTTCTTCATTGTTAGTCTTTGATTTTCTCTGCTTTTTGTATTCTTTTTTGCTTTTTTTCCCTTAAACATTTTCCTCCTCGTTATCTTCTTGGAAATAGGTGCTGTAAGCTTGGATGTGCGGGTGGTGTAATGGATTGGAAATCGTAAAGCCAAGTTTCAATTCCAGTCGGGTTCATTATATTGAATTATATTGACGTAAATACCCTTGGGAAACGTATCTCTCCACCTCTTCTCCCTACTAGCTATGGGTTAATTAGTAGGACTTTATCATTAAATCATAGTTATCTCGAAAATTTTGTACAGTCTAAAAATATTTTTTTTTGCATTAAATAATCTGCAAAAGGTTGATAAGCCGTAAAAAATCGACCAATCAATCAATCCTTCTTCCTCGTCATCTACCAGTTTGTTTTTATTAAGTTTAATTCCTCTCCTTCTCCTCCTGTTTTCTTTCTTTTTTTCTTCTTACGTAACCCATATTCTTTTTTTTTTTAACTTTTCCTCCTCCTCATTTCTCAACACCTTCCTTTTCTTTTTTTTCCTTGCACATAATTACTTTTTCTTCGTTCTCACCTTTCCCAGACATCGTTTCTACACTATATTCATTCTCTTCCGCCTTTTCTTTTAAACCCTCTTTCTCTTTTTTCTCCAACTTTCCTTCCTTTTTCTTCTTTACTTGTAGACTCTCTTCATTTTTTCTTCATTTTTTTACACCTGCTTTCTTGTTTTCTTTTTTATACAATTCCTTTCTCGTTTTTTCTAGTTTGCACCTTCTTTGACATCTGAATTTCTTTTTTCTATCTATATATATACATATATTTCTCTTCCCTCTTTTCACTTCTTCCTCGTTTTTCTTTTTCCCTACAACCTCTTCCTTTTCCTCGTCCTCTTTCTTTTCCTTTTTGTTTTTCTCCTTCTCGCCTTCCTTGTTTTTCTTTCGCACTCACCTTCTTTTCTTTCCTTATTGCTCTTCTTTTTCTCTACATTCTCTTCTTTGACTTCCCCCTTCCCTTTTTCATTATTCTTCTTGTCTTCTACAACATTTCTTTCTTCTTCTTCATCCTCCTTTTCTTTTTTATCCTCTTTCGTTTTCTTCCTTCTCCCTTTCCTCGTCTGACTTCTTCTTATCTACACTCTCTTCTTTTTCTTTCTTCCTCGCACACACAAACACACACTCTCTCTCTCCACGTACTTTCTTGCCATCTTTTTTTTTCTTTCTTTCTCTTTTATTTTTTTCTTCTTTTATTCTGTGCCTTCTTTTTCTTTTTCATCTTTTCGCTACCCGACCTCGGCCTTTTCTTTCACCCTTTTATTTCCATTCTTTCTTCATTTCTTTTTTTATGTCTGCTTCGAAAAAAAAAAAATTAAAAACACGTTAAATATTTTTCGACCTCTTCTCTATCCACACAACCATTTCTATTTGCAACCAATGTACTAATTTAACGGTTTCCCAACAGAAGATGTTTTTTTCTTTTCTTTTTAATGGAGTATGTGCTTCATAATCACTCACCTAATTTGTCAAATATATTCTGCTTTTCCCCCCTTTTTTTTATATCTTTCCTTCTCGCTCTATCTTTTATGTCCTTTCTTTCTCTCATCGACTCGGTCCGCTTTTCTCAACGTCGTTCGACCTTTCCTTTGTTATTTCAATCTGCCTTACACATGCACAAACGTACATACACAGACTCAGACTTGCACACTCAGAAGCACATACATAGAGTCTCACAAACATACACGCAGTCACACATTCACAGACACACAAAATTAATCAATAGGCTATCAATTATAAAATACTGTTTGAGGATATTAGGAGCTGAGTGAAGGAAGAAAGGGATAGGGTAAGTGATGAGAGTAAAAAGAGAAAGAGTGAAGCAGATAAGGGGTGGAAGAAAGAAAGAGAGAAAAAGGGCTGAAAAGATAGAGAGGTAGAGCAAGATCATAAAAAAGGGGAATGAGGTAGGAAGAGAAAATGAATGCAGTAGAAAGAGAAAGAAAGTAAAAGAAAAAAAAATGGGTAAGGGATATCAAGAGAAAAATGAATAGTAAAAATGGTAGAGTTACTATGTATTATCGGTCCTCCAAGATGGCAGCGAATACTGGACGATCTTACCACAGATGAATATGAGGATGACGAGGGGCAACAGAAATGTGATTCTACAGAACTAAATGACTGAAGAAGGAAGAAAAGCAAAGAAAGAAAGAGAGATAAAAAGAAAATAAAGATGAAGATATTATTAAGGACAACTGAGCTAAAATGAAAGTGACAGAGAACAACAAAGAGAAAAAGAATAGAGAAGACGAGAAAATAAGAAAATACGAGAAGTGAAAAGATAGAAAGAGTGAGAGTATGAATTAATGAACAGAGAATAAAGTGAGAGGGTAAAAGAGAAAATTAATGGAAAAGAAGGAAGAGGGTATAGAGAAAGAGACAGAGAGTAATATATAACGAAAAGAAAGAGAATGATAAAAAAAAAAAGAAAGAGAGTACAAAATAAAGAACAGAGAAGAAAATGGGAGAGGGGGTCTAAAAGAGAAAATTAATGATAAAGTAGAAAAAAGCTAGAAAGAAAGAAAAAGATAGAAAGAAAAAAAGAAAAAGAGAATGAAAGAGAAAGTGAGAAAGATAGAAAAAAGCTGAAAGAGGAAAGCAAAGAATTATTGAATTTAAAAGAGAAAGTGAATGCAGAAAAAGAAAAGAATAGGAGAGAAAAAGGAAAAAAAGAGAGAAAGAGTGAAATAATGAATAACGGAAATATGTAAAAGAGAAGAGAGAGTGAGAAAAAATAAGGAGTATTAATAAATTGAGAAGACAGAAAAGTAATAAAAAAATGATAGTAAAATTAAGAGTAAAAATGAAAGAGAGAACGAAAGAAAATGAATAGCGAAGAAAGAGAAATTAACTTTTAGTAATGAGAGTAAAATAAACAGATTACAAAAAGAAAGTAAGTCTTTGCAATATGGCGGCTGCGTCCATTGGTATAGCTTCTTAGTCATGGGAGCTGGTAGCTTTATTCAAAAACTTAAAAATAATTAAAAAATTTGATTGAAATATTTTTTCTTCTATTTCATTTTCAGACGGTTCAAGAGAGCTTTTTATTTTATTTTTTTATTTTTAAATCGTGCGGAGTTTTTGTTAAAGTGCGGAGTTAGGAACCTTTAAATTTAATGGCGGTTTTGCATATTTAATTTTAAGAACAGTGGGATGTTTTTGGATTTAATCACCATAGCAAAAACCCGACATTGAAAGTTTGCTTCTCGTTTATTCATTGTGTTGCATGTATTTTTTTTTCTTTTCCTTTTTATCTTAGCTACAATTACTTGATGCCTAGAACGTCATCAGACACCACTTCCCTGACAGTAGTCGACGTTGGAGACCAAGTACATGACAGTAACTCGAATTCCATTTTTAAAAGAACCATTCTGTCCCCCATCTAAGCTGCTGGCACTAACCCATCTTCTTGTCCATAGAAAATCGTTGTATCCATAAACTTGAACCCAGTTGGTGGTTGAATTGTCTGATCTGCTAAAGTCTCGCCAGACCGATGACTTTGAGATTAGTTGCTGCATAAGATAGATCAGTTGTATTTTTTTCTTTACCTTACTGCAGCAGCATTCCAGATTCAGGGGGGAGGGAAGTAAGTCCCAGATTTTCCGACAATATTTAATTTAATTGTTTGACAATTTAATTGTTTGACATTTATTTGAATTGTTTCAAACGTTTTCTGCGGGCACATCTATTGTTGGAGCTGTTCCCGCCAGCAAGAAGTCCTTTATTATAAATATTTAAATATCTCGGAAATGTTTTAACCGAAAACAGAAAATGCGCCACCGAAATCCGAAGGCGAACTGGAATAGCGAAAGACGCCTTTCAAAAGATAAGCAAACTATTAAGAAATAGGAAAATTTCATGAGGAACAAAGAAAAGAGTATTGGACTGTTACATAATATCAGTCCTCCCATAGAGCAGTGAATATTGAACAATCTTATCACAGATGAAAAATAAGCTTAAGTAACAGAAAAGTGGTTCTACAGAAGGATGGTGAAAATACTGAATGCTGTTATTTTTTTTTTTTTTTTTACAAGAGACAGATTTGACCCCAAACGGAGCTTTGCTGTCATATCTGAGCTGGAGTTACTCCATCCTCATTTTCAAGTGTTCAGAACCGTTTACATGGCCTTTTGGGTGATGGATTATTTTCCACAGTAGAACCTCTTTCGCACAGAAGAAACGTCACAAGCATCACGGTACTCTATAGTTATTTCCACGGAAATATTTTGATGAGCATCATTCCTTCGTTCTACAAGTTCAGACCTTTACAGTTAAGACCCGTTACTTCTTTCCCTTTCTTACGCTCATACAAGACTACTCAGTAACCCTCTACATTGAATGGATCTTGGGTATTATATTGGGCGAACATCAGTAAAAAAAAAAAGAAAAAAAAGAAAAAATGTACCTCTTGGGATGACTCGAACTTAATTGAACCAGTAAAAGGGGGATTTACATTTTCATTCATAAGACATTCGATAACTTAACTACGAAATGTGTTCCAAGCCTTTTGTATCCAACATTCATAGCAAGCAGAAGAAAGGATAATTTTGTTTTAATTCATTTTCTGAGAAATATTTTGTTTTTCTACATAAATCTTCAGTTCCCTGTACCGATCCAGTATGCACCTGACTCCTCTCGCTGTCCGCTCCGTTTCAGTTATGTGACATGCGTGATACACGCTTAGGCGATCATGTATCTTTCGATACATGACTGACGAGTCAGATTTTTTCCCCGCAGTAGGTTGACTTTTCTGTGGTAGACCAGTTGCCTTCCATGGCTATAGAACCCGGTCCGTCCTGCTATTTACCCATAGCTGAGGGGAGATGAAGAGGATTCATACCTTTCCCAACGGTATTAGCGCGTAAGTGAATGTAATGGACTCGACTGGAATTCGAACTCGGCTCTCCAATTCCTCAATCCGAGCCGCTATCTATTTCTCCACCGTGCCTCCCATCCGCTACGTTTACAAGAGTCAAATCAGATAGAAAATGGATAAAAGCGGACAGAACGTGCCCAGTCTTCACTTTCCAGTCTCTAGGAAGTTCCAAAGTATCTTTGTCCCCATGATGAATTACTTTCCGTATATAAAATTCTTTTCCCACGGAAGAAACGACTTAATTATCTCACTGCTCGATCGCTATTTCCGTGGAAACTGTTTTAACGAGCAACATTACATCGTTCCACCAGTTCTGACCTTTACAGCTAAGACCTGTTATGCCACGTATAAAGGATCGAACCACCGTCATTCTCATTCCTTTCGTATTCATTAGAATTTTTAAGAAGTTTTATTCGGACAACTTGTTGCCAAGGACCGCTACTTTGTGGAACAGACTCCCGAGACGATGCTTTCTTGATCACAATAAGCTTTTCAAGTCTAGGGTCGATCGTTATTTACATACGTGAACTTCATACAATAAATCTCTTACTTGAGTGGCTCTTGGGACTTGTATTATGTGACCAACACTAAACAGACTCCCGAGACGATGCTTTCTTGATCACAATAAGCTTTTCAAGTGTAGGGTCGATCGTTATTTACATACGTGAACTTCATACAGTAAGTCTCCTACTTGAGTGGCTCTTGGGCCTTGTATTATGTGACCAACAGTGAACAGACTCCCGAGACGATGCTTTCTTGATCACAATAATCTTAAGCTTTTCAAGTGTAGGGTCGATTGTTATTTACATACGTGAACTTCATACAGTAAATCTCCTACTTGAGTGGTTCTTGGGACTTGTATATGTGACCAACACTAAACAGACAGATGCTTTCTTGATCACAATAAGCTTTTCAAGTCTAGGGTCGATCGTTATTTACATACGTGAACTTCATACAGTAAGTCTCCTACTTGAGTGGCTCTTTTGACCAACAGTGAACAGACTCCCGAGACGATGCTTTCTTGATCACAATAATCTTAAGCTTTTTCCAGTGTAGGGTCGATTGATTTACGAACTTATTTACTTGAGTGGCTCTTGGGAACTTGTGATACAGTACTCGATGCTTTCTTGATCCTAACTTTTTGAATGGCTCATACAGTAAGCTTGAGTGGCTCTTATATTATATGACCACCAACAGTGAACAGACTCCCGAGACGATGCTTTCTTGATCACAATAATCTTAAGCTTTTCAAGTGTAGGGTCGATTGTTATTTACATACGTGAACTTCATACAATACATCTCTTACTTGAGTGGCTCTTGGGACTTGTATTATGTGACCAACACTAAACAGACTCCTGAGACGATGCTTTCTTGATCACAATAATCTTAAGCTTTTCTAGGGCCGATCGTTATTTACATACGTGAACAGTAACTCTCATGGGGCCATGTATTATATAATCAGCCGTAAAATAAAAATAAAAAAATATTCCCATCATTAGCTAGATATTTATGTAATCAGATCATCGTTTTTCTTTTCTTCTGTTTTGTATGCGAGATCTGATAAAAAAACTTATCGGGACTATTGCGATGGTGACAGATCTGAACTACACGAAATGAAGTCCCTTGGCACAGGAGGACCTTGAACTCTGTCGTGTATACACCCTAAGCTATAACGTACTCACCCACTTCTGTTGTTTACTGCAGTGCTTGGAAGGAAAGTGTATAGAGTGTGGTCGTCTCAACATACCGGAGAAAACATTTTGAAAATGGTAATGACAGGCAACAATTCGTGGATCTCTGACTATAAGCCTTAAACTAAATGCACAGTCTTCGCAGTGGAAAACTTCAACCACTCCGAACCCGAAGAAAGCACGAATGAACCGAAAGAATGTGAAGACACCGTTGACAATTTCCTTCGACTAAAAGAGAGCTGCTGATTATGAGTCAGACAATAAAATAGTATTGCCATGACGTGTTGAGGCATTTTAGGGATGCTGTTCGTCAAGAAAAGGCCATTTCCCCAGGTTCGATAATCAACATAAGCTCCAGATCTGGTCCATTGCTACTCTTTCCTTTTTCCAAAAGTCAAATTTGACTTGAAATGAACAAGATTTCAAGACTTCGACGAAATCCAAGAGAATACAAAGAGGCAGCTGCTCGCTATCCCCCCCCCCAAAAAAATGAAGTTTCGGGTAAGCTTCCATTAATGTAAACGACGCTGTGTAGTTTCAGAACGGGACTACTTCGAAGGCGATTAAATGCCGAATTGATATAGATTGTAGTTTTCCCTTTATGGCAGCAGTACCAATATTTTTTGATCAGACCTCGTGGTTACTTGTACATACCTTTTTCCGTTTTCGTTTCTTTCCCAGTCTTTCCGCAATATTCATCTTTTTCTACTGATTATTTTAACTCGTGTATCATTCTATTTTTTCTTCTTTATTTTCTTCGCTTTTCAAATTCTTTCCTTTCTTCCTCCCTTCTTTCGTTCTTTATTTATTTATTTATTTATTTCTTCAATTATCAATTTCATTTTTGGCAATTCTGACAATCCTCCTGTCCGGAAGATATCTGCTTTTAACGGTGCTTTCAAGAAATACTTTAAACAAGAAAGGAAACAACATGGAGGTACGTGCTTCAGGTTCTTTCACAAAAAAGATGAGTTTATTGTTTTAGGTCGAATGGCAGAACACGAGTGATAGACCCTGTCATCAAATATCTATTCGCAGCAAAAGGCAAGTAAGGGTTCATCGGAAGGACGATGAAAGATTAAGGTGGCGCAGGAAAAAAAAAATCGTAAATCATAAATAAAACGGGGTACGTATGAATAACTCTTATTTAAAAAATAAGGTTGAGAAGAAAATAACAGAAACGCCATATATAGTACTAGAAAATGCATATAAATCTCTCTCTATATATATATAGAGATATATATATATCTATCTATCTATCTATCTATCTATATATATATATATATATATATATATATATATATATATATATAGATAGATAGATAGATAGATAGATAGAATGGATAACTTCGAGAAATCTATGACGGGGAAAAATTTCGTGGCCAAGCGGTAAGGCGCGCCGGGCTAAACAGTGGCTCCCTCTACCCTGAGGGAGGTAGGTTCGGTTTCTGTGCGTAAATGTTTCTAATAAAATCTCTCGAACATTCAGGCCGGTAACTGTAAATAAATAAATATATTGTTTAATAAATAAACGGAGCGCCTACTGAAATACAAGTAACCACTAAAAATAGCGTTTGCACACACACACACACACACACACACACACATATATATATATATATATATATATATATATATAGAGAGAGAGAGAGAGAGAGATAGAGTGAGAGAGAAAGAGAGAATTAGTGTATATGTAATAAATTCCAATAACCAAAAAATATTATTCTTAAAAAAGTGTTACATTCAACACCATCACTTGATAAGACACCAGAAGTGTTGAAACAAAATGGCTATTTTTGTAGTAATTTTATATCATATTTGTTATAATTTTCGAATAAATTATATATATATATATATATATATATATTGTCATCCACAAACAGACTGTTTCGCTGTATCACAGCTCATCATCTAGATGTCCGGTTGCCTCTAGCTAGGATCGAAACCCGATTGAAAAAACAGTTTACATTGCTACACAAAAGCATTCATGCTTCAATACTATGAGTGTACTTCGTCAGGCGATGGTAGACAACTTGACAAGTTACCTACCAACGCCTAACGAAGTACAATCATAGTATTGAAACATGAATGCTTTTGTGTAGTGATGTAAAATGTTTTTATTATAATCTATTATAATAAAAAAAATTATAATATTTTGCTCTACTTTGCATTTGAGCACTTTTTAAAAAAATAAATACTACGAAATGTGGAGTTTTACTCCAACGGTTCTGTCCTATATACATGCATATATGTGTGAGTGTGAGTGTGTGTGTGTATTCACTTACCGAGTCAAAAAGTAATGCACTTTGTTTCATTATATAAGAAATAAGGTACAAAATCAAATATATCGTACATCAAGATATAGCAATACATCACAGGTTCACATCTCTACTTCACAACATAACCACCATCTTTTTCAATGGCTGTGCCCCACCCACGATTGTGTGCATGGATCCCAGCTTCGTGAAACTCAGCTGGCTCCTGATTCCGTACAGTAGTTTTCACTTGTTCATCACTGCCCTAACGTTTGCCACTCGGTGCCTCTGTCGTTGAGCCAAAAATGTAAATCTACGAGTGCTAACTAATAGATATCGCAGCATTAAAGGGGAAAAACTGCAACTTGGTGAAATTACTGAATTTCCGCCAACCCCGAGAATTTTTCAGCCCCCCCCCCATATATATATATATATATATATATATATATATATATATATATATATGTATAATAAAATCTGGTAATTAGTATGGATAATTCCAAAGAGGATATAAATCCAAAGAGAGCACTTATGTTTGAAAAATGATTATTATTTTTGTTTTCGCTTGTGCCTGGATAAATTACTTCGTTTATTAATGTAGAATTGTTTGGTCTGATGAGACGAGAATGTTTGATCTCGCGAAATAAAATATTACCATGGATTTCTAAAGTCTCCGCTTTCATCATCATTTGGCATACGTAGCGGGCTTGGGCAGGTGAATGGCAGAGCGTGGCCTGGGGAGTTGGTAGAAACACAAAACCTGTTGCCAGCCACAAGGGATCGGTAGAAGTGGAGGACCATATTCGCTTACGTCCTGAAAGGAGACGGCACATAAAAAGAAAGAACATATGAAATATATATAAAGTTGAGACTAAAATCAACTCCGATCGGTGACAGTCTGTTTCATGCTTAAACGGAATCTTCCAGCCATATATATGAATGCATTTATGTATGTATGGAAGATTATATGAACAGCTGAAGATGACGAGTCTGACCATAATTTCGATTTAAAATTGCTACTTTAATTAAAAGCGAAAGTAATTTACGAAGGCAAAACGATATGGAAAGTGCACTAATTGCTTGCTAAGTTCTTGCAACATTTCACCTTTCTTAGCAGATCTGTTATCATAAAAACGATAAAAACAAAAAACAAAGCGTGAGAAAGTTCAATGAGATCCGCTTGACTGTGTTTAGATAGACACGTCTGATGAAAAAGAAGAAAAAAATTAAAATCAGATCTTAAAAATATCAAACTCATAATATAAAATTCAAAAATGTAAAAATCTGAAAAAAAAAATTTTAAAAAGAAAAATTAAATTCAACGTCTCCAGATCTTCATCGTTTCATCTCTGAGCATAATTATAACTGACATACATATAAAATATCATCCCTAAACCACTGCTTGAAAGGAAAGAGTGTACAGTGTGGCCATCGAATCACACCAAAGAAAACCTTATGAAAACAGTCATAATCGGTAATAACAATATGAGGAAAAGGAGAAATATTTTAGTCCAATTCAGTTCTGAAGGGCGAAACGTATGAATTTTTTTCAATTTGTGATTCAATTGCGAAATATATATATATATATATATATATATATATATAATTAGAAGGATTTGAAGTAATCATAATTAATTCATTGAGTCTGGAAGAAGCCTCAACAGAATGCAAAAAGCACTGGACGGTCGTTTCGTCTTATATTTGGGACACATCAGCAGTACGAATCCACTACCGATAATTGAAACCCGAATAGTTACAAAAGGAGACAAACGTCATACCAACTGTACCAACGGGCCTCGGTGACGAAGAAGAAACGAATCAGACTCGATATAGGGCCGCAAGATCACATATTCCGTGGTGGAACTCATCTGAGTTTCTCTTTTACAGACAGGACTGTGCCCCCACGAGCCACGAGTACTATCCCCAAGCCGCTCAGCCCAGAGCAATAGAAGCCGGTTCAAGCAAGGATATACAGTAGCCATTGCACCTGACTTCACAGTAGTCCAATACATAGACAATAATGACTGCGAAAGTCGAAAGTACTTGAACAAAAATAACAAAATACGAACTTCGGGCAGGACTTGTCGGTTCTTTTTAATTAAACTTGTTTAGATGAATATTTGCTGCCTCAGTATATATATATATATATATATATATATATATATATATATATATATATATATATATATATATATATATATATATATATCTTTAACTGAATTGAGCTCTCCGAGCCACTGGCATATGTCATATAGAAAAATATTAAAATTTCCCTTTCTCCCTACCGGGCGAAGATAGGAGTATGATCTCGGTCGAGTTTCGATCTTGGCTTCAGGAGCCACACACGCACTCTATCTATCTATCTATCTATCTATGTGTGTGTGTGTGTGTGTGTATTGTCATCCACAGACATACTGTTTCGCTGTATCACAGCTCATTGCCTCTAGCTAGGATCGAAACCTGATTGAATTGGCGTCAATCAGGGATTCTACCACTAAGCCGTTGGCAAGGATGAGGGTGAATTTAAGCGTATTGATTTTTAAATAAACACAGAGTGACTGTGAGAACTCGATTCGATTTACCGAAGCGCCTTGCATTATTAGCTGTAATAGTCACTGTTTACAAACCCACACTTCTTCCCCAGAGAGCTCAACTGAAATAAATATTTCAGGAGCATATATATATATATATATATATATATATATATATATATATATATATATAGTACCTAGACTTAATGAAATAGATAGATGTAACCGTAAGTTCTATACTATTAGATGCCTCTATCGCTCTTTTCTCTTGTGAAACTCTCTTCCACATTTTTTTTCGTTTATACAAGAAAAATCTTTTGAAAATCCACGCGGCAATGTAAAGTGACGCGTAAAGACGCAACATTAAAAAAATACCGACATAACGCTAGAAGATATGATATTTGAAAAATAGATGAAATGGACGTAGCACAAAACAAACATTCCTTTCCGGTCGTTTATCAAATTCGAAATTACTCAAACATCGGTGAACTTATATTTAAATTCCCACCCAAAACCAGGAAAATGGTGCAAAATATAGAATTTTCTATAAATTTCTGCATATCTCTCTCTCTCTCTCTCTCTATATATATATATATATATATATATATATATATATATATATATTACGTGTCACTTATCTGATCCAAGTGCCATAAAATGGCACTTAGCTACTCACAATGTACATAAGGCCATAAGGGAAATTCTTCATAAATCGCGTAACCGAAAACATCTCGTTGTCAGGAGAAGCCCTCTACATAAAACATCTAACACCCAGTCTTATTCTTACCTTATTTAGCAGTAGAAATAATGTGTTCAAAGAAGATTCCAACCCGAATTCTAGCTAGATTTCCTTTCGTGGAGCTCGGAATAAACGCTACTAGTATGTACTTCATCTCAAACAGACAACTGTAAGAAATTTACAACTCTCAACAACAAAACCTTTTAAAAATGTCTAAAGACGTGACCGAAACCGCTTGAGACTACGACGGACAAATTTTACACTCTTTCAACCCCACCAAACGGAAAAAAAAAATTCATCAAATTTTCCTTGATTGTCTCAATGAAACGTTTGAAAGAAAACTTACTGCCCAAATATTCATCGGCCACTTCTTTAGTCAGTTTCAAGGGGTTTTTGTTCTATTTATGTTTTGCCTGTTTGAGATGTTTATGTTGTTTTGAATACTAGCAGTAGCGTTTATTCCGAGCCCTCACTTGTTGAGCACGGCAGTAATTCGAGTGAGCCTCTGTCGATTTCCTTAAAAACTTTCAGTTCGCCACATCCATTGCATGTTTAATATATCCTTATAGCGAGATGTTTTCGGTAGAATTTTAGTATTTTTCCTTGTCTGCCATATTTAACGAAAGTTGTTTGAAAGAACGTTTGCTGCCTAAATACACACACACACACACACACACACACACACACACACACACACACACACACACACACACACACACACAATTGATATGTGGAATTACGGATAATTACGGTAAGTAAATTTTCTGTATTCAAAATCAATTTCATATATATATATATATATATATATATATATATATATATATATATATATATATAAATAATCGACTCTCCCGTCGAGATTCGACGTATGAGGGTCAAGCAGATCATTTTCCAGGAAACCGACAGCCCGACACCGGCACATGAGATTTGATTATAGTGGTGAAGGCCTCGTGCAGGACCATCCACACTTTTTGAAGGGACGAATATATATATATATATATATATATATATATATATATTCAAACAAAAATTGTTAAATATAATAGACAACAAATGTCTATTATGTTTTATCATGAGCCTTTCCAATTGTATTATAATGGCTTTAGTTTCAAGAGAAAATAAAAACTAAAACGGTCCAACATTTGGATATTTCTTTATTATACTGGATTCACTCTAAGGTTTCGGCTCACGTGAGCTATCATCAGAGTGGTTATATTGATATTACAACAGAGATGGTCACCGTCAATGAAGATATCCTGTTTTGTTTTCAAAGAATTTTTCTATGCGACGATAACGCTCGCGGAATAGCAGACGCAGGTCGTAAATTCGTAATGCGTTTCTATGACGTCGTACATGACCACGTGGGAGAAAGAAATGTTATCAACGGAGTCATATGTTTAGATGCAATGTAATATGTTGTGACTGGTTTGAAATGTAATTTTGTTGAGTGTGGGTTGCTTTGTTATAATGGAGATGGCCTCCAATATCTTAAGGTTCTTTTTACTTTGTATATGTGTGAGTATTGTTGTGATATCAAGTAATATCTGTCTAATATTATGTACACGACTATATTTTTCTAAGAAACGTTGTTAAATGGAACAAAGATCAAAAATTTGACTACGGGTGAGCCTGTTTGTGGTAAAACCAATCTATGTTGTGGGTTTTTTTATTAGTATCAGAAATACAATTTCTGAAGGGACACGTAAATTGGTACATTAGATTGTTTTTTCTTGTAGAGGATTTAGTTGTGTGGTTCTAGCGTTGCTGGAGACTATGAGGTCAATTGTTTTAATTTTTTTATAATATATTATGAGCATCACTTGTTTCATCATTATTAATGGGCTTAACATTTATTATACTTTCATGTTTCCGAGTCTTCATTCATCTGCTGCCCCTATACTGCCTCTCTCTCTCTCTCTCTCTCTCTCTCTCTCTCTCTCTATATATATATATATATATATATATATATATATATATATATATATGTATATATATATATAAAAGAAATATAATGTAGTGGTTCCAACGAGAGAAAAGTATGTATATTAAAAAGAAGAGAAGAGAGGTGCCGCTAACGTTTTTGGTTGTAATGTGGATTTATTTAAAAAAAAATATTATGCTTTGTTTTACATAATTTTACGACACGTGTTTCTGGTCTCGCGACCGTCTTCAGGTAAAAGTGGAGATTTCTACATATTAAAAAAAAAAAATTAATTTTTCTTCATGTTCAATGTGAAATATTCTCGATATGAGACATTCTCTGTTTGTGTGTTGGTAATCCGAATTTCTTTTTAGAATTCTAAAACCAGAAACACGTGTCGTAAAATTATGTAAAACAAAGCATAATATTTTTTTTTCTAAATAAATCCACATTACAACCAAAAACGTTAGCGGCACCTCTCTTCTCTTCTTTTTAATATATATATATATGTGTGTGTGCGTGTGTGTGTGTGTGTGTGTGTGTGTGTGTGTGTGTTGTCTCAGAATGAGTGAATATGCCAAAAATCCTTATGTATTGCCAACTTTTTCATGGTAAGCCTAATGTAGGCCTTCCTTGGTTACGCTTCAAGGACAAAATTAAATACACTTTAAATGCTGCAAACATCCCTATAGAGGAGTTCAAACTTGTTGAAAAGCGAACAAACTGGACAAATACCTGCTACCGATGTATAATTAACTTTGAAAAGAATCGTCTCAACCAAGTGAGAGAATTAAGAATTAAAACTAAATCCCGGGTTAATACATCAACCCATGTGACGGTGAACCCTTCAGCAGGTCCATCGTGTGGACTTGTCTGCAAATCCCGTGCAGGACTGTTATTTCATACGAAGCAGAAACATAAAGACTGAACTGAAAGACACTCATACGTCGAAAACGACGGGAGAGTCCATCATATCATATCTGGTCTCCTAGGGGAGTCAATCTTGTGTGTATGCAAATGTATCCTAAATGTATCCTAAAGCCAAATATACAATGTAAAAAGTGAAAGGTAATAATGGAATCAAAAGGGAATAAACAAGAGAGAAGGAAAAGACGAAAATTGATAGACTAAAAACTGAACGGAAGATGTAATTGTGGCCATGTTTTTTGCGGGGTTATCAGCAAATATTGGTTAGTAAAGCTTGACGGATTTCAGAAGTGCATTGTTTTTATTTGATTTATTTCCTTCTTTATTTACTTATTTTAACCAAGCACCCATTTGCCCTGAAAGAGGTGAGGAGGGAAACTTCTCCTTTATTACGTTTTTAGTTGTAATGTGGATTTGTTTAAAAAATATATTATGCTTTATTTTCCATAAATTTGCTACACGGGTTTCCGGCCTCGCGACTTTCATCAGGCAAAGAGTGGCTATTTCCACATATTATTAAAAGGAATTCATTTTTCTATGTTAAATATTCTCGATGTTAGACATTCTCTTTTTTGTGTCTTAGTGACCCAAATGCTTTCCTTGAACTACTATATATATATATATATATATATATATAGATACATAGATAGACATCGTATGATATATTATGCACATAATTTCCTTTAATAAGATTTTTCAAATACTCGAACCCGTAGACAAAAATAAATAAATATATTGTTTAATAAATAAACGGAGCGTCTACTCAAATCTGTGTATCCACAAAAAAAAAAAAAATAACGTTTAAAGTGCTAAAAAATCTCTCGGATGGATAAATACACATCCTCTCTAGACTCTTTAGACTCTCTCTCTCTCTCTCTCTATATATATATATATATATATATATATATATATATATATATATATATATATGTGTGTGTGTGTGTGTCTGTGCATGTGTGTGTGTGTGTGCGCGTGTGTATGTGTGTGTGAATGAAATAAATTATTATTATTATTATAATTATTATAACCGATAGCAAGATATATGTTTATTGTGAAATATAATAAACAACGGAAAAAATAAAATAGTAGTAAATATATCTTTGCGCAAAAAATAAGGAAATCATATTAATCCTCTTGTTACTACTAATTCTACTACTAATGTTACTACTACTACTAGTAGTATATTTTACAACTACTAGTGTTTTGACCGAGGATGGAAAATTTGACTCCGAGACTCGAAAGCGCATTTTAACAGAGAAAGGTGCTTACCAAAAGTTAATCAATGTATTAAAAAAAAAACAGGTAAATTTAGTTAGAAACAAAGGAAAGAGTACTGAATTGCAATATAATATCAGTCCCCTTATATGGCAGTGGATGCTTGAAAATCTTACAAATGAAGAAGAAGCAACAGAAATGTGGTTCTACAGGAGGATGTTGAGAATCATATGGTCTGAACATGTGGGCAACGACGGAAATGGAAAGAAAAGGACACCAATAATTATACAATTGGAATTTCCAGGACACATAATTAGGAAAGAGGGCATAGAAAATTTAACACTCACGGGAAAGAGCGAAGGCAAAAGGGACAAAGGAAAGCTATGGGCTCAACACTTGGTCCTAATATATTGAATTTTTTCATGAGCAATGTAGAAGGTAAAATCGTTAATAAGTTCACCGAGTCCTCCATATATTTTAGATATACTGTCATCTTTATATTAACAAAGCAATAGAAAAATAGACGAAATAAAAAAAATATGAAACACGTGATGAAAAGGAAGTAAAGAGAAATACAGGAGTCAAAGGATTAGAAGATGAGTAGGTGCGAGGAAGAAGAAGTAGTAGATGAAGAAGAGAGGAGAAAGAAGAAGAAGAAAGGCGAGAGAAGGGTCGAGATGAAAGTAAAGAAAAGAGAGAGAGAGAGAGAGAGAAAAGAAAAAAGAAAGTAGGAAAGAGGAAATAAAGAAAGATAAATAGAAAGAAAGAAAAATGGATAGAAAAAGAAAGATAGAAAGAAAGGAAAAACAAAAAATAGAAAGAAAGAAAGAAAGAAAGAATGAAAGAACATCAAAAAGAAAGAAAGAAAGAAAGATAAATAGATATAAAAAAAATAAAGAAATTAAGAAAGATAAATAGAAATAAAGAAAGAAAGGGAGAAAGAAAGAAAAAAGGAAAAAAAAGAACGAAAGGAAGATAGAAAGAAAGGAAAAACAAAGAAAAATAGAACGAACACCAAAAAGAAAGAAAGAAAGATAAATAGAAATAAAAAATAAAGAAATTAAGAAAGATAAATAGGAATAAAGAAAGAAAAGGAGAAAGAAAGAATAAAAGGAAAAAAAAGAGCGAAAGAAAGATAGAAAGAAAGGAAAAACAAAGAAAAAAACAACGAACACCAAAAAGAAAGAAAGAAAGAAATTAAGAATAATAAATAGAAATAAAAAAGAAAAGTAGAAAAAGAAAGAAAGAAAGAAAAAAAAGAAAGAAATATAAAAAGAAAGAAAATAAATAAAAATGCTAATTACTGGGAAAAATAATTTGGGTCTTGTGCAGCCAGATAGTCTCCGCCTTGAAATTATGAAATTTACTTTTTATTTTAACTTGTTTTTTTTTTAATATGTTAATTTGTGCACTCTGAAAAATAAATACACTAAGCAACTTTAACGTATCAACGCATAAAAATCTAGAAACGCATGCGCATACACACACATTATTTCTTGCCTATCTGTTTATGTAAAGCTATTAATGACATAGACATCCACAAACATGTGTAAAAGTAGATATCCGTAGTTAGGTATGCACATATTTGCATGTATATTCATTGTGCCTGTCAAGCGGACTTTGGCTTTTGGGCTGGCCAGTAAACAGGGCGGGGAGCAACGAAGCTCCAAACAAGCAGCTTCATTAAAAAATAAATAAGCTAAAAAATATATATATATATATATATATATATAACGAGGAAACGAAAAAAAGAAAAGAAAAAGGCCAAAATAACTTCATGCTACTACTATTAATAATAATAACATTAAGCTCATAAAGAGCAACAGATCCCCACCACCATTCACCCATAAAAAAAATAATAGCCAAGCATTAAAATAAGCAGAGCAGAAAAAATGGCGCAACAAAAAGAAAGAATTAAAGAAAACAATATGGTGGAATATAGAACGGAATATTGACACAAAATGAACAAAGGTCATTGAAGCTTGTCTAAGTTGGATACCAAGGCCGGAACCTTGCCGAATTGTAAATCCTTCATTTGAAATATTATATGCTTTAAAGCTGTTAGGTTTTTTTTCTTTAGGTTTAATTCTTTGTCTTCAGTTTAATTTTTTTTGTTTCTTTGATTTTTTTTCCTCTTCTTTCCTTCCTTATTCATTCTTTCTTTTTTATACTATTTTTCTAAATTTTATTTCTTTCGCTTTTCCTCGCACTGTTGCATTTTTTCCTGTCCTGCTCAGTGATTTTTTTAGGCGTCCCCCATTGCTTATTTTAATTTTTGTCTTACTTCGTTTCTTTTATATTCGTTTTTTTTTTTTACTCCATATTTGTTTAGACGTATCTTCAAATTTTTCTTTTGATTTTTTTTGTTCATCTCTCGTTTTATTTTTTCCTTTCTTCTTTTCTTTCTTCTATTCTTTCTCATTGCTTTTTTTTTTTTTTTTTACTCTTTTTCATTTTATTTAGCCAAGTTCGTTTTCCTTTTGACTCTTAGCAATTTTCAGATTATATTTTTCATTATCCCTGATTTTTTCTTTTTCTTTCTTTCTTTCTTTCTTTCTTTCTTTCTTTCTTTCTACGTTTATCATTTTTTCCTCTCTTTCGTTCCTCGTTTGTATCTTGCTTTTCGACTCAATGTGCTCCCTTTTTTCTATATTCTTAATTTCTCTGTTTCTTTATTCGTATTTTACATCTTATTGGTTTATTTATTTTCTTTCATTATTCTGTTTTGTCTCTATGTCCGTATTTTATATATATTTCTTTATTTTTTCTCCGTTTATTCCTTTTTCTTTTTTTCCTTTGCCATTTTTTTTCTTTTTTTCTTTGTTCTTGCTTTCTTCTGTGTTCGTTTTTATGTCTTCTTTATTAGCTTTCTTTTATTGGGTCGGTGCATAATTATCAGGCGTTTTTCAGAATAAATATTCTTTTAAAACGCCTGATAATTATGCACCAACCCAATACATGTTTGTTTATTCCCTTTTCTTTCTGTGCATATTTTGATTTATTTTTATTTTCTTTCTTTTTCCTTTATGACTCGTTCTTTCTTTCTTTCTTTCTTTCTTTCTTTCTTTCTTTCTTTCTTTCTTTCATGTTTAATTACTCCTAAGCTTCTCTCTCTTTCTTTCTCTCCCCTTTAAATTACTATGTTCAGATTTTCACTTTTTTCTTCCTTCATTTTCCTTTTGTCATTGTTCTTACCTTTTCTCTATCTTACTTTTCTTCTCATTCTATTTTCTTTTGGATCTCCATTTTTATATATTCATTCGACCCTTTTATAGTTGGTCTTTTTGCTTTTTTTATTCTGTCTCGTATTTCGGCGGGAAAAATGGAAATCACAATAGTTGGTGCTACCAAGATTTATTCCCCGTCTTTGACGAAAAGGATAATAAATTCCATTTATCTCGAATACAAACAGTTTTATAAAAAAAGGAAAACAAGCAACAAAAAAACATGAGATTGCATATAAATTTATTCTAGAACTTAAAAAAGAAATAATAATAAAAATCGTTAAAGTAAAAAAAAAAAAAAAATACCAAAAACAGAAATATACGGAAATTGAAATAAAAACAGACAAAAGAACCCCTGCCACCTCACATAATAAATAAATAAATTACTTAAAACATCCGAACTCGTATATGTATAAAACAAAATAGAATTATAGTGGAGTTTGGGCTTGGAGGGATTTCAGATGATAGCCAACGACTATACATTGGCTCGAGACTTTATTCCTAAATGTTTTCTCCTAGAACTTGTGAATGACAAATGGCCCTCCTAGAAAAATCTCATTTCTTTTATATTTCCTTACGGGTTTAATGTTTCTCGATGTATACGTTGTGTTACCTAAGGGAGGTAACTTGAGTCAACTTTAAAAACATATTTTCTTTTTGCTTGAATGGTCTCGACAGAACTCTAATTACGATGCCCTTCCATGTTTACGTGTCGCGGTATGACAGACATGTGTACATATCTTATATTACACGGCACCTATGAAAACACAGCAACTTATTTTCCACAGACACTATAGGTAAAAGCATACGGCCAAACAATCTGAAGATCTTAATAATATAATGTTGTATAATCATTTTATGTGATTGACCCAAAACTTTGCGCGCCAAATTATATATATATATACATACAGACATATATACAGATATGTGTGTGTGTGTTGTGTATTTGGGCAGCAACCCCTCTTTTATACAAGTTTCGTTAAAGACGACCGATAATGTACTGCGATGATGCTTTTTATTTAATTTTTTTGTGTTCGTACAAGTGTTTTCTTTTCTTGAAACAACTGTGTAAAATCTGTCACCCCCCAAAAAAAAAAAAACAGAAAAACAAACAAACAAACAACTACCAAACTCCACCAGCAACATACTGGTAGAAAGTACATGTATAATAGCATCCAACTCTAAAAAAAAAAAAAAAGAAGCAAAAGCCAATGCCTAATAGCATTAACGACGAACACGGACACAATGTGCTAAACGTGTTTGGAAAATAAAACACTCCTATAACTTGAGATGCATAAATAAAAACCTACACATTCAGTTAAAAGTAATGATTGCTAGTCGGTTTCGTTCTGAGATAAATACATCAACAAAAATAATTTGAACTTAATTAGTTTATTAACGTAGATGCATACATCTTCTAACTAGCCAATGGGGTTGCTCTCCTTCCACTGGGGAGCCGTTTCAGACACGAAACTCACCATGTCTATATTGTTCGACGATTCAAAAACAACACACTGAGAAACCTTTCTATTTCTCTATCATTCCCACATTCGTTCAGTCGATTAAAATCGACTTCCTTGCTTTGTCTTCCATCTGACCTCAAAGGTAAACCTAAGGAAATCAGAGCAGAGATACACTTCCCCCTAAAAATAATAGTATGCTAAACGATTAACAGTATGCAAGTGGGCAGAAAGCCCCCAACGTTTAGAATCACGGCTTTAAACTAATATCGGAAATCCTTAACAACATCACATATCTTTTATATGCCAACGAATCTCAAGACATGAAAAATGATGACTCTTCATATCTTTCTTTTGTTGCCCTAAGTAACGTTTAACATTTTCACATCACTCTTTGTCATTCTGTTGTCGATCCACAAAAAATGGTGATGTAGTTTACTCGCTGTTACCCTCTGCTTCTGTTACCACGACTATGTCCTGTGAGATTTTAATTCTCTAAAACATCTTTCCCCATGATCACAAAAGCCTTGTTACTATCTAGATGGGTGACCACTTGGGAATATCAGGTGCCGTAAGCTTGCATGTGCGGGTAGTGTCATGAATAATGGCTCAGAATTGGAAATCGGAGAGCCGAGTTTCAATTCCAGCAAAGTTTGTTATATTCACTTAAGCGTAAATACCCTTGGGGAAGGTACGAACCCACCTTTTCTCCCCCAGCTATGGGTTAATTAGTGAGATCTCTATCAGTAAATCATTATTATCTCCAAAAAATTCTTACAATGTAAAAATATTTTCTAGGTTTAAATAACCTCCAAAAGGTTGATAGACCATAAAAAAACTAATCAATCAACCAAAAATCGATGTTCTGTGTATAATATTCACGGCATTCAGAGGCAGAAACACATTTCTGTTGCTTCAAGTTTCCTTTTCGTCTGTGAAGAGATTATCAAGCATTCATTGTCACATATGAGATTAGATAGTACATTGCAATTCAGCACTTTTATATATAGATGCATTATCTGGTATTTCAATGAAAATACAATATAACGCGAATCGTTCTAAAAACAAAAAAAATTCACCGGACTAAAGACTATGTTCTTATTGATGGAATTATATAAATGTAGGGTCAGAGGGTGGATATAATCGAAATTATTTTAAACAATTCACCCAAAAGAAGGTGATAATGTCACTAAGATGCAAGGGGCTACTGGGAGTGAAAAAGAATTATAAGACTCTAGAAGGAACCAGCAACCCAATTTTTTAATCAGGAAACAAACCTCTACTTCTGTTCAAAAGATCGGGGAGGTGTGGGAATCAAACGATAGTCTGACCTGTCTCTTCTTATTGAGGAAAATAAATAAGTAAATAAAATATCAGAGTTTAATCGGAGACGTTAGAAATATAGAGAATTCAAGTAGACTTTAGAAGGAACTGGAAACCCAATCTTAAACAGGAAACAAGAGATAAACCTCTACTCCTGTTCAAAAAACTGGGGGGAAAGTGTGAACTGGCCGATAGGTGAACCTTTCTCCTCCTATGAAGGAAAAATAAACAAACGTTAGAAATATAGAATTCATGTAGACTTTGCAAGGAACAAGAAACCCAATCCTTAAGAGGAAAGAAAGGATAAACCTCTACTTCTGTTCAAAAGACCGGAGAGGTGTGTGAACCTGGCCAATAGGTGAACTTGTCTCCTCCCATTGAGGAAAAATAATTTAGTGAATAAAACAGAGTTTTATTCGGAGACGTTAGAAATATAGAATTCTAGTAAACTTTACAAGGTACTGGAAACCCAATCCTACATAGTAAGCAAGAGATAAACCTTCCACTTCTGTTCAAAAGACCGGGGAAGAGTGTGAACCGGACGATAGTCGAACCTATGTACTGCTCTTGAGGAAAAGAGTAAATTTTAGGCGGAAACTTCAGAAGTACGTCGGTTTTCCAGGAAGGGGACTTCCTGATGTTATCAGACTAGAGGGGTCGATCCCAACATGTGGCACCTTTGGAAAGTGCCTGAAAACCATACCACTAGTTGACCCAAGCCTTGTGAATGAAATTGCTTAGACGGAACCCTTGGGTGCCATAATTATGAAACGAGAGAGCAGATTGATTGATCGATATTTTTTTTACAGCTTCCTTGGTTATTTAAAGCTGAAACACATTTTGGATTGAGAAGAATTCTTTTTGCGAGCGAATATTGTATTAATATTTATTTATTTTTTTTTAGAATAACAATGACCTTTTTTCCCCAGAGATAAGTCTTATTATATAGTAATGGACCAAGTGGAAATGCTGACAGGAAATTGTGGAGAGCTATAAGCAAAGACGTGCTTTTAAAGAAAAAAAGAAAATGAAGACGTCGCAGATATTGACGTGCTTGCAAAAGAATTTTCAATTCACGAAATTTTGAATTTTTTTCGAAAAATAGAAGTTTCTAGTTTCCTCACGGACGCTGATCTACGTGTTGAACGGAGCAGAAAAATGTACTAAAAAATTCTATTCATTATTACAGGGACATGCTTAAAGATTTAAAAAAAAAATGCCTGCTGCCAAAAACACTGGGGGTTATTTTTCTAGGAAACGAACTTTTATAAAAATTGCAAGAAATGTTTTTTTTCTTTTCATACTTTTTAATATTCTCCATTTAAACAATCCTTTTTTTCTTTATCCCATTAGAACCGGAAAGGCATTTCACGACAATATACAGTGTGTGTGTGTGTGGGGAACAAATATTCTTACACACGAAAATTAATTTAATGTATTTCCAACTAATGAATAAACATATTTTTCATATAATTAACTGCACACAGATGCATAATAACTAAATATGCATAGAAAACAGAAAAAAATGATTTAATCGAAATCAATCCCATTTATCCATTTTAATGGGTGAAAAAAGTATTTGTACAATACAAAAAGAATACATAATCTTCATTTAATACTTTGTAGAATAGCCATTATTCGCTTCTACAGCAGCCAAACTCTTATATTTCTCACTTAATGATTGTAGTTGGTATTTTGTTCCATACTTCGCATATATTCTTCAAATCCGGGATGTTGGTTGGCGCTCTCGATTGGATTTGAATTTTCAAATAACGCCACAGATTCTCGATTGGGTTTAAATGTGGGGACTGACTTGGCCATTTCAGGATATTCATATTATTTTCTGCAAGTCATTTCGTAGATTTTGCTTAGAATCATTATCTTGTTAGAAGACCCAATCAGGAGGTAGTTCAAGATTTTCAGATGAAATCTTGAAATTTGCTTCCAAAATATTTTGATATGCTGCAGCATTCATTCTACCATTTATTGTTGATATGTTGCCAGTATCTTTTGCAGAAAAACATCCCTAAACCATGATACCTTCACCACCAAATTTCACTGTTGGAACTGTGTTTTTTTGTTTGTTTGAAGGCATCGCCCTCCTTCTTCCATACATAATTTCTAGAATTACATCCAAACAACTAGGTTTTGGTTTCGTCTGTCCATAATACTCTTTCCCAATATGATTTTCCTTATGATTATGTTCACGAACGAATTTCAACCTGACATCTCTGTGTCTTTTCAATAGTAGTGAATTTTTCCAAAGGGAGCGTGACTTTACATTGTTCCTATGAATTTTACTGCTTATTGTCCGTTTAGTGACACAGATTCCTGATGAAAGCAAAACATCCTGCAACTCATGACGACTAACCATTGGATTTTGTTTAATTTGACCCATTAATTTCCTCGAAGAAATCTTCCGTGGAGCACCTGTTCCTTGGCTTTCCACAGTTTTGAGTTTTTAATACCTTGCAATAAATGAACTAATGGTAATAAATGGAATATTCAAGTTGTCTGAGATTTTTATATAACTTTTACCTTCTTTCCAGAGCTTAATAATCAGTTCTTTTTGCGAATTTTTCAATTTTTACCTCTTGTCATGCTGATAAACTTCTTGCACGAATATTAATTATAGAATATTCTGTTTGTATTTTTTTAGGCTAAAAATACCTACTAATAACATTATTGAAACGTTCTAGAATATTCCACTTGAATAATCTAGAGTATTAAAGCAATCTGCATTGTACGGATACTTTTTTCACCCATTAAATAGATAAATTTCTATTAAATCATTTTTTCTGTTTCCTATGCATATTTAGTAATTATGCATCTGTGTACAGTTAATTATATGAAAAATATGTTTATTCATTAGTTGGAAATACAATAAATCAAAAAAATTGTATCTGTACGAATATTTGTTTCCCCCACTCTATGCAAAGAACATTAAGTAATACAGTGTAACCCGGATATAAGAGAAACCCGGATATAAGAGAGATTTTCTCTGGTCCCAAATTAGAGCCTGTGTTAATGTATATAAAATAGACCAAACCCGGATATAAGAGAAACCCGGATATAAGAGAGATTTTCTCTGGTCCCAAATTAGAGCCTGTGTTAATGTATATAAAATAGACCAAACCTGGATATAAGAGAAACCCGAATATAAGAGACTTCTTCTCCGGTCCCGACAACTCTCTTATATCCGGGTTACACTGTAAATATATCTATAATATTTTCAATCGGTTGTTTGAAAAATGCTCAGTACTAATGTTGTCCGTGTTAATGCCCGCACGACTACATTTTTATTTATCCTTTAAAATTCCAAAAGAACGCTGATGACAATGTAAAACAAGAAAATTAAAAGCTAAAGCATTTATCTATGCTATTCTAAATAGGGTTATTTAAATCATCACAGTAATAATACGGCGACAATTGCGACACTTCGACGTTATGTAATGGTTAGCATGCTTCTCTTGCTAGATCAGTTACGACTGAAATGTGAATTCAATCCTCAGTGGGTGCTCCATACTTTCGGCCTTGTGCCACATCTAAGATATGCTTAGAAAATCCCCATTTACCCCAATCGAAGCACACGAACTGTTGCAGCATTATTACTGTAAAGTTTTCAACCACACTTTGTAAAATAGTAGAGACAGCAATTCCCTAAGCTTAAACTTGCTTCATTTTTTTTTTTACTACTTACTAAATTTGATTTATTGCGAGACTGTGGCACTCAATGAGGATCGGTGCTGAAATTCTACGAGGCTGGTTTGCTAACCAATATTCCAAAGCGAGGCAGCCCCCTCTTTTCATTACTCCTTTTTTTTTCATCGTTTTTACACTCTCTTTTTGTCTTTCTCCAACGCAGTATCATCTTACCTTTCTCTCTTTTTATCTGTTCCTCTTCAGATGTCTCTTCGTCTCATGTCCGTACCCTTTTTAAATCCCCAATTTACCCTGACAGCCCTGCGCAAAACCACTTTTCTATTCATCATCAGGACAAATACAAGCGGATTTTCGGACCCGTTTTTCTATAATCCTACCACGTCAAATACCGACAAACCTGTCCGATTTGGTGGGGTTTTTCTTTCTTAGCCAATCGGATTGGTCGGAGTTTAATCCCACATTAGGCATCCTGAAGGCCGAAACTTAGGACGGAATTTGGTTAAAATTTTTCCCTCAGGCCAAAATCTTCGGTGGAGGAATTTATTTATTTATTTTTTTTTATGATTGTGGTCAGAAGAATTTCGAAATGGAATGGAAAGATGCGTCATGAAACATTGTACAAGACGCCATTTTTCTTTCTTTTCTAATGAAGAATTCAAATGAAAAGAGATCTAGGCGTTTCGCTATTTCTTTATTTTCTTCCTTTTTTTTCTTTCTTCAAATCAGAAATTCATTTTTCTTCAACAGACATATATTTATTTTATCGAATAAATATTCTTTCTACCTTTGCTAACATCTTTCTTTCTTTCTTTTTTCTTCGAATATGTATTCTTTCTTTTTTCAGCTAACATGTTTCTTTCTTTCTTTGAATAAGAAATTCTTTGTTTCTTCAGCTAATATCTGTCTTTCTTTCTTTCTTCGAATAAGTATATTTTCTTTCTTCATCTAACGTTTTCTTTCTTTCTTTCTTTCTTTCTTCGAATAAGTATATTTTCTTTCTTCATCTAACATTTTCTTTCTTCAAATGCATCTTTCTCTCTTTAAATCAGATTAGATATTTTAAGCTAGCATATCTTTCTTTTCTTTCTTTCTTTCTTTTTCTTTCTTTCTCCGGATCACTATTCTTTCCTTTTTTCAGTTAACACACCTTTCTTTCTTTCTTTCTTTCTTTCTGTCAAATTGTCAATCCGTTCGTGGCTAATTTACATATTTGTCGTGCTAAGTTTGGCGTAGGGTAAAACAAGCATAAAAAAGCCCACATATTATATATATATATATATATATATATATATATATATATATATATATATATATATATATATATATTTTTTAAATATACACATACATATGCTAAATATATATACATACACATACATATATATTTTTTAAAAAAAATTCCACGAGGATAGAATCAGGTAGAACTCAATGTCCAGGATAGAGAGAGATATAATAAAAAAGGCTTAAACACTAATATTCCATAGTCATAATTTATTCCGTTGGAATCGTAAATACGATCCAATTCGTCAGACCTACAAATTTGTATTTACGATTCCAATGGAAATATTAATGTTTAAGCCTTTTTATTTTATATATATATATATATATATATATATATATATATATATATATGCCTGATGATTTCGTTTAGCATGGAACTTTCTCTCGCCTTTGAGTGTTGACTTCAGTGTTACCTTTTATATTGATATATCTCAATATCTGATATTGAACACTTTATCCCATAAATATAGCACAACTTAAAACTATACAGCGATCAAACCACTCACATACATGCACGCACACACAAATGCGGGTATCTGTCGGGCACGAATATATATATACACATAATGACAAAAGCAGGAGACTACTCACGGGCACGCACGCAAACCCCACACAAATTAGGAAGTATGTGTGTACGTATATATGTGTGTATGTATGTGTGTGTGTGTAAACTGATTCCATATAACTTGGGAAATATGTGAATGTACATATGTGTGTATGTATTGAGTCCTTGTAATGAGACTGTATATATATATGTGTGTGTGTGTGTACAAATGTGTTCACTAATTTCTCGCAGTGAGACAGTGTGTATGTATGGAGAGGGGATATATACATATATACACGCATGCTGACAAAAACACACGAAAACGGAAATAGATCTAAAAAAGCACAGGGGTTATGAAAAGATAAGAATGCCGATAACTACTTCATCATTTTTCGGAACAATCTTAATTGTTTTATAACCCTACACTCAAAACTTTTAACTGCCAGTTCAAGAAAGACATTTGGGTCACTAACACAAAAAAGAGAATGTCTCATATCGAGAATATTTAACATCGAAAAACATAAAGGGAATTTTTTTTTTTAATAATATGTGGTAATCTCCACCTTTTATATATCAAGAAACATTTAATTCTTACTTAAAGTTCTGAATATTACATATTACTCATAAAGTGAGATTAATGTTTTTTTTTTTAAATTAAAATTAAAAAAATGAAAACAAATATGAATAATGTCATAATTTACATTAAAATTTTATCTGGATCAACGTAATTTTTCAGATATTTATTTTTATTCCTACATGCAACAATCAATTCATTTCTCTTCTTTAACAAGCAAGGGTTATTTAGGTTATTTTTAAAAATCTCTTAATCCTGGTATAATATATGGTCTGCGCCAACATTGCGTTAACCAGATATTTTTTCTTAAAAACTAAAATATGTAACGGTTAGTCTATACTTAACACCTGAAGATTGTGTTGTGCATGAAACTTCGAGTCTTGCTCCGGTGAGGGATAACATGTATATTAATTAATATATATTTAATATCACTTTTTTTTATTATATCAAACACTGTTTTATTAACACCAGTAATCTCTATGCGATATATTATATTTATATCTATATTATATATATATATATATATATATATATATATATATATATTAGGTTTACTCTACTTCGTGTACTGAGCACTTTACGTATTTGCTTTTACTCGTTTTGGAGGTTTTTTCTTTGGACTCTGAGCTTGAACTCTAGACGATTGTTTTCGCCTCAATATCATGTTCTTAGTTCTTTCCTTTTTATTCCTCATTTTTCCTTGGGTACTGGTTTGTTCTCTTACAAGCCGATATACCCAAGGTTGTTCCAAATGAGTACCATATATATATATATATATATATATATATATATATATATATATATATAGGCATACATACTGCCTAAAGTTTATTATATATATATATATATATATAATACCTAAAGTTTATGGTTTTTTTATATATATATATATATATATATATATATGAACATCGAGAGGCGTCAGGCTGTTTCATGCTAGACGCTATCGTCAGGCTGGAAGTCTGACAATTGCGTCTAACATGAAACAGCCTGTCGCCTCTTAGTGTTGACTTTAATGTTCACTTTTATATTTGTATTTACATACTTTCTATCCCTGATATTGAGCTGTTTATCCCATAAATATAGCACAACTTAAAATATATTTTTTCATTATATATATATATATATATATATATATATATATATATATATATATATATATATATTCAATAATATAAATACAACTATATATATATATATTCAACAATATAAATACAACAATATACTGGTAGGTTTTTATCTTCTTTCGCTCTGAAAATTTATTCAGCTCGATAGCATATGTATGACGTATTATGTGGAGAGGTTGTGTAGTTGTGACAGTATAGCTGTAACGTGGACAGGATTTAACGAGTTTTGATCGAAGAAAATTGCAGCATCCTATTTCTGATAGAGAAACCGCTATAGTTTTCTTTTCTCGTTTTCAACAGCAGCAATCGTATAACCAGTATATATGACTACTGGACAAACATAGAATCTCTGTGGTCAGTCCCAGGTAATGCAAGAGCTGTACTTCCAACGGCTGGCAAAGTTAATACACACTCATCGAGGAGAGAAAATTAAGAGTAGATAGGTTTGCTTATCGTCCCGTTCACACTCCTCCCAGATCTTTTGAACAGGAGTAGAGGTTTATCCCTTGTTCCCTGTTTAGGATTGGGTCTCCGGTTCCTTCTAAAATCTAATTCAACTCTATACTTATAGCGTCTCCCACTGAACTTTTATTTTATTTACTAATTATTTATTTATTTTTTCATCAACAGCGGTAGATTGGTTCGCCTATCATCCAGTTCAAACTCCTCTTCCTAGTCATTTGAACAGGAGTAGAGGTTTATCCCTTGTTTCCTGTTTAGGATTATGGTTTCTGGTTCCTTCTAAAGTCTACTTTAGCGCTATACTTCTGAACTTCTATACTACTCCGCTTGGTCTCTGAAATTTTATTTACTAATTATTCTCTCCCCGGTGGGAGTAGGTAGGTTCGCCTATCACCCTGTTCACAATCCTCCCCGGTCTTTTCAACAATAGTAGAGGTTTATCACTTGATCTCTGTTTACTAATGGGTTTCTGGTTCCTTCGAAATTATTTTCCTTCTCTTTCCCTCTCAGTAGCCTTTTGCATCGTAGAGGTATTGTCACCTTGCCAGATCTCAGCTGATACAGCTGTACGTTTCTGTCAGCGCACTGTACATCTTGCATAGTATTTGATGGCGTTTCTAACTGAGCGTTTCCTTACTGACATCACGTTACTGATTTATGTGTCTAACCTAGGTCAGAGACCATCACAATTCCACGGCAGAGGACTGACACTCAGACGCCTGGACGGTATATCTCACGTAGTTCAGGGGATATCACGATGGAAACTGAAAGATTAGCACGTTGTCGCCTGCCAGTGTGCCTCATTTCGGTCAGAGGATATTAGCAATGGAACGTGAAAGACTAAGGCTGTATCGCCTGGCCTGAGCGCCACCTCTGGGGTAAAGAATATTACCAATGGACCATGAAAGAAAGACGCTCTGTCACCTGGTCAGTGTCCCTCTTCTAGTACATCACCATTGAACAGTAGCGTGTCTTCTGGCCAATGAGCCTTAACTAGATCTGAAAACATCACCAGATGACAGCGGAAGACTGACGCCGTGTCTTCTGGTCAACTAATTTAAACGAACGTCGCCAAAGGAATGCGAAAAGCTGACGTCGTTTCCCACGAACAGTCTGCCTCATCTATTGATTGATTGATTTCTTTTTTAAGGTCTATCAATATTTTTAGGTTATTTAAAGCCAGAACATATTTTTAGATTAAAAAATATATTATGGAGATAATAATGACTGTTACTGATTTAAAAAAAAAATCGGAGATAATAATGACTGTTACTGATAAAAAGATCTATTAATTAGCTTATAGCTGCAGGAGAAGAGATGGATTCACACCTTTAAGTGTATAGGTGACTATAACGCGTATATAAGTGAATATAACAAATCCAGTTGGAATTGAACCTCGGCCCTCGGCTCTCCAAATCCTTTTTTAAACCATAGATCTTAGAAAGCGGTTGAATGCAGCTGAGAGTTTAGATATTTCTGCATGGATGACATACCTGGCACCAGATAGACTTATCTAATCTCTCAGCTGCACACAACTGCTTTCTAAGACCAATAGTTAACAAAAGCGGGTGAAGCCTGAGAGTCTTGGCATCCTTCATTGAACATTGTAGACTGGCGCTGTGGATTCACAAGCAAAGAACTGCACCAAATAACAGAAACCACCTCACTTGTAGACTACCAACAGCAGCAACAACAAAAATGGATAGTATATGTAACTCGAAGAGAAAATAATGACATAATCGAGATGTTGATATTCCACACTACTCTAAATAAAAGGTTAGGAAGGAAAACCACATCAAAAAGCATCAGTCAGTCAGTTATGTGCCATGCGTGATACACGCTTAGGCGATCATGTATCTTTCGATACATGACTGACTACACATATTTTTCTCGCAGTAGGTTGCGATTTCTTTCTGCAGTAGATCAGTTGCCATCCAATGCTATAGAACCCTGTCTGTCTTGCTATTTACCCATAGATGGGTGGGGTGGAGAAGAAGAGGATTCATACCTTTCCCAAGGGTATTAACACATAAGTGAATGTAATGGATTCGACTGGAATCCGCAATCCGAACCGCTATCCATTACTCCACCGTGCCTCCTAAGAAAGCATAATTTCCTGAAAAATCGTTTTAAAAGAAAGATTTTATAAATTTCAAACGAAAGCAGTAGTGGTTGCTCGGTCAATGAATGCCAAATGTTTTCTTGTAGGGTAATGGCTAATATTACCTCTGCCATTAAAATGGCTGATATGTCATTATTCATGTGAAGTGGGTGGTGTTGATTTTATGTATTTTCTTTTGGCACTTCTGTTTATAGAAACGAATGAGGGTAGCCGTATATAAATATCTAAAATTGTTTCTGATGCGATAGAAAATAACGGATTAAGATTTTAGTTTGAAAAGCGTGACAATGCATAAAATGTCAGTTTAGTGAGACTTTAAAAATTAAAAAAAAATATTAAAAGGAAAGCGAAATAAAAAAAATAAAAAAATATAAGGAATAATAATAATAAGAATTTAAATAAATAGATAAAAAATGAGAAAATCGAACAAAAAATGGAAACAAAAATCGTCGTTTCTTTTTGGAAAGGTGAAAAGAATGAAATATTTATTTTGTACTTGTTCCATTTCGATATAATTCCTTTTCGTTTTTATCGCCTATACCGATATTTTAATAGATTTTATTTATTTATTCTATATTTATTTTATCAAAAAAGATTTCCATTGTTTGGCCTTTTTTCTATTATTTTTTTCATTTGCTGTCTTTTTCGTTTCCTTGGCGACTGTATTCATGTTTATTCAGTAATAGTCTTATAAGGAAACTTTCGGTATTCATTGACCAAGCAACTTGTACTATTATCGATTGAAATCAACAAAATTTTTCTCATGAAAATTCGAGTAAAATTTTCAGGAAAATAAGTTTCTCAAGTCCAGTAGCTGTTATGGCTCTTTCCATTAATGATGGTTTTTTTCTCCTTTACCCTTTATTTGAAGTAGTGTGGAATGTCAACATCTTGATTATGTCATTATTTTCTCTTTGAGTTAAATGTGCTATCTATTTAACTTGTTGCTGATGGTAGATTTTAAGAGATAGGGTTAATGTTATTTGAATTGTGATCTTTACCAAAACCCATAAGCTTCACCAGTTCACAGCCATTTTAAACTATTGATCTTAGAAAACGGTTATATTGGGTATAAGGTTGTATAAAGGTGAAAAGAAATATTTATGTTATATAAATAACAGTTCAATCGATTTATTGCTTGAAAAAAACTGTAGAAAAAGAAACGCTCATCAGAGGGTACTATAAAATATAAATCTATTGTATTTTTACAAAATTATATGTATATATATATATATATATTAAGAAATGGACAAGGTCCGACAATTTATTTATTAAAGACATATTTTATATTCTATAAAATAACAACGTTAAACATAAAAAATATGTCTTTAATAAAAATATATATATATATATATTGGGACTAACTTACCTTACACTTGAATATATATATATATATATATATATATATATATATATATATATTCAAGTTAAGGTTAGATATAATGTCCAAACATTATATTTTAAAAAGTGCTCAGAACAGAGTAGATTTAAAATGTCGACATAAAAACAAATTCAAATATCCATAATATATGTTTAACTTAATTAGCTAGGTAGCTAATATATATATATATATATATATATATATATATATATATATATATATATATATATATTATTAACAATAATAATAATAGATTATTATTATTTTTATTATTATTATTCTATCGTTATTATTAAGCTCTACTCTGTACTGAGAATTTTCAAAATGTAATGTTTGGACATTGGTACTAACCTACCTTACACTTGGATTATATACCAACGGATTTGTTACCTTTACTACATACATACATATATATATATATATATATATATATATATATATATATATATATATATATATAAATTAGGTATATTTTGGCAGTATGTTTTTCATTAAGACATGCCTCATTGAATAATTTAGGCAAGTTTTGTCTACTTATTTTAATAGTATCCTCTCATGTTCACGGTAAAGTGAAAGTTAAAGGAAAAGAGAATATTACCATGTTGATACATATTCATTAATTTCAAGTACTTTCATTATTCAATGAGACATGTCTTATTATATATATATATATATATATATATATATATATATATATATATATATATAAGTGATGATGTTGAAACATCATCACTTGATAAAACACCAGCAGTGTCGAAACAAAATTCCAACTATATATATATATATATATATTCCAACTATATATATATATATATATATATATATATATATATATATATATATATATATATATATATATATATATATATATATATATATATATATATATATATATATATATATATATATATATATAGTCAAGCTGGAGTGTTCTCGTATACTGGAGTATCTAGGTATTTTCTACTGCAGTCACCTGGTCAGAATAATTTGTTTCTCACCTCCACCAGGGCTAACCTGTGCAGATCTTTTTAGCAGATTCCAAGAAAGAACGCATAATTTGGCGAGATCAGTAGCTGAACAAGGCCAGTGCACTCTTACCCTTCATCATGATGACCCGTCACTTCTTACTATTTTCTGAACACTGTCGTCTATCCGTTTTACCATCTTTATTTCATGTGGTATTGATTTCAGGATTTTCCACGTTGATAAATTTCCCATGGTTAAAAAAGAAGAAGCAAAATCTCATTATAGGAACGCTAATTTCCTTACCACTAGGCCATGAGCCCATATATATAATGCGCCTTTTCCTTAAGTTTTTTCGATCTGTCTGTATAGGTATCGCAGGCACAGTTAAATCTAGTTGGAAAGTGACAGAATACAGTGATTTCTTAGGTGTAACTTAGATGTGACAACCAGTTGCGTCGAACTCACTATTCAGCCGTAGTGAAATCGGTGAGTGAGACGTCACAAGGAACAACAGCACCGAGCAGCACTCAGCAGGCAGGCTAGGTTTAAGGTTCCATGTTTTCCACACAGTATTGTCCCATTGGATTGGGAATTTGGTGACAGTAGCTGTGAGGTCAATCCCTGTGCCAGGGAGTGTGTAGTTGGTCTCGGTGGAAATATGTCGAGCAAGAACTGAGCAGTACTAAATAAGAACTAGACGAGATATCCCTAGACATAGTCAGTCGAACGAGAACGACCTACCACCGTAGATTCTCGATACAGAGTTCAGTTCGAATATCCGAGGAATGTTACCCGAATCGACAATGCCGGTGGGTACAACAGCCGAAACGCTGTGATAGGAACGGCAAGAGTCGGTGAAATAATGTAAATAATGATAACTCCTCATCCCAGCCATCCAGACAGAAATATACTCTGTCGTTATTGAACTAGCGAGAGATGTTTTTAACCTTTACACCATATGACAGAATGTATGAAGAGATGGGTGAAAATAAAAACAATGGCAAATTTATTCATCCTAAAGTTTGCAGTTGTCTACGTTGTTAAGTACGTTTTGACCTAATATAAACAAAAGACAATGCAGTGGAACAGGTGACACTTAGTTCTCTGGGTACGTAGCTATTTGGGGTCACGGCCTCTATTTTGTTGGCATAAGAACTACTTGAACCGGATTTTCTAAAATAAAAAAAAAGTATGAATTTAAAAAAGAGGAGCTGAAAAGAACAGGAGAAAAACAGAACGGAAAGAACTGGAATGAAAATTTAAAATAAAAGAAGCCTTCTGAATGAGAAACTATAAAGTGTTTCCACATTGGCAAAAGAGACTTTTTGTTTTAACCGTGCTAATACTCGCCTATCTTAAAGTAAGATGATTTCCGAATCAGCATCTAGATTTCTTGTCGATGTCTTCTTCTCTCTGGTTTACACACACACACACACACACACACACACACACACACACACACACACACACACACACATAACTTAACTATATATATATATATAGTTATGTTATGAAGAACTTGGTAATCCGTATGGGTAATCCCAAGAAGGATGAAATCCTGAGAGCTCAAAGTAAATCCAGAGCTAATATTTAAAAGAAAAACAGACCACTTTAAGGTTCCATTATAATAATTTATTTCACCAGAACCCTTTTAAAGGACGCCGAATCATCAGATAGCACTTCCAAAAAATGAAATAAATTATTATAATGGTACTTTTTTAATGTGGTCTGTTTTTTCTTTTTATATATATATATATATATATATATATATATATATATATATATATATATATATATGCACTCTCTTTAATATCTGTCTATATTTCACAGATGAGGTCCTGTAATAATTTACATTATTAACATTGTCCGGATCGTTTCCCTCATTTTATTGATATGTTCACGACGTTTCGGTTGCTGTACGCTCCGCCTTCTTCAGGTGATTGGAATTTCGAACTGAAACCCTTTGTTTCGTCCAATGCGGGGGGGGGTAGGGGTTAGATTGTTTTAGTTCCACCTGTCATGCCTCTTCCGGATGTCTCAGTTGTCTCCCTTTAACTCAACTATCCAAGTTTTTTTTTTCACCATTGCCGAGTTGTGAGTTCGATATCTGGCGACGGCAGTGGTGAACAAAAACGTGGATAGTTGAGTTAAAGGGAGACCACTGAGACATCCCGGAGAGACATGGCACGTGGAACTAGAACAATCTACCCCGGTGGACGAAATAAACGATTCAGTTTGAAATTCCAATCATCCGAAGAAGGCCGGAGCGTACAACTGCCGAAACGTCGTGAGCACTCTCTTTATATCACACAAGTACATATATACGAACACAGGCATTTCTTATATCGCTTTTTATCTGCTGATGTATTAACGATTCTTGCTGAAAGAGTCTATCAAGCGTCAGATAAGAATGCTGAAGGTCGGGCTGTTGCCTTGGACATCTCGAAGGCATTTCACAGGGTTCGGCATACTGGTCTTCTTCACAAATTGAACTGTCGGCACGCTAAAATATTCCTTGAAAAGCATGAAAAGAACAAACAAAACTCTGGAGCGTTCCTAATAAACAGCCACCATTTTGAAAATGGCTAAACTTTAATCAGGGCAAAAAACGAGTAAATTTATTTACGGTCGAGCACTCTTGAAGGAAAGCGCGAATTTGTAAACAATGGCTACCACTGCTAATACTGTAAAGCTCTTCTATGAAATGAGCACTGTCGGTCATTGACGTGTTTATTCGAAGAATAGGTACGTAAAAATTCGCCTAATTGTTATGGTGTTTAATATTTTTCAAATGCTATTTTAATTCATTTATATTTCAATAAAATAATGACCATATCTAATTGATAGTAATAAAGCAATTAATATTTAAAAAAATCAAATATTGAAAAGATATGTGATATTTTATTTATTTTAGTTACAGTGCTATTTAATCAACTTCTTAAATGCCATGACCATTCATGGCGTAACTGACCATGCTTCTCCACAGCTTCCATTCGTTCGTTATCAGAGAATTACCATAACTTTTCGGAAAATAGTATATATCACATTTCCGTTTGTGAATTTAGATTTGACCATATACTAAATCGAAGATTACGAAACGATAGTTAACTTTGGTATTTAACCCATAGCTCAGGGGGAAAATTTGAATTTAATGTTTCCTATTTGGCTATTCTAATTTCTGGGTCGATTTTGCGTTACCGGATGCAATAAGTATTTTGTCTGTGATAAGAAATAGTGAATTTTCTATCTTTTTCCAAGAAGAAATGGTAATTCACAGACATTAAGGAAAGGGAATCTGTGGAGAGCCTATGGTCTCAAAATACGTGGTATTTTTTTTGTTTTTTTTTTAAGAACCTCTGCTCATTTTCCAGCTTTTGCGATTGAGTTAACAACTAAAGTGTTTCAATCAAAATTTGTTGACTTTATTTAGTTGAACTAGTAGAAATGTTAATGATGATCATAAAAAAGACACTTATCCTCGCTGGAAGTAAGTCAAAAGAAGCGAAGAAAAGAATTATTTACGTTTGATCCCATTTTACTTGTCTTTTAGGGACTGGAGTTGTTGCTGAGGGTGGGAAGAGAAAGGAAAACAGGATGTTTGTTGCGGGGTGGTGTGGGGATCGTGTTTGTGTAAAGATTTGAAAAAAAAAACCTAAATGTCTAACATTCCACAATTCTTTTACCCCCACCCCAAAAAGAATCTCTTGTAGGGGTCGAAGCGTGCTTTTGCTAATTGCATCCGGTAATGCAAAACGCAAAATCGGCAGAGAAAGTGGAATAGGCAAGCGGAGTTCAAATTCCTGTTGAGTCTTCTGCGTTCACTCTCGCACTAATAGCCAAGGAAAAGTATCAATTCAGTTTTCCCTTCAGCTATGGGTTAAATAGCAAACTTAAACAGGACTTCCTAGTCTTGGCCCTCGGTCTGAACTTTGAATTCACAACTGCGTAGAAGGAAACGCAAAACTACTCTGCTATATTTCCCGAGAAGTCATAACAATTCACCAATCATAAAAAAGGAAGCTGTGGAGAATCATGGTTAGTTAAGTCATGAAGGGTCATTGCATTTAAGTAGTTTATTAAAATGCCACTGTAAAAACAATAAATTAAACATGACATTTCATTTCAATGTTTACTTTATTAAAATAATAATTACTTTATTTGTATAAATTACATACAATGGAACCTCAATTCACGAATTTAATTCTTTCCTGAAGGCCATTCGTAACCCGAAATGTTCGTAAACCGAAACTATTTTTTCAATAGGAATCAATGTAAAGAAAAAAAAGTCACAGTACAATAAAATTGCAAAAGAAAAACATGGCACAACACACGAATGTGTACAACATGGCGGTCGACTCAGAAATTATTCCGTTCGGGTAAACTCGGTTCGGCAATGTTTTTCGAGAACCGAAATTTTGTTTCTATAACCGAGGCATTTTCATCACGAATTTTCTGTTCGAAAACCGATTTGTTCAATATATGAGACGTTCAAGAAACGAGGTATAGACCTTATTTCATTGAGATATAAATAAATTAAAATATTGTTTTTCAAAAACATTACCTATTTTAAATGAATATATTACTTTTTTCTTTATGACTTTTCCCTACCGACTATCCGAACGGTATATTTTCCGTAATTTTTCCATACTTAAATAACGCATACATTAGAATTTTTCTTCCATTCATTTTTATTTGCTACTTTTTCTTCTAAATCTGTTACAACTTAGATGATCTAATTTGTTTTGTCATTTGATGTGGTTCGAACCAAGCTAGTGACATTCCATCATCATTCCATCATTCCATCATCACCGAGAGGACCCCGAATTTTCACCTATAGAGATGAACGGGTTTACTCCCAAGGAGGGACTTAAACTCAGCCTACACCTCCACTGGAATTCGATCCATCAGTAAAGATACTGGAAAAAATGGTCGTCTCCTTGTACCGTAAGTTCTTGGCTATTCGCGCTACCCTCTACCTTTATAAGTGCCAGATCAGGCCGAAAATGAATTAGTGCTGCCTTGTATAGGCAAAACACTATCCAGTCTTCACTTTTCAGTCTCGATAGTATCAAAATGTGTCTCCTCGTCCTTGTGGGTGATGGATTATTTTTCACCCTATAATTCCTTTCCTAGAGACGAAACTCTGTAAGCCTTTCGCCGCTCTATCGTTATTTCCATCGAAAGTGGTCAGAAAAATTACATTCCATAGTTCCATCAGTCCTAATCATCAAGGCTGTGACCCACCATGCCACGCCCATTGTAACGAACCACCCTCATTCCTTTTGTATTCCACTGGTGAGATATAAGTTCCACTCGAGCAGCTTCTTCCCACGAGCTTCTGCTTTGTGGAAAGAACTAACAAGATAATACCTCCTAGATCACTACAATAACCGTTACCTTTCCCACTCTACCTCGAGTGGCTGATGAACCTTGTAGATGATAAATATTGCTGTAAACAATTCGGATGTTTTCTAAACATGTATTGCTAATGATTTAGAAACTGTTCAGTGTAAAATTAATTGTATCTATCTTTTCTTGTTAATTAATAATTTAGTCTGAATGATATGAACGTCTGTGGCTGATTGCAAAATTTATATTATAAGGCACTGTTGTAACCTAGAAAGGGTTACTGAATGAGAAATAATCAAAACGGAAGTTGGAAATGAAATGGTAATCTTTATAACATAAACAAAATAAAATACTCGCCAGCGGCGTCAATTAGTTAAACCACTGTTAGTGGTGGACTACTTAAACAGCATATTACGATATTTACCTGCCTCCTCACGAAATAGGATGCGGCATAAGGCAAAATTTAATGTGTGGAAATCCGAGCCCATTGGTCTCTGGCAAAAATTGCCCGTAGACCCGGCATACTCGAAGGTAGAGAGTTCGACACGGCAAGAGGTTCCCACGCTGACAGCTCACGCTGCCAGCTTAGACAGCATACAACACATACAACAATGTCCAACGTATTTATGAGGATTGGAACATAACTATTAGTGTTCATAGGTACGGTATATAACATCTATCTATCTATCTATCTAATTCTCATCATTATTGTTGTAACCTAAGAAGGTTTACTGAATGAGGAATAACCAAAGCGGAGGTTGGAAATGAAATGGTAATCATTATAACATCAACAAAATACAATACTCGCCAGCGGCGTGAAGTAGGTAAACCACTGCTAGTGTTCATATGTACGCTATATAACAAGCATATGTTAAGCTTAATTGACAAGGAATGTTCTGAAATGGAGATGACACACGTTATACACGGAGAACTCGTAAGGCACACAATAAATGTAAGGTACTGGGAATCCATCAGACGTAGAGGACAGGTAATTCGGATCTCGTGGGTTAAAGAAAACACGTAATTAACACAGGAATCCTAGGATTTCGGATCACATGCGAACACCAGTTACTGCAAGCAATCTGATGATTTGATACACGTGGTTAATTGAAGGCCGTATCTTCCCTTGGGTTATTTATTTAATGTACAGAGTGGACCGAAAGTTTTGTCACCCCCTACCAAAATGCAATGAGAACAATAGAACAAGTAATACAGTAATACAAATCACATGTACTGGATTCGGTTTATTCACTTTAACGCTGTCACATATCGAGAAGGTCTGTAGGAACACCATCATTTTCGTGTCAGCCATCTGAAATAGAAAATTATATTATGTAGGGGTGACAAGAATTTCGGACCACCGTGTAGAATAAAACTGGACAAAAACCACAGTGAATTAATAGAAAGTAAGATATGGGCCCGGTTTGCATTAGAGTCAGAATACGAGACATGGTTTTGGTTTGCACAAGAGTCGAAAAAGACGATAAAGGTCAGGCTGACATTAGTGTCAAAAAGTTGGACAGGGTCCAGTGTACCCTAGTGGCAACAAGGTAGACAAAGACAAAGATTGCCTTTTCTTCGGGTCCAGTGTGAGCTGGGCGTTGTTATCCAACTATTCTCCCTTATTAGTGCAGCGGGGAAGGTGCTTCCACAGGGTTCGATCCCCCTTGACCAGGTTTCTCTCATAGCTTAGAGATCCTTGAAAAAAAAAACCAAAAATCAAAAGAAGAATCTGCAATGTCAATAGTCCAGATCTGGCATCTCGGCTTCAGTCACTTACCCACCGCCGTAATGTAGTTTCCCAGTGCCTTTTCTATAAATACTTTCATAATAATTATTCTGATGAATTCCCTTTTATGCTACCTAGACTCTATGAATTTAAGCGCAGTACTAGATTGGCAGTAAGGTCTCATCATTTTAGAGTTGAAATGGCTAGATGGAACCGAAAGTCCTCCTCTCGCCCTTCTGGTTTTTGGAACTCTCTTCCGGCTTCTTTGCTTTCCAGTCAAGTCTGATCTTCAAAAATTCAAATGAAATGTCAATCCTCATCTTCTGTCTTCTTAATTTCCGTTCTTTCATTGTTTTTGCACTTTAATAATGTTTTTTGTTATATTCTTTCACGAAGGGTAAGTCCTCATGTAATAGTGGCTTTTTTGCCTTGACTGGGTTGAAAAGACTATGAAGAAACTAGAGTCAAGACGGTAGAAATACGTCCTGCTTACAGTAGGATCAGAACTTCCACATAGGTCCGATTTACACGAAATAATTAAAGTATACATCGTTCCGATTTACACGAGAGCAAAAAAAAATGTAGACGTTGGTATTCTTTACACATGAGGGAAAAAGACAGACATGATTTGGTTTACATTCATGTCAAAAATGTAGAGAGGCTGTTTGTAAGTAAAAGTGTGTAAGTCTTCACAATGTTGCGGTGTTACTCCTTTGGAGGTGATACAATCGGCACATATTACGCCTCGTTGACAGAACTTACTTGAGAACTGAGTTCGCGGCTATGTGAAGCTGGTTCTAAACTGTTGGTGTGCAGTGTGGCTTATCACTTGTCCAACGTAATCGCAAATGAACACTATGAATTCAAGTTGAGAATGTTACTCCCCGAGCAGGAATGCTCTTGAGAAAGGCATGAAACTTATATCCCGAGATGTCTCGAAGTTTCATAGAGAGGATGAACGATTGATAGGAAACTTGACACAATCCAAGTCTAGACTTGTCGTTGAAGAAGTTAAGTTTTAACGGTGAAGAGGTGGCCTAATGCACTTTTCATAAAAGGAATAATTGAGACACAGTTTCATAATTTAAATTCAAATGTTTTTTTTAATCTTTTCAGGGAACGAATTATTGCAATTTAAACAAAATTTCACTTGAATCCTCGAAACTTCAGTATGTTTGGCAGCTGGCGATTTTCTGAAAGATCAACTGATCGATTTAAGGTTTTTATTTTATTTTTATGGTATATTTTATCAAACGTTACTTCTACCCATGGAAAGAAAGCACTTTGCCTGTTATGACCCCTCATTCCGAATGTCAAAAAAAGAAAAGAAAAAATAACAAAACGGACACACATCAGTTTATGTTAATTAATTATTATTTTTGAAAATTAATTAATTAGATAAAAAATGAATAAGGTAAGTGAAATGAAAATCCAGGAATGTTTCTGGAATCCATTTTGATTAATTTAAAAGAAATTATTAAACGAAGAGCTAAACGCCTCAGTTGCTGGATGCATTTTCAAGCATTTATGCAAATGTTAATATACAACTTGGGTATCTATCTATCTATCTATCTATCTATCTATCTATCTATCTATCTATCTATCTATCTATCTTATTCTATGCATTATCTATCTATCTATCTATCTATCTATCTATCTATCTATCTATCTATCTATCTATCACTGTTCGTATCTTTCTGTCTCATTCTGTTCGTATCTATCTATCTATCTATCTATCTATCTATCTATCTATCTTATTCTATGCATTATCTATCTATCTATCTATCTATCTATCTATCTATCTATCTATCTATCTCTGTTCGTATCTTTCTATCTCGTTCTGTTCGTATCTATCTATATGTCGATCTATGTATCTGTCTATATATGTAAAACCCACTAAACACAATGTCTACTGTACACACATACACACGCACGCACACACACACACTTAGGAATATACATAATCATCTGAATTCCACATAGACAAACTAGTATTATGATAGACTTATCATACTTAAATCAGTATTTACAGTTTTTCAGTTAAGTCTGGAATCCGTTTATTTCTTGGGACTTCGGAAGAATGCGTCATCTCTCCTTGAATTTGGAAGGCCATACATTATACTCACATTTGTTTAACTAGTCACGTGAAACATAATTAACCAATGAAAATCAAAAAATTCAAAAGTTAAAATACTAGAATTTCTTTCTTCTCCATATCTCATTCTCAATTGAAACGTTAATAAAAGTTAAAAACACTAAATTGATAAACGTTTCCTATTTCTTCATTATCTTATCATTCTGCCGGATTCCGATCCATAGTTGATCTGCATTTGATCCCTATCTATCTATCTATCTATCTATCTATCTATCTATCTATCTAAATATTCATATAAATGCTTGTATATATCAACAGAGGAACATTCGCGTAAATTTATATGTTCAATGGTTATAGAATGATGACAACATGGAAGAGACAGACTTACATAAAGGGTAGGATAGAGGGAAGAGAAAAAGAAATGATAGTACGCACGGTGAAATGTAGCTTGGTTGGTAGCAAATATAATAGGAAATAACCAAGCAGATAGCGTATAAATTAATTACATTAAACTTAGTATCAAAATAAGAAACAATACAATTGCTGAAAACTTATGACGTGTGGATGCAAAAAAGTTTCTTCTCTGATACTTCGATGTTGAGGGGCTGAATATAACATCAATCAGCAATTTTTTTTTAATTTTATATATATATATATATATATATATATATATATATATATATATATATATATATACATACATATACACACACACACTATATATATATATATGTGTGTGTGAAAATGTATATAAATATAAATAAATATATATATGTATAATTATTTATATATTATATGCGCGGTACTTATTAGAAAGCGCTCGATATCAGAGATAGAGGCATATTTAGTTGGATAGATGTGAGTTTTGTGACCCTGGGTTTCACGCTTTAGCGATCGTCAGACAAACTGATTAATTTTTTAAAAATTTGGGTTTATGTTTATGACACCAATGCACGCAATCTACATGAACCCAAATTTAAAAAAAAAAATTAATCAGTTTGTCTGACGATCGCCAAAGTGTGAAACCCAGGGTCACAAACTCACATCTATCCAACAAATAATATATATATATATATATATATATATATATATATATATATATATATAATTACTTGTGTCATGTTTGTTTCTCAGTTTTTAGTGATTATCTATATTAGGTTTTTTTCTTCCGGTTTTAGTTGTTAAATATAATCATTTAAAATATATAGTAGTATAACTGAAACGTTCCGAAGATTGTAGATAGATAGATAGATAGATAGATAGATAGATAGATAGATACCCGAAAAGATAAGGGCATTCTGAAATAGAGAGATAGACACCTGGGTTGATAGATAATAAAATGGATGTAATCTGGAAATCTGGTGGACAAGGCAACTTCAAATAGTGATTCTTTCGAATGGAGTTTTAATGTATGGCGCTACTGCCTGGACATTAACTCCAACCCAAGAGTCTAACTTTGATGGAACATATATTCAGATGCTGAGTGTTATACTTAACATCTCTTGGAAACAACATCCAACTAAATTACAACTCTATGGAGCCATCCATGATATTTCTACAATCTTATGCAAACGCAGAATACGCTTTTTAGGACCCTGCTGACTAGCAAAGCAAGAACTTGCTAGTGATCTAGGGCTCCGGACACCAAACCCTGGAGCAAGATAGGCTAGTCGGCCTGCAATCACCTATAGTGACTGTTATAACACACATTAATGGCCTTCCGTCCTTGATGCAGGACTGTGATGGTTGGCGTGATAGTCTCATCAATGTCCGAGCAAGCTCGACAGAATAAAAAAAGACATTCATGCCTCTTTACTAATATTAAGTTGGTGCAAAAATAATGACGTAATAATGTCGATTTTTGACGTTAAAAAAACACGTCAAAAAACGATATTATTACGTCATTATTTTTGCACCAACCTAATAAATGACTTATTTCTTGGTGTCATGTTAGTTTCTCAGGTTTTAGTAGTTATCTCAGTAGTGTGTTATATTTTTTCTTCAGCTTTTAGTTGTTAAATGTAATCATTTAAAATATATAGTCGTATAACTAAAAAGTTCCGAAGATTTTAGATAGATAGATAGATAGATAGATAGATAGTTACCCGAAAAGATAAAGATATTTTCAGATAGAGAGATAGACACCTGGAAAAATAGATAGATTGCAAAAGTATTTCTGCGTCCTTGTGGGTGATGAATTATTTTTCACCCTACAACCCTTCTCCCACATACGAAACGTCGCAAGTCTCTTGCCTCTCTGTCGCTATTTCCATGGAAAATGTTTACATAACTCAACCTCTTCAAGTCTATGTTTAATTGGTATCTTCCCCACTTATCCGCTTAAACTGTGCCTCTTATTCTGTAACGTTATACCTTGAGTGGCTCTCGGGCGTTGTAATGGGTGAATATCACTTTATAAAAATGGTAAAAAAAAAATGAGAAAAAATGCATGGATAAATAGTAAGAGAAATACAGCTATGCTAGACTATCGTCCGGTTCATACCTCTACCCGGTCTTATGAACAGGAGTAGAAGTTTATCCCTTGTTTCCTGTTTACGATTGGGTTTCCGGTTCCTTCTAAATGTCTGCTTCAACTCTATATTTCTTAGGCGTCCTTCTAAGCTCTGAAATTGTATTTACTATTTATTTTTACACTTTTTCCTCAATAGGAGTAGATAGGTTCGTTTATTGTCCAGTTCATACCCATCCCCGGTCTTATGAACAGGAGTAGAGGTTTTTCCCTCGTTTCCTGTTTAGGATTGGGTTTCCGGTTCCTTCTACCCTATACTTCTAACCACTCCGACTGAAGTCTGAATCATTACACGCTTAGTAAATCTTGATCGCTTCAAGTCTAGTGTTAGCCGTTATCCTTCCTGTATAGTCCCAAGAACTTAATTTCTTGTCCGTTTTTTTACGCTAATACGACACCGTGCAGTAACTCTCTACCTTGAGTGGCACATGCGCCTGGTATTGGGTGAATATTAGTATAAAAAGAATTAAGCTCAAATATTTAACGATGCAATAGAGGGATTTCTACGAATATTATATCGTCGTAGAATTCGTCGTGAGCCTACTCAATCGTTAACTGAAGAATTAAGATTCATCAGAAATTTTAAATAGCTTAGTCTGGCAAAAGGGCACAACAGTGGAGCAATTAGTAAAGAACAAACTCATTAAAATTTTTCAAGTGTTAAAACTAGTATCACTAAATGTTCTCATACAAGGCCCAAGAATGAAACAATGTATAAGGTTACCAGTAGCCCATTGCGTCTTAGAGGCATTATCACCCTGCTTGGGGGTGAATTGATTTTTATTAGTGGTTCTCAGCTGATTTTGGGCCATGCCCCACTTTGATATTTATAAAATTCTGGTGTTCCCCCCCATAATATTTAATTCTTACATGTATGCCAATTACACATATACGTACATAAACACAAAATATTTTTATGTATGCATATTGTACATGTATCGTATGCATTAACACACATTAACGTTAACACTCTCACTCAGACACAGTATAAAACAATTCACTGTTAATAGTTCATTCTCGAATTGCCCCCTTATTCTGTTGGTACAGTAAACCGAAGGGTGCACATCCTACGAATGCCCCACCCAAATATTACCATGGTCCACCTGTGGGGAATGCGCCCCACATTGGGAATCATTGATATATAGCAAAGGTAGATCGTTAGAAAGTCAGACTAAAAGAGATGTAAGGGCGGGTAACTGTTGAGAAGAAGACAGCGCTTCCGAAGCAAACAGCGATAAGATATGTGTAGAATTAACAACCTCTGATTTTGTATTTTAACTTTCATTTAGTGAAAAAAAGAAAAGAAATTTTAATATATATATATAAAATAAAAAAAAAATATTCTTCTCGCCCGTTCCCAACCGCTTGAATACAAATTATTCTCCTGCTCGGCTTGGCTATGTGAAAAGAACTGACCTAGTTCACTTGTTATTTTAACGCTGTTTTTGCAAATCATTAGGAAGTTTGTTGCCCGTCTTAACCGGATAACAGATTTAATAAGTCTTGACGACATTCTTCAAAACAAGAAGACACGTCGCTGAAACTAAGAGACTGCAGATACGAGAAACTAATGTCCGTCACGCATGCGCGCTATCGTACCCATCTACGTATCAAAACAAAATAGAGCGTCCAACGAAGCTCATTGGTCAGGAAGTTCATCCAGCATAGTAATATCGTAGATAGTGAGTAAGATACTCACTGAGGGTCCTATGTTTTTTTTTTTACATGTCGTGACTTTTCAGGACGTGGGCGGTCATGGCTCTCCACAACTTTCTCTCTTTTGTTGTTCTAACTAACTCCACCACTTATCTTTGTTCTATTTTGCTTCTTACTTCTCTTGCCTTTAATATATCCTACGAGTGCTGGATTATCCAGAACTCCAATATTTTGAGCTTGTATAAGATTATTCTCAGCTTTCGACTGATTTGAGATGGTACGTAGTTTCCAGCGCTGATAAAGGCCTAGGAAGAATTTCGAACGCTGATTTTCGGGGCTGGTAATTAGGCAAGTACATAAATTTAACTACATGAGAAAAGTTTCAATGGAGGATAGACAATGTGACACCGAAATCCGAAGGGGCTCGGAATAGCGAAAAATGCCTTCCAAAAGCTAAAGGAAGTATTAAGAAACACGAAAATTTCGTCAAAGACAAAGAAAAGGGTTATGAACTGCTGTGTAATACCAATCCTCATATATGGCAGTGAATGCTGGAAAATATCCTCACAGATGAAGATGAGATTGGTGGCACCGGTGATGCTATTCTACAGAAAAATGCTGAGAATACCATGGATGGAGAATGCAAGCAACAAAGAACTTCTAAGTAAAATGGAGACAAAAAAGGTCACTTTTAAATAGAATCAGAAAGAGGTAATAGGGATTTGTAGGACACATAATGAAGTAGGTAGTCTCGGAGAATTTAACACTCACAGGGAAGAGAGAAGGCAAAAGAGGCTGAGGGAAACATCGAATAACGTATCTAATAAATGTAAATGGATATCAAATCAGGGATTAGGATGGATAATAAAAATCAAGCATTAATAAGAACTATATAGACAGGAAGTTGTGGAGAGCCCTGATAGCTCACGTCCTGAAGTGGCATGGCACATAAAAGAAGAATACATAGGCTAACACATTCGATTTGGAAGAATAAGGAAAAGCAATATTATTTTAATTTCTTATCCTCTTTGACATTGTGACGGGCAAATTTAATAGTCAGAAATATCAGATCCCTAAAACTTATGTCCGCTGCACATGCGCACGAACAAAGCAATATATATATAAATTCAAATAAAGATATGAAAGCTATTCTCCTTATTTGGCCAACCTATTCTCTTTTTCAATGAGTTCGTTCCTTACAAACTGCTCGACTGCTATGCCATTTTGCTAGGCTAAACTATACTTAGCAAATAACGATATCAGGTACCAAGTGTGATATAATAATTTAATAGGTTTTTCTAGTTTCTAGTCGATCTTCACTTAATTCCGAACTACAGTCGGCTTTGAGATCAGCTTGATCTGCGACGTGGGAATGACGATAAACTACATCCGGCAGCAAGGTCACTGATTAGGAGGGTTTAAGGAGCGTGGAACCATTTCTTAATTGCCAGTGTTCCCAGGTCCACCCTAACCCGGGGTAGTAGCACGTGTTAGTTTCCCAGCTATGAACAAATAGTTAATCCCTAAACTGAGGTCGAAGTACTATGGAGGTGTAAAAATAGGTTTTAATACCAGCAATAGATTTAAAAAAAAAAAAATTACCAGCAATACATTTTCGAAAAAAAAAAATTACCAGCAAAACATTTTTGAAAAACAATTATTACCAGTAATACATTTTTGAAATACAATTATTACCAGCAATACATCTAAAAATAATATTATCAGCAATAGATTTTTGAAAAAAAAAATTACCAGCAAAATATTTTTGAAAAATAAATTATTGCCAGCAATACATTTTTGAAAAAAAATATTACTAGCAATATATTTTTGAAAAAAGAATTATTACCAGCAATACATGTTTGAAAAACAATTATTACTAACAATACATTTTTGAAAAACAATTATTACCAGCAATAAATTTAAAAAAAAAATTATTACCAGCAATTCATTTTTGAAACAAAAAAGTTACCATCTCTTCGTTTTCGAAAATAAAAATTACCATCAATACATCTAAAAAAAATAAATATTTCTGGCAATACACTTTGGAAAAAAAAATTATTACCAGCAATATAGTTTTTGGAAAAATAAATATTACAAGCAGTAAAAGAGTTTGTCGGCATTAAATAACCCATTGAGGTTGATATACCGTAAAACAAAACAAAACAACCAAACGAATCAGCTTAATCTCAATGATTAGTAATCAGGGCGACTGCTGTAGCTCGCGGAGGAATTGTAAGTTTGATGCGTAAACTAATTGACTAGCGTCAAAATGGTCAGAGCATTCTCCGTATTCAAAATCTAAAGATAAATTTCCAATCACAGTGTATTTCCCCAGTAATTACGACTCACTGTTTTAAGTTCCTGCGTGTATGCTTTCCTGGACACTATATTCGTAACCCCTCTGTTAATCAAAGGTTAATTATTATCTATCCCCCTTAGCCTCATAATCTTCACATTTTACCATCTCCTCTTTTATTCATCCACCATTCATTATTTCCATTATAACAGAAACGCATATACTTGAGTGGCTCTCGAACCTTGTAATGAGTGAGTATTACTATAAAAACTATTGTGGTTTGAATTCAGGTTAGAAGCGTTGGTTTGGTGAGGTTGGGTAATTTAATGACACATCAATCTTTTGGTGTTATTTAAAGTCCAATATATCTGAAACGACGGAAATCACATTGAATATGAAGACAAAGGTCCGGTTTACACTGGATTCCAAAAGGAAAACACAGGTCCGGTTTACACTAGTGCTAAAAGGTTATATATAAGTCCGGTTAACACTACAATAAAAAAGGTAAACATAGGTCCGGTTTTTACTAGAGTAAAAAAGGCAGACACAGGTCAGCATTCATAAGAGAGAAAAAGGGAGACACTGGCCAGCATTCATAAGAGACAACAAGGGAAACATAAGCCAGCTTTCATTGGAGTCAAAAAGGGAGACACAGACCAGCTTTCATTAGAATAAAAAAGGGAGACACGGACCAACTTTCATGAGAATCAAAAAGGAAGACACGAACCAGCTTTCATTAGAATAAAAAAGGGAGACACGGACCAACTTTCATGGGAATCAAAAAGGAAGACACGAACCAGCTTTCATTAGAATAAAAAGGGAGACACTGGCCAGCTTTCATTAGAATCAAAAAGGGAGACACGAACCAGCTTTCATTAGAATCAAAAAGGGAGACACCGACCAGATTTCATTACATACAATGGGAAACACTAGCCAGCTTTATTAGCGTCAAAAAGGAAGACACGGACTAGCTTTTATTAGAGTAAAAAAATGGATACACACAACAGGTTTCATTAGTGTCAACATGGAAGACGCTGTATAGCTTTCATTAGAGTCAAAAAGGGAGACACGGACGAGCTTTCATTAGAATCAAAAAGAGAGACATGGATCAGCTATCATTAGATTCAACAAAAGAGACAGGGGTACTTTTCATTAGATTTAAAAGGGTGAAACGGCTACCTTTCATTAGAGACAAAAAGAGTGACACGGACCAGATTTCATTAGAGTCAAAAAAAGAGAAATGGTGAGCTTTCATTGGAATCAAAAAGATAGATACGAACTATCTTTCATTAAAGATAAAAAAGGGACAGGTGTCAGCTTTCATCAGGGTCAAAATTGGAAACACAGCCCAACTTTCATTAGAGTCAAAAAGGGAGACACGGACCTGCATTTATTACCATAAAATAAGATATTACGTGTCTGGTTATCAGTACATTAAAAAGGGTGGACATATGTCTACTTTTCACTGGGTTATAAAATTAGATATACGTAGTTAGGATTTATAGTTGACACTGCCAATATCCGTCCAGAAGGTAACCCTTTTTGTGTGTCTAAATCTCTTGTAGGAGATTCAGCCGGTGTATAGCAATTCACGGTTATAGGCAATTCAGAAGCATTTGGTAATATAAGATATTAGTCAGAAGTTAAATAAAGATTGAATATGGAAGCGTGTGTTTGTTCGTCTCTATAAACTAAATGATCGAATATTTGGGTTGCTAATTTTTATTGGTTTTTGTATGCCGTGTGCCTTCAAAACGTAGTCGAACATGGCTCTCCACAATTTCCTGTCCTTTGTCACTCTTAATAAATTTTGTCTTTTTAGTTAGTTCTCTTTAATCTTGTTGGGCCAGCCAAATAAGTTATGCTCGGTTTTTCTCTGTACCTCTTGCTTTCAATTTGTCCTGTGAGTATCAAATTTTCCGAGCCTTCCTTCCTCATTATGTGTCCTAGAAAATTCAGCTGACACTTTCTGATGCTTAATTTATGTTTCCTTTTTGTTTCCATTTTCTCTAAAACTTTGTCGATCCATGGTATCATCCTGTAGAACCACATTTCTCTTGCTTCAAATCTCTTCGTCTGTCAGGAGATTGTCCAGCACTCACTGTCATACAGAAGGAGTGATATCATGTAACAGTTCAGAACTCTTTTCTTTGTTTCTAACAATATTTTTCTGTTTCTTAATACTCTACTTAGCTTTTAGAAGGCATCTTTCGCTATTCCAATGCGCCTTCAGATTTCCGTATCGCACTTTTCGTCTTCTGTTAAAACAATTCCCAGAAATTAAAATTTTTGTACTTGTTTGATTTTGGGATCTCCAATTTGTAACATTCATGTTGGGCTGTTCCTTTTGCTGACAACCATGCATTCTGTTTTCTTGCAGTTGACGTTTAGTCCTTTCTTTAAGCTTTCCGTCACTACCTTCTGTAGGAATTCTTGTATTTTCTTTTCAGTATCTTCCATCAACACTGTTATCTGCATATCTTTTGTTGGTAAGATTTTCGTCGCCAATAATGAATCTTGGCAGGAATTTTAATTCTCTCAAAATAGCCACACTATATAGATTGAACAAGTCCGGCGAGAAGACACATCCTTGCCTTACGCCCCTTTCTATTTTCTATTTATTCATTTTTCTATCCAGATGTAGGCAGTTTGCTGCCAGTATACGTTATGGATTATTCTAGTATCCTTCCCAAATATGTCAAGGTTACTAAGCAGTTTCAACAGTTCTTTGTGACATAACTTATAAAACGATTTTGGAATAATCTATAAAATATAGGTATATATCCTTCTGTATTTGTATCGCTCTTTCTTATATCATTCTTGATCCTTTGTAAATATGTGGTATTGTGGTACATGCAGGATTGAGAGGTGATGGACAGGTTCTTGTGGTGATTGAGCATATTGTATTGAATGAATGGGTTGTGATTGTGATTAACTGGGACTAGGATAGTCAATGAAGACCAGCCTTTCTCCACTTCCCCTTCGGCCTTGTGCCACAGAATAAATACAGAATAAAAATACTTTCTTACACCATTCTGAGAATAAATATCGCGTTCTTTCGAAAGATAGCGATCCAAAATGGTGAAAGTAAGTATTACCTATTCTTAGATATTTTGGCAATTTGCTGATCTTGCTTTCGTTTGGTACAAGGGCAAACTAAGAATTACCAAAATAAGGCCCGAGAGCCACTCAAGTTAGTGGGGATAGTGTTAAAAAGTTTATGATGACTGCTGGAGTAGTTCTTCAGCCGATGCACTACTGCTAAAAGTTATGATTTACCAAAAATTTACTGAATGTATTTCAAACGATCAAATACGGGGCATCTACTGAGGATCGAACTTCAAACTATAAACATGATGGTGCATGACTAAACTTTGTTAAATACAACACAGTAGAGTTTCTATATTAGGATTCTTTGCAAAGTTTCGGCCTAGGAATTATACAACATTATTATGTGAAAATGTAAGGGATAATTGGACAGTGTGTGTGCTACTAAATTTTAAAGTTTTGATATTTGCGAATGCAGGGACTACTTTCGAAAATCTCTGCGCTACTAAATTTTAAATTTCACTACTTGTGACATTTTGGGCTACTTTTGATTTCTCTATGCTATTAATGTTTGAATTTTGCTACTTCCGACACTTTAGTCAACATTTGAAAGCTCTACGCTATTAAAATTTGAATTTCGCTACTTATTACACTTTGGGTTACTTTTGAAAGCTCGACGCTATTAAAGTTTGAATTTTAGTACTTCCGACACTTTGGTCTACTTTTGAAAGCTCTACGCTATTAAAATTTGAATTTCCCTACTTCGAAATTATTAGCAAAGAAGCGTTTCAAGCGTTTCAGCCATATGCAATTACCATTAAAGTATTCACAGAAAAAGGCACAAAGAAGCCACAAATTAGCGATGAATATGGCGGTATTTGAATGCTCACCGGAAGTAAATTTCGAATTGACTTTCTTCTCATTTGTAACCAGTTGTGGAATTCTAAATTTAATAGTGATAATTTTCTTAGAGAAATACATGTTATTTACTACATTATTCGGACTGCTATCGTCATCTTCATTGACATATTCACAACGTTTCGGCCGTTGTACGCTCCGGCCTTCTTCAGGTAATTGGAATTTGGAACCGAACCATTTATTTCGTCCACCGGAGTACATTCTCTAGTTCCACGTGTCATGCCTCTTCCAGGTGTTTCAGTTATTTCTTTTTAACTAAACTCACCAAAGACACATGGCCTAATGAATAAAGGATTCGGTTAGGTCCAGTGATTAGACCCAAAGTGTTGTGAGTTCAATACCAGGCTACAAGATTTGTCCTGTATTTCCCAGATTTCCATTCGAACATGCCAGAATTTAATTTAGATTTTCCACATGAGTATTTAAGAAAAGTCGATTTGTGTCTCGATTCTTCTCGCTCACGGCAAAAACTGCTTATCTTAAATTTTACAAGTATATGGATATAACAAACCAGAATTGCGAATACATTTTACCGTATGTTATATTTTATACTGATAGCTCTTCTATGGTACCAAGACTCTACGATTTCAAGCGCAGTTCTAGAGTGGCCGAAAGATCCTTTCTTTTTACAGTTGAAATGGCTAGATGTAACCGTAAGTTCTATGCTAACAGTTTCTTCTATCGAATTTCTTGCTTATGGAACGCTCTTGCGGCTTCTTGATTTCCAGTCAAGTTTGATGTTCAAAAGTGTAAATGCAATCGCAATCTTCGGTCTTTTTAATTCTTATTCTTTTATTGTTCTACCTCCTTAATAATGTTTTCTACATATTCTTTCACACTGCGTGTTAGTGGCTTTGTTGCCTTGCTTGTGGGAAATGGTTAAAATAAAAAAGAACATTTCAGCCATTGTGTCCTTCCGTCTTTAGACGCTTCTCGATTCGAGTATCTCAGTTAATTTCCAGCTGAAGCTTTTATTTAATTGTTCGCGCTCTGATGACAATGTTTAGGGATTTTTAAGGCCCGACCTTAGAATAAGGCAAATGTGTTAAAGCGTCTGTTCGTGAATTTGGTCACAGTAATTCTAAGTTCAATCCCTGGTGAGGGTGCTGTGTACTTGGACTCAGTGGAAACGGGATGAGAAATATAAATGAAGACTAAATAATACAGATAACATAAATCAATATAGATAAGTACTAAATCAGAACTAAACGAGTTATCACCCCTAGATAGAGTCAGCGGGACTAGAACACTCTACAAGAGTAGATTGTTCTCGTTCAGTTGACTATATCTACTTTAAATAAAGGGTTCGATTTGAAATTCTCTGAAGGTTATCCGGATTGACAAGCACCTGATGAAGGCTGGATAGCACAACGGTCGAAATGTTGTGATAATAACAACAAAGATGAGGATAATATTATGCTTGTAAATAATGATAAATCCAGACCAAAATTGTAGTCGTTTCCAACAAACCTGGTCCAAATCTTACCATGGCGCCACATACACAAAGAAATTGAATATCTAATTAACAAATGGCAAAGTCTTGCTAGAGCGGTTTCCATTCGGTTTGGTACATTAGAAATCACGAATTTCATTAAAAAAGTGTCAATATTATTGTTAGATTGTGGTGGGTGACGCACCAAAGAAATAATAATAATAATAATAATAATAATAATAATAATAATAGTGTTCGCGTTATTAGATTTGGCCTGAAATTCCCAGATTTCCATTCGAACATGCCAGAATTTAATTTAGATTTTCCACATGAGTAATTAAGCAAAGTCGATTTGTGGCTCGATTCTTCTCGCTCAAGGCAAAAACTGCTTATCTTAAATTTTACAAGTATATGAATATAGCAAGCAAAAATTGCCAATACATTTCACCGTATGCTATATTTTATACGGATAGTTCACCCAATACAAGGCCCAAGAGCCACTCACGGTAGAGGGTTACTAATCAATAGCCCGAATGTTGCCTTCAAGTATGAAACAGATGGTTACCACTCGGTATTGGCCTCACTGTTCACTTCAATATCTGCGTACGCTCTATCCCTGATACAGAGCACTTTTTGTCATAAATATACATACCATAAAACTATATTTTTATCATATATATATATATTAAGAAATGGACAAGGTCCGACAATTTATTTATTAAAGACATATTTTTATGTTTAACGTTGTTATTTTATAGATACAAGTATTTAAGCAAATGCTCTGTTTATGATAAACAGTATTAAATAACATTTACCGGCCTGAATGTCCGAGAAATTTTCATAGAAAATTTTCGTTCTTTGACAGGATTCGAACCTGTATCCTATACGGAACCGTCATATACGCTGACGTGCCTTTACCGTTTGAGCTACAAAGAACCAATCGGTAGACAAGGTCGAATTTACTGCTTATAAACTCCAACTTTCCATGAATCTCGTACATTCCGGCGTATCGAATGTAAACAAATGACGTCATATATTAAGAAATGGACAAGGTCCGACAATTTATTTATTAAAGACATATATTTATGTTTTAACGTTGTTATTTTATAGATACAAGTATTTAAGCAAATGCTCTGTTTATGATAAACAGTATTAAATAACATTTACCGGCCTGAATGTCCGAAATTTTCATAGAAAATTTTCGTTCTTTAAACAAGATTCGAACCTGTATCCTATACGGAACCGTGGAGTTTATACAGTAAATTGACCTTTACCGTTTGAGCTTATAAACAAAGGAACCAATCAGTAGAGGATACAGGTTCGAATTTACTGCTTATAAACTCCAACTTTCCGGAGCAGTTATGAAAATTTTCATGGAAAATTTGGGACATTCAATTCGGTAAATGTTATTTAATACTGTTTATCATAAACAGAGCATTTGCTTAAATACTTGAATCTATAAAATAACAACGTTAAACATAAAAATATATATATATATATATATATATATCTGTGTGTGTGTGTGTGTGTGTGTGTGTATAGAGGGAGAGAGAGAAAGAGAGACAGATTTTTGTCTATATCTCTGAGATGAGGTATTATGATTACATTATTCGGACTGCTATCGTCATCTTCATTGCCATATTCACAACGTTTCGGTCGTTGTACGCTCCGGCCTTCTTCAGGTGATTGGAATTTGGAACCGAACCATTTATTTCGTCAAACTGAGTATATTTTTCTAGTTCCACGTGCCATGCCTCTTTCGGATGTTTCAGTTATTTTCTTTTAACTCAACTCTCCAAGTATACATGGCCTAGTGGATAAAGGAGTTGGTTAGATCCAGTGACTAGACCGAAAGAGTTGTGAGTTCAATACCAGGCTACAGCAGTCGTGAACCAAATCGTGGTTAAAGAAAAATGCACCCTCCGGGTATTGGTTTCCCACTTATAAAGAACGATTAAAGCAATAATATATATATATATATATATATATATATATATATATATGTTTCATCAACGACCTTCCTGATGGCATAAATTCTTAAATCGGTATGTATTCTGATGAGACAAGCATTTACTCCTGTCTTAATAGTAAGTCTGGTCAGTTTGATAAGGTCAAATTTGCAGCTGATCTCAAAAAATGACCTCAAGTCTGTTGTTAACTAGGGCAAGGAATGGCTTGTTATTTTCAACGCCTCCAAAACGAAACTCTTTTAATCGTCTGAAAGAACCCTTTTTACCTTCCATCAGCATGGCTGATGATAACTTCCAGTAGATTGATTCATTTTTCGCTTCCTCGGACTGACATGAAGTGGAAAGCTCATATCGGATCAATTGCTGCTAGGAAAGTTGGTTTTCCTGTATCCTGCTAGACAGTTTTTCGCGCCAGATCTATCTTACATATTGATACCATTCGACCATGCTTAGATTATTTCTGTCATATTTGGCCTGGTGCTCCTGCTATATATTTAGAGATTATTCAAATGAACTCTTCCCAATGGTACCTAGACTTTATGAATTTAAGCGCAGTACTAGGTTGGTGGCAAGGTCTCATCATTTTACAGTTGAAATGGTTAGATATAGCCATAAGTTCTATGCTAATAGCTTCTTCTGTCGCACTTCTCTCCTGTGGAACTCACTTCCGACTTCTTGTTTCCTAGTCAACTTTGATCTTGATGAGATTAATGTCCTATCGTAGGTTTTCTCTTGGAGCTTCCTTCTCTTAAGTAGATAACTGAGCCGATTGTAAAGAGCTGCCGCCTCTTTGAACGAGTGTTCTCAATATGGCTGCCTCATTCCTTCCGCGATTTTTCAAAACTTTTATACGCCTCCAATTGTAGTCGAAGAATACATCAGTTTTTGTTATACTGGAACACACCTATTCTATAGTTAATAGACTCTCCCACCTATAAGTAGTAGTAACAGTCGCGGTGTGGCTCGGTGAGTTGGTCAGTCAGTCGATGTCGGACATTAAATATCAGCTACCACAACTAGATTGCTGCGCCATTAACTATTATATCAAGTTCCTAACGTTTTGTACATTGAACCTTTTTAGAACCGACTTAGGGAAATACAAGCCTCCACTGTGAAACTACTCTACAACAGTTTTGGACATTAAATAGTCATTTAATAAGAAATAGCGTCATATTGCATATTGCCAACGAATTTAAAACATAAAGTGTATGAAGGTATAAAATATAATGTATGTATAATGTTAGCTAATGACGTATGAGAATGTAATATAAAAAATGGACAATATTACTTAAAAAGCCGCATAAAGACAGGTGGAAAGAGTAATGCTAAAAGATAGAAGAATTATGATATGGTTTAGAGAACAAAGAAAAAAAATAAGATAGGAATGAATAACATAGGAGTGCACAGCACTTTTAATATGAAGAGAGGATATCAGATGGAGCAAAAGGTTGGTTGTTTTGTGTCCAGTAGATGTTTTACTTGATCTTTCATTTGGGAGAAATAAATAAATAAATAAATAAGTAAACAAAATAAAAATATTCTCTCTCTCTCTCTCACTCAGATAAAAACAGATTTCAAAATATACTCCTTAAGGCCTCTCTATGTGGAGAGAACTGACCTAGCTATCTTAACGCTGATTTTGTAAATAATTTGGAAACCAGTTGCTTTTTAGTAGGGCCTTCGGGTAAGACATAGTTGCAGTCGTCGTGGAAGGAATTAGGAAAGGTTTTTGTCCAGAATTGGATTCGTAATGACTGCTGCTGTTGATGATGATGATAACAATAATATATATGAAAGAGAACTGGGAGTGAGCTTCTGTATCTAAAAAGATGCCATTTACATTTTCAACACGACAGCGTACGAGTCTCTGAGATTTTCTGATACGAATTTTTACAGCTGCGCTTTTCTCACTGAGGATTTGGTCCTTGTTGTCTGCCAGTCAGAATAATTTTTGTTAAACTTTACCTGACCGGCAAGCATGGGAATAGAAGAATGGCGGAATAGCATATTTTTTTCGAAACACTGAAGGCTGGAGTAAAATTGACCAACACAGACATATATTGTACTTTTATTGATACTGATACAGTATACATAGGTATAAATCTCCAAATAAATTACGCACTTATTTAAGAGAGGGTATATAATTAAAATAAAAAAAAATCTCATCGAAATCTGAAAAGTAAATTTCTTTTTTGTAATGCCAACGAATACCTGTTGCCACTTTCTTAATGCTAGTTGTATTAGAGACTTTGTAATCGCAGATACAACTACAGTAACGCCGCTGAACAATACTAGTGTCAGACGCCTTCGAATATCATTCACACTAATAGTACTTGCTCGATAATACTCGCTCGAATAGTAATCCGTATAGAGAAATAGTATAGCGAATAGAGTAGAGAATAGTGGTCCGTATAGTAATAGAGGATAGACTAGAAATAGCGATCCGAATAGTAATAGAGGATAGACTAGAAATAGTGATCCGAATAGTAATAGAGGATAGAATAGGAATGGCAATTGTTTACACGTCACGCTACTTCCTACTCAGGTGTTTTTCCCATGGTCATGTTCATAATTCAATAATGGGATCGCCTGTGTTTGCTCACTTGCGATCTATGTTCAAACTCAAGTATCAGCAGTGACACTTTATTCCTATATAGGAATAATAGCATATAATAATAATAATAAAACAACAGTCAGTTATCTGCCGTGCGTTATACACGCTTAGGCGATCATAATTAGATTTTTGTTGCCATTTCTTTCTGCGGTAGACCAGTTGCCAGAAGAAGAGGATTCATACATTTTCCAAGCACATAAGTGAATATAATGGATTCGACTGGAATTCGAACTCCGATTGCTCAATCCGAGCCGTTATCCATTACTCCATCGTACTTCCATATATAACATTCCTTAAAAAAACGATGAAAATTATTTTAAATAATTCCTATATAGCATTCTTTGAAACAATTTTCATCATTTCTTAAATAAGTACTGAAATTTAAATTAAAATACAATTCATGATTTATAGTAGATTTTTAAAATCGAAGTGTTTGTTTAACTGCCTAAAATGTTTCAAATTTTAATTATTACGATTATTATTTTTTAATACTGCAACGCTGAATTAATTAAGAATCTCTCATCACAGGGCCTTCTTTCAAAGAAGCAATATGGCTTTCCCTTCTCTAGGTCAACTGCTGATGAATTAACGATTATTGCGGAAAGAATTTATCAAGCTTTAGATAAGAATGGTGAAACTCAGGCTGTTGCTTTGAACATCTCGAAAGCGTTTGACAGTGTTTAGCATACCGGTCTTCTTCACAAGTTTAATACTGATGGTATTTCCAGACGAATTTTAGAATTGATTTAGTTTTTTCTAATAATACCGCGAAATGAAAGTTTTTTTGAACGGCCACTCTTCTAGATCATTTTGTATTAAAGTCGATGTCCGTTGGGGTTCTATCCTTCGTTCTACTTTGTACTTAATTTTTATCAATAACCTTCCTGCTGACATCAGCTCTCAACTTTTTATCTATGCTGGTGACATAACCATATACTTCTGTGTCAATAGCAAGTCATATATTTACCAACTAATCAAGTTCGAAGAGGTCAAATTGGCGGCTGATCTAAAAAATTGACCTACCGTCTGTTGTTAACTAGGACAAAGAATGGCTTGTTAATTTTAACTATTAATCATTTGAGAAACTTTCTGCTTTCCATCATCATGGCTGATGCTAACCTCCAGGTGTAATTTTAAAAATTGCAGATCTAAAGGTTTGAAAAATGTCGGTAGGATAATGTTTTCTTTGTAAATTGTAATGAACTTGTAATTTTACATTTTCAGCTTTACTCCTTGTGAAAATTTAAAAAGATTATACTTGTAAAGGCGCAGAAGTTCAGTTTGCTTGAGGTGCCAGCAACCATGGCGCCGTCACTGTGAATAGAGACCACCATTTGGAGGATTTCATTTTTAAATCTAAACGAATAAAGATGGTGGCACTTTGTTTAATGAATTTTTTTTTTAATAGTAGTTATCTTGATCTTTTTGTTAACTTTCAAAATGCGTGAGGTATTTCAGCTGCATCCTGTATATGCATATGTATAGGTTCTGTTGATAGCACTCAAAAGTGTTAAAAAATAAAGTAATAATATTCGGTCATGTTTTTTTCAGATTGGATATTCGATTTAACGAATTCTTAATAAAACAGAAATCAAATATTTTTTAAATGCAAAAAGGAGTTCTGAGATTAACAAGATAAATAAATAATGAAAAATAAAATATGGTACGAAATTAAGAATGAAACTTTATAAAAAAAAGTTTTCAAAGTCGTAAATAAAATATAGAATAAACAACGCTTAAAAGAAAATCAATAAAAACTATAAGAGATTAATGCAAATCAGATATAAATAAAATATTAAAATAACATAGACACCCTATAAACGAGTATCTGGGGAAAGAGAAATATTATATAAAAAAATGTAAAATAAAATTGTGCATCAACAGAAAAAACGAAAAAAATATTTTCTCAAAATGTAATCCTGATAATAAATATATATAAAAAGAAAAAAAAAGTAAAAAATAATATTTTTCTAAAGTCCATTCCTGTCACATGATTATTATTCTTTTTACGTTTCAGTTTATTTTTTTGAAAAATATTTCGACATGTTCATTCGTTCATTCCTTTTTATGTTTCATTGTGCGATTCTCTTAAGGTTTCGTTTATTTTGTCTTTTTGTGGATTAATATATTTGTCGGTGTTAGTTGTCTCCCTTGATTAATTTTCTTTTGCTTCTTTCCTCGCGCCATTTTGTGTGGGTGGCCGTTTTTAATATAAATAAACTCCCTCCCAAAAAAAGTAACAAAAACTATAAAAAAAAAAAAAAATATAAATTTAAAAAAAAAAAAAATTGGTGACAGCTGCACAGAAAATCGGTGATGCACCCTGTGTGTCTGCCTCCAACCCAACCTAAAAACGAAAAGAAGACAATAAATAAATAAATAAATAAAATTAACAAAACTATAAATTTTAGAAATTGTATATTTAGGGGAACGAATGGGTGGTATGTAGTCAAAAGCAATAACAACGCGTTGATAATTAAGACATTTTGGTGGGAAAAGGAAGACAATGTTTTTGTCTTTTGTTTTTTTTTATTGTTTTTTATTAAATTCTGAGGAAAAAATTTAATCGACGGTAACAATCAAGAAAATGTTAAGACAAGAATGAGAAAGTGTATGAAATTTTCGCACGTGAAAATAATCGACGCTTGACGGCGGTTTAGAAAATGACAAATGAGAAAGTAAAAAAAAAAAATGATTAAAATTTATAACAAACACTAGTAAGAAAGAAACATATATTAAAGCAAAGTATATTAAAAATAGAGAGACAATTCTCAGAAGGAAGAAGAAAGACTAGAAGAAAAGACAAATATGTATAGAGAAAGATAGAGAAAACTCACTCCCTTTCTCTCTCTCTCTCTCTCGCACACACACACACACACACACACGCACACACATATATATATATAGGGTGCGATGGATAAATTGTCGTCTAAATTACGCAAAAGTGAAAATAACACTGACATCTCATTTTAACAAATATATTTGTCAAAATTACACAAAAGTATCTAGAAATACTAAAGAGTAAATTTATTCAATAAAATCGCCATTGGCTTCAACCACGGCCTCCAGACGACTTCGGAATCTCCTGCATCTCTTCTGGACGGTCTCCTTGTTTTAATTGGTGAATGCTGCCATAACAATTGCCTTCAGTTCATCTTTGGAGATTTGTTGGTCTCCCGCCCAATTTAAGGACACATGGCACAGTGGATAAAGGCGTTGGTTAGATCCAGTGACAGGACCCAAAGAGTGTGAGTTCAATACCCAGTTAAGGCAGTGGAGAACTTTCAGAGGGAAATTAACAGGAGATAACTAATAACTGAGCTCCATTAAACATGACATGGAACTAGAACAGTCTACCCTATTGAGCGAAATAAAGGGTTAAGTTCGACATTCCAACCACCTGAAGAAGGCCGGAGCATGCAACGGCCGAAACGTTGTAATAAATATGGCGACAAGAGATGAGGACAATAGTCAAATAATGTAAATAATGTACACAACATCTCATCAGCAATATAGACATATATATATGTATATATATCTGTGTGTGTGTGTGTTCGTCCCTTTTTCCAGTGGTCCCAAGAGCGAAGACATCTGCAGTTAGATCTTTTGTAGCACCAGACTAAACGAGCCCCGAAGACGACCCAACGGCTGAAAAGGCGAAGATCTACACGATCTCAACAGCCAAAACGGCGGAAGAGGGCAGTGTCCGCCGGGTTGGCGTAATCAAGGCCGAACTTGACAGACCAAGCATCCGACAGCCCGATGCGACCAGGTTCGTCAGATCTCGTCTGTCTCAATCCCATTTGAGGAAGATGCTTCGGGCAAAGTGTGTGGGAGATGTCCTTCGCGCAGATTTGTCCAGTGAAATCAAATATATATATATATATATATATATATAAATATATGCCAGTTTTACCCTGGTATATAGCCAGTTTTACTCTGAAGATCCGTTTAGGTGAAACCTAGGTAGGTTTGCCTGGCTCCTTAGGATTTATTCTAGTTTATCTCTCTACTTACCTTATTGAGCACTCTACCTTTAGTCTTTCTACTCGTTTGTTTTTTTTTCTTTGGACTTGGAGATTAGTACTTGGCGATTGGTTTCGTATTGTGTTAATGTTCTTGGTTCTTTCTTTTTTCATTTCCAATTTTTTCTTCAGGTACCGATTTGTTCTATTACAAGTTGAACTATCCGAGGTTTTCCAAGCGAGTATTACCATACACACACACACACACACACACACACACATATATGTGTGTGTGTGTATGCAAGCATGTTTGGTTTTAGACGTATTGTGTCTATATATGTTAGTTTTAATCCTTTCAAGTCCACGAATTAACTTCTTGATGGCTGTAGAAAATTGATCAAGAAAATTTGCAAAATTTTCTTTGAAATAATTATTATTTTCCAAAGTAGTTTCAATATGATCCGTGACCATCTTCAGGGGTTGCATATCAACCTGGATGTGTTATGCGTTAGCACCGTAAATTCAAAATATTTTTTCACCACTACGCATGGGAGGTAACAAATGTAAATTTAAAAAAATAAGATTTTTAATTGTAGTATTTTAATTTACTATTTTTTTATATATATCACTTTGCTGCTACAAACATTTAAGAACTTTTTTGATATACTCGTTGTTGACTTTATTTTTGGCTGCAAGTCTCTTATTTAAATGATTTCCAGAATTTTAATTTTTTGCCTATTATAGATACAAGTTCTACTATTTGACCCATAGGTGGAGGGAGGGGATGGATTCTTACCTTTCTCAAAAGTATTTGCATATAAAAGAATGTAACGAACACAGCTGAAATTTTGAACTTCGCTCCCCGATTGCACCATCCTCTAACTCTTATCAAATACAGGAATTCTACCAAATTCAAATATGATTATCCGAATGAAAATTGTGATTATATCAAAGAGGAATTGAAAGCAATTATAGCAAACTAGCTTAAAATCAGGCGGAATTTAAGCTAGCTCCTGCGCAGGGCTCTTGATTCGGCCTTCATCACAATAGATAGGGAGGATTAAATTCAATAGGGAACAATAAGCTACAAAAGAACTCAAAATTGATAGCTGCATTTTCCCTATGTATAATACGCCCTCATCCATGATACGCACACCTAAAATTGTGCTGAAAGTAAGGGAAAATGCTTCTACTCATGCATAATACACACCCCTTATTTGGTAATCAAACACTATAAATTGTACCTCTCTAATTTCATCTTTTTGGAAGTGATATCGGATGATCCGGCGTCCTTTAAAAGGGCTCTGAAGAAATAAATTATTATAATGGAACCTTAAAGTGGTCTGTTTTTCGTTAAAATATTAGCTCTGGATTTACATTGAGCTCTCAGGGTTTCATCCTCCTTGGGACTACCCATACGGATTACAAAGTTTCTCTAACTTATATATATATATATATATATATATATATATATATATATATATATATATATATATATATGCACACAGGTAGTGTATGAATGTATGTATGTCGCTGTTACCTTGCATACGGCATGTTTTTCTGTTTTTATGCGAACGAATTGTCCGTTGTACGACTGGCGTTTCCTACTCTTATTTTAAAAAAAAAAATTGGTTTTAAACATAGAATAATATTATTCTAATTTAGTTTTATGATAATTCTTATTTTACGGCAATTTTTAAAGATTTTTTGTAGCTGTGCATAATACGCACCCCTGATTTTGCTCATTATATTTTTAGAAAAAAAATAAGTATTATACATGTGGAATTACGGTAAGTCTTGCATTAAGTTTTAAGCTTACCTTTAAAATTTCAACGATAATTCTCCTGTCGCCACTTAATTTAAAGAAAATTTGATGTACGTAGGTCCTTACTTTCCATACAATCATTTTTATTTTATCGGTTACTTTCGCTGGATTTCGTAATTAATTTTGATTATTCCCAAATTTATTTCCAAGTTATAAAAATTGTTATCGTCTGAAAAATCATCGAAAACAATCGCAGTAATGAATATTTGGGAATCCAAACTTTCAGGATTGCGGGCCTGGATCTGGCTCGGCATGTTTTTAATTTGCTTACGGAGTCAGCCTGAATAAAAAATGGCATATGTTGAGTCACGGACTCTAGGATTTAAGTTGAAAAAGTGTGATACAGTAACACATAACATTCGCATTTATTATATAGATGTAAATTGTGACTCTACCAGTCTTAGATATGATTGTCCAAGATTCAAATGGGATTATATATTCAAATTATGACTATATCAAATGTAAATAGTGAATCCATCAGATGTCAATATGATGGTTTAAGAATAAGTAGTGATTATATTAAATTCAAATTGTGAGTGTATAAAATGTAGTGGTGATCAAATTCTATCATATGCAAATGTGTTGGCTTAAATGTAAAGACTGGTTAATTAATCTAACGATCAATCAACGAACATGGAGATGTCGTCGATAGAAACGACATAAGTAAAAAACAATTTCCTAAACCGAAAACTTTAATTTTGATTATTCTGAGCATTTTTAGCAAGGCTATTCAGAGAATTTAATTTTTGTAAAACACTTGAAAATAAAGACATTAACATTTGCCTCGCACTGATACCGACTGTGTGACCCGAGTCATCTTGTACAGTGTCTACATGGGGAGCCAATCTGTCAGCATTAAACATACGTTTGGGGACGTGAACGGAAGAGAGTAACTGGTTGCACAGGTGCATGCGCAGTGCCAGCACGTACACATGGGCAGGCGCGCAGTTCAATTTGCACTAATGAAAAGAAGGTATCTTTAGACAACGTGGTGCCAAATCACTCTGCTTAAACCATTTTTCATCAATTAAAATTCCATTCAAATCCTTTTTCATTCTTCAACTTTTTTTTTGAGGAGAGTATGTGTATGTGTGGGGGGTCCTTTTCCTTTTAATCGAAAAGTGAAAGTGAAACTAAAAGGAATAAAAGGAAATTGTTAGAAATCGTTTTCTCTTTAACTACTTTTTATGTTTCAAAGTATAGACCTGCTTCGGAAGACAACGGACGATTCGTTCGCATAAAAACAGAAAAACATGCCGTATGCAAGGTAACAGCGACATACATACATTCATACACTACCTGTGTGCATATATATATATATATATATATATATATATAAGTTATGAGAAACTTTGTAATCCATATGGGTAGTCCCAAGGAGGATGAAATCCTGAGAGCTCAATGTAAATCCAGAGCTAATATTTTAAAGAAAAACAGACCACTTTAAGGTTCCATTATAATAATTTATTTCTTTAGAGCCCTTTTAAAGGACACCGGATCATCAGATAGCACTTCCAAAAGATGAAACGAAAAGTGAAATGAAAATTGATGGGTAGTGTAAGTTTTTGTAATTTAACAGAGAATTTAATAAGGAGTGGTTAGAGAGACATGGTAGAGTTTAGAGAGGGTTTAATTTAATATTTCTCTCAATCATACTTAGTATTGGGGGAGGAGGAGTTACCAGACCTTGAGCTATTTAAACGGTTAACTTAACAGAAGTGATATATTGAAATGGGAGGTGAGAAGAGACAAAAGAAAAAGTAAAAAGAAAGAAGGGGGAAGTAAAGAGAAAGAGGCTGTAAATGGGTTTTATATATGAAGGAGAGGGGTGGTAAGTTTTAGCAATTTATATAAAAAATAGATTTTAATGTTTAATAGTAATTTAGATGTCTAAAAAAAATCCAGAAAGAAATTAATTTGATGCTTGCTAGCAATTTAAATATTTAACTTTTTTTACAAATAATTTAGGGATTTAATATAAGTTAAATACTGTATTTATTAACACATTCATAGAGAACACATTAAAAAAGGTTTAAACTATAACATTTTGTTTACTCGACCAATAGTACTCTTTTAATATTGTAAAAGACAATTAAGGTAACATCTTTATCAGTTTGAATCTAATTTATGAATGTAGTTTGTAATCATTTTTTAGATGGGTAATCTTTCTTACTTAAAGTTTAGGTTTAAAGTATATATATATATATATATATATATATATATATATATATATATATATATATATAGTACATAATACTGTTTTTCATTATATATATATATATATATATATATATATATATATATAGATAGATAGATAGATAGATAGATAGATAGATAGATAGAATGAAAAACAGCATTAAATGCTTACTTGGGAGACAAATGCACCACACTCCCGTGCAGATCGACCTGTCACATGTTGAAATCCGTACACATATCCATTATGAAGGACAAATTTAAGTGGAATATACCAAAAAAACTCTACACCAGTCATTGTAAAGAAAAACTCAAGACCCTAGAAACTATTATTCTATAAAATAAACAACACACAATAAATAAAATATCATTCATCACATGAGATGCCATTTTGAAGTGCATATGATATAATTAATATATAATAATATGCACATATATTATATTATTATATGTAAAAAAATACGCACAAATAAATAGATGACATAATAAAAAATAAATAAATAAATAGATTAAAATAAATAAATCGTATTTGTTTCCTGTGACCTCGTTCCCAATAACCGTTACACATGACGTCACGCAAGATTATTTCAAACGTCCTGCTTCCCAAAGAATAACAGGATGCGGACAAATGAATTTTAGCTACCACGCAGAAACCACATCGGTTCTTGCTAAGGACTGCGAAAGTTGGATGTATTTAAACTAACAATAACACAATCTGAACTTTGAACACTTTATCCATAACTTCAATCACAATACTCAAAACCTTATCCGGAAATTGGAAAAATACAACAAAAAATTGAACAGACAAACCTTGTCGGTTATTTTTAATCAAACTCTTTATATATATATATATATATATATATATATATATATATATATATATATATATATATATATATGTGTGTGTGTGTGTGTGTGTATGCATGTGTGTGTATATATATATATGCATGTGTGTGTGTATATATATATATATGCATGTATATATATATATGTGTGTGTATATATATATATATACATGTATATATATATATATATATATATATATATATATATATATATATATGCATGTGTGTATATATATATATATGCATGTGTGTGTATATATATATATGCATGTGTGTGTGTGTATATATATATATGCATGTTTGTGTATATATATATATGCATGTGTGTGTGTATATATATGCGTGTGTGTGTGTATATATATGCATGTGTGTGTATATATATATGCGTGTGTGTGTGTATATATATTTGCATGTGTGTGTGTATATTCATATGCATGTGTGTGTATATATATGCATGTATATATATATATATATATATATATATATATATATATAATCAAAAGAGTAAAGCTCTTGATAATATATTTCAATTGGACACCCTTGATAGACAGCCTAATTCTACAAACAGTAGCCGCCTACGCTAAAACGCAATGCTCTTCGGTAACATGAATACGGGCACCGTGGCTGGCCGGCGTTTGTTTACATTCGTAAAAACAATACGCTAGAATTAGCATTTTCTCTCTGCCGAGTGCTGATGGATTAGGGGTAGAAACTCATACTGACACCAAATCGGTCGAGTTTCGATGCTGGCTTGAGGAAATTGCGAAAGACTCACACACACACACACTCTCATATATATATATAAAGTTCATGTTTTCTCTTTTTGCTTCATCATTTACTCGCAAGGAATGAGTTAAAATGATGCAGTAAGATTGAAGAAAGACAACAACAAGGAGAACAATAAAAGAACAGATTTCAAAGGAATAAAAACGACTGAAATTACAATTCAATTTTGGAAAATCCTAGTTGAGAGGAAAGTAAGAAGCGAGAACTGATTTTCACGAATGAAAAGAGCGGAAGAACAAGCCGGTAGAATTAAAGTTATAGTTGCCATTAGCAATTTAAGCAGTGAAATTATGAGACCTAACTGCCAATCTAGTACTGCGCTTTAATTCGTGAAGTCGAGGTACAAAAGATGAAAACCCAAGAAAACAATTTCCATGAAAATATTTATAAAAAAGCACAGAAAAGTTACTTTAACTTGCGGGAAGGGAACTGTTGTCAAAATGCCAGGTTAGGACCGATAATATTGCAGATTATTTGGATTTTGTCAAAAAAAAAAAAACTATAGATATGCGAAAGAAGCTCCAAACCAGAAACACTATTGAATGCCCGGATGAATGGTAGACATAAATGCATAAGATTTTATCGAGAAAAAATTGCATCCCAAGACATGCAGCAACGTAGCAAATGATTCGTACCTCTTTATGTTAGTTGAAACTGTGCCGTCCTGAGCAAGACGATAAACTACATCCGCGTCCGAGGTAAGACTATAAACTACATCCAACAGCAAGGCCTTTGATTAGGAGGTTTTGAGGAGCGTGGAACCACCTCTTAATTGCTGGTGTTCCTGACCCGGGGTGGTAGCACCTCTCAGGGTGCCAGCTATGGGAAAATAGTTAATCCACAAACTGCGATCAAAACACTATGAAAGTGTAAAAATAGGTTTTAATACCAGCAATACATTTTGTAAAAGGTTAATAACAGCAATGAATGTTTGAAGAAAAAAATTATTACCAGCAATACATTTTTCAAAAAAAAAAAAGAAGAAAGTATTACCAGCAATAAAAATATTGTCGTCCTTAAATAACCCATTGAGGTTGATATGCTGTAAAACTAACCAAACCAAACCAAACCAAACCAAACCAAACCAAACCTAGAAACTGAGACCATGAAAGCTCTATGAATTTCTTACATTGAGGTTAGCATTAGCCATGATGATGGCAGACATAAAAGGTTCCTTAAAATGATTATTGGAGAGCAGTTTCGTTTCGGAAGCGTCAACGTTTTAAAGTCAATCCTTGTCCCAATTAACAATAGATTGAAGGTCATTTTAGAGATCAGTTGCCATTTTGATTTTATTGAATCTATCACAAATTTTTGGTCAATTCCTTTCGACCGTCGCTGTCATTATAAGTATCACGTGTTATCTGAGTTGCAGACAAGATTCTGTTAGCTACATCCTGGCACTGTTACAAAGTGGTGACGTGAATCATTCCAAAGTGAGATCCGAAATTTTCATTCTGATATCCACCATCTTATTCGAAAATTAGAAAATTGCAATAAAATATTAAACATTCCGATCATGTCGATTCAATTTGATAAAACTTCTTTTGATGAATATTACACCAGACACACACACACACACATATATATATATATATATATATATATATGAGAAAAATATAATTTTATGCCATAATTGATATTATTGTACATGGACTGAATATTTTGTTCAAACATGAAAGAGAGTGCCGTCGTTCGGTGCTCACCTGAATTTACACTTTTATTTTATTCACACACACACACACACACACACACACACACACACACACATATATATATATATTTCGATGTCCACATACAAGCCTGTTTTGCTGTATCACAGCTCATCAGTGCGATGGACTTCCGATTGCTTCAATCTGGAATAGAAACACGGCGGATTTGGCATCAGCCAGAGACTCTATCCCTAAGCTATCGGCGCACGGCAGAGAAATGAAAGCTTTTAACGTATTATATATACGATATTTATAAACGCCAAATCAGCAGCCAAAGCGCTCAATTCATAACTGAAAAGAGATGCGTTATAAGCAGGAGCAGCCACTGTCTTTAAAATTACCTTTCCCCATAGTGATCAATCGACGAACTTTAAATCTTCATATATATATATATATATATATATATATATATATATATATTAATTATAATTATCTCAAATCCTTCTAATTTCTATCACTCTGGATGGAGAGGCTTGGGGATATTAGTTTGTGGCTCGTGGAGGCACAGTCCTATGGGTGAAATAGAAACTCGGATGAGTTCCACCACGGAATATGTTGGAACAGTTGGTATGACGTTTGTCTGAATTCAATTCCCGCTAGTAGACGCGCACTGCTGATGAGTCCCAAATATAGGACGAAACGGCCGTCCAGTGCTTTCTGCATTCTGTTGAGGTTTCTTCTAGACTCGATGAATTAGTTAATTATATATATATTGTTATCACAGTTATATATATATAACTGGCTTTTATATATATATATATATATATATATATATATATATATATATATATATATAGCCAGTAATTAAATCAGTCAAGAAAAGGAATTTAATTTATCAGGGATTAATGCACACGATTTACATTATTCGGACTATCGTCTTCATCTTTCTTGCCATATTTATTGCATTTCGTCCGTTGTACGCTCCGGCCTTCTCAGGTGAACTGAACCCTTTCTTTCACTCACTGGGGTAGACTGTTCCACGTGCCATGTTTAATGGATGTCTGTTATCTCTTGTTAATTCCCCATTGCCTTAACCGGGTATTGAACTCACACTCTTTGGGCCCTGTCACTGGATCTAACCAACGACTTTATCTACTGTGTCATGTGTCCTTGAGGACATCTGTGTATGAATTTCTGGGTATTACAAACCTAATGTTTTTAGCCTCCATTTTTTAACAGTGCTCATATTGCTATTTTTGCTGTTATCATTGCATGTTTTTCCAGAGCTCATATTGCATATGGCGACAAAGATGAGGACAATAGTCCGAATAATGTAAATAGTGTACATAATACCTCATCTCAGAAATGTAGACAGATACAGGATTAATGCAAACATTAATTTTTTCACTCAGCTAATTGATATAATATTCAGCAACTCAAGGGTTTCAAAAGGGTTCAATTCATCTCCAGAATGAATCCATCCGAACGCTTTTGGTAATTGTTCAGTACCCTCATCTGCTGGTTTCAGTCAATTGCAGAATCCTCCTCACGAAATGTCTTCTTAAATTTTAGTCAGCCTGATGAATATTTATGACTGTTTCTTAAAATTAAAATTTTGTAAAGCTAGCAAAATTTTTACTTTTCTTTGTAAATACTTGTTGAAAAAAAAATGTCCTTAAATTTGTTATGATTAAATTCATCAAAGGACGAAACGTCTTGGTAACGAAAATTTTTCCTTTAGTCTTTGTTCATAGGGTATTATTTTACTGATATGTTTTTCGTTATATCTAAAAATTTTTCACATACGCACACACACACACACACACACACACACAGATATATATATATATATATATATATAGGGACGCTACAAATGTAATGTCACCTATTTATTTCAACGGAAAATATAACAACTACAAGGAACCCAAAACATTTTCTTTAAAAGCGAGACACTATTTTCCCATGTAGTCACCATTTGGGTATATAATTTTTCCCAGAGGTAAACAATAGCTTTTCATTTCGTGGCCTGATGGGTGTGCAAGGCCGACCCATTATCGTAGCCACTACTGAAACGCATTACCCACCGCCTAACTAGAGTTCACATCCGCTGTTTAGAAGCATTCAACAAGCGTCGGGGAAAGTCAGTGTGTGCAACTTTTTCCACATGGAAGAATTCAACGACACACCTTCCGCTTTTGTACACGACTTTCATGTCAGACGCCATTTTGTCCAGCCCACAGATCAGCTGCTACCTGAAATAAAGTGAAAAAAAAAAAATTATGTTTTTAGTGGCAATAAAGTTCAACCTCTAGTGTTATACAACCAATACCATTCAACCCTGAAAGCGTGGGAAAATCAAATAGCACAGAAGGCATTACTTTTGGAGGCACCATCTGTACATGCATGTGCGGTCGCTTGCGCACGTGTGTTTGTGTCTGTGCGTGCAAATCTATATTTTTTGCCTATATATATATATATATATATATATATATATATATATATATATATATATAGAGAGAGAGAGAGAGAGAGAGATGAGCGATGAAGAAATGTGATTCTGTTTGCCATTCTGTGACTTGTATCTGTAGCTACTGTCGTTCAATAAACAGCTGATTCGCGCTAATGCAAGGCAGAATAGTGATGTCATTGAATCTACTTGGATGATCCCGCCGTTGATGTTGATTGGTCTCGATGTTAATGACCTGTTTCTATAATTTAGATTTAGGTTTTCATGTTCACTGTTATGAATTTGACCATTGTGAGCATAATCTGTATTATTATTATTATTATTATTATTATTATTATTATTATTTCCTTTAATTTCTAGTGTGTACACATTTCTTTCCAGGTCCCGCCCAGAGATCTAAGATCAGAAATGGCATCATGACATTTTTCACTGACCAATGAAAAAAAGACAAAAAAGAAAAAAAAAAACAATACAAAAAAAAACAAAAACCAAAAACAAGCATATTTTAAATAGATAAATCCCTTCGTAATTTTCTGCATTTTTTAAGGCATGGTCATCCAGGAATCCCTTCAATGAGTCTAATGGAATCTTTTCCAAACAATCCGAGGGCTCCAACTACAACAGGGATTGTTGATGTTTCCATGTGCCACATTTTTAAGATTTCGATTTCAAGGTCCTTGTATTTTGATAGCTGTTTGAAGATCTTCAAAGATACATTGCAGTCTGCAGGGACTGTCATATCAATAATAAGGCAATTTTTTTTTGTTTGTGGTCTCTAATAACAATGTCTGGGTGGTTAGCTTTGTTTTTTCTGTCTGTGTGTATTGGGAAATCCCATAAAATTGTTACAGATACTATCTCCATAATCGAGTCTGGGTGGTGTTCATACCAATTTCTTACAGTTTCCTTTCCGTAGAAGTTGCAGATTTTCCAGTGCAGATATTGGCCATCTCTGTCATGCTGAGTTTTATATTCCGTGTGTACCAATACCGTGTAACCTGATATAAGATGATTAATTGTTTCTGGATATTTATCACAGAATCTGCATTTTGGGCTAACACAATATTTTAATATGTGTGCTTGATAATTTCTAGTTAACAAGCATTGGTCCTGTGCACAAAGGATAAAATCTTTGGCTTCAGCTTTTAACCCTATACTACGTAGCCACTGAGGGGTACGGGGTTTGTTTGGATCAGCTTTTTGGGACGGGCAAAGTATTAACCGTGAAGCGTTTTAACTTGCCATCGTTTCTGTATTTGGTCGGTTGCATTTGCTTTTGTTTTCTTTTTTTTAAGTATTTTGCAGCTTCAGTTGGTGTAATGGGCTTTACTTGTATTTCTGCACCCATTTGAAATTCCATTTTGAATTTGTTGGCTTCCTTTATTACGGAATAAAGTCGCTCAATTCTTTCATGTTCTTTGACACATATCATCATCCAGTCTTCTGTAGTTTCCAGGTATCTTTGAAGGCCAATTGATATTATTATTATTATTATTGTATAACATTTGAGTATGTTCAAGAAACATTGCTGCAGAAGGTGTCAGAATGTTTTTTCGATCGTGTTGTGGGCATGTAATCATGGAAGTGGTCTTTTCGTACGGACTTTATGAATGCTGGTGATACGAAAATGTGCATCTAGTGTATGTTTACCGATGGAAGTATATTAATTAATATTCCATCAAGATACTTCTTTGTAATAACCTATGTTTGCTTTTTATTAGGGTGGCATTTTTAAAATTAAAATTATCAATAAATACTATATAATCAAGACTCAGTACTTAATATGATGCAAAATCTCATTTATATTTTATACAAGCATTTTATATATGACAACACACACGCGCGCACACTCACACAAACACACACACATATTTATATATATACCTGATGTGGGGCCAAAGTCGGGACCACAGAAGGAAAATACGGAACACGGATTAGAGGTAAGAAAGATATATTAACAACAGGTTACAGAGATAGTGTAAGCGGAGCTTACTATATGTTAGTGTCCAATACTGGTAGTCGTACGCGGCTCTTACTGTCTCTCTGTGTCTCTTTGTATAGAGTGTTGTGTCGCATACTTAATATAAACCTGAAAGAGTCTATTGTGTAGGTAGTTTCCGGTCTCACAATAATACCAGAGTAAGGATCAAGTAGAATATCAATATAAATTTAACATGTTTCGCTTTTATTTAAGCTTCATCAAAATTTTGGTGATTTGAGTTGTGGAAGATGATAATGTTCCGCTACATTTGTGTTCTATGTTATTTCTATGTAATTGGTCAGGTAGATATCATGCCTTTATGTCTTGCGGTGTTAGTGGGGGTTTGTATGAGGGGGATGCATTCTTGCGTACGGTCTGGATCCTAATAGACATTTTGGAGCCGAGTTGTGTCTGTGCGTTCAAAACGATAGTAAGAGAAAAATGCGAAGGGTGTGTCTGTATGTGTGTGAAACAAATTTTTAATTGGTCTTGCGGTAGTTTTTTTCCCTGCCTATCTATCTATCTATCTATCTATCTATCTATCTATCTAATAATTTTAATCTCGTACGCCATTGCTAGTGAGATCGATGTTTCAAATTAATTGCCTTGTGCCAAACCGAGTTATGCGAAATGATAATATGTTCATGTCTCTCTCTATAATACGCGGCCCTCTTTCTGTCCTTTATTTTCGTTCGCTACTATTTCATTATATTCTCCCTTCTTTTCACCTTCCATCAACAATTTATTCGACAATTTGATGTGTGATGTTTTGACATCGTAATGCCAATTTAAATCCGTTCCGCACAGCTTCTATGTTTATCAATGGCCGCCAATCGACCATTTCGAAAGAAACAAAAAAGAAATGGCGGTTCCCAAATAAAACATCTGTGCGTCACGCAAGTTTACACAATTAAGATGCTTCCTATTTTTTTTCATTCATTTTATTTTATATTTTTATCCGTTTTAAGATTTTTTTTTCATTTGCTTCTGTCATGTTTCCTTCATTTTCAACTTCTTTACATGTAAATTTATTTCAGTCAGTTCGAAGGGGAAAAGCGAAGATATTACAGAAAAAATACATAAAACCTAAAAGAAATTTCTTCAATTTTAAAAAATGAGGAAGTTAGACGCATCCGCAAAATAATAGGTTATTAAGTTTCTGGCCTATATAAAAATGTAAAAAATGAAAAGAAAGAAGATTTATTGTCTATCTTAACTTCCCATGAAATTGTTACCGAGATCTATCTATCTATCTATCTATCTATCTATCTCATTCTGTTCTTATCTATCTATCTATCTATCTATCTATCTATCTATCTATCTATCTCATTCTGTTCTTATCTATCTATCTATCTATCTATCTATCTATCTCATTCTGTTCTTATCTATCTATCTATTAATCTCATTCTGTTCTTATCTATCTATCTATCTATCTATCTATCTATCTATCGCAGCCAGTTCAAAGTTATTTTTATGTAGTCTGTTCATATCTATTTCAAATTTTTATTTTCTGTATACATATTCACAGTTGATTTGTTTGTAGGTCTTATTGAGAGCTGCTTTTTTAGAGCTCTCATGAAATAAAAAAATTATTACCTGGAATTTTAAGTGTTTGATATTCTTTAATATAAATTAATTTTGCTCTGTCTTTTGACATACAGCTCTCCCTGGATCTATATCCTCCTGGAAATTCCATACGAATTACCATATTGTATCATTACTATATATATATATATATATATATATATATATATATATATATATATGGAGATAGAGAGAGAGAGAGAGAGAGAGAGAGATAGATAGATAAACCGATGTTTAAAATTTCCTTAGAAACCGTTAAAAACCTGGTGTTTTTTCTTTTTTCATGAAAACAATTGATCTTCATTTACGGGAATAAATAGTAAACAATTTTTGTCAGTTGACCCAAGCGGCGACGTTAGCACTCGCAATTTGCGCTACCAATATATATATATATATATATATATATATATATATATATATATATATATATATATATATACGCATACACTTACGCACATATTATTATTATTATTATTATTATTATTTTATTATTATTATTGTCTAACTTGATTATTGATGTAACTACTCATTATTTACAAAATTTACATTGTTCAGGATGTTGTTATCGTCTTTATTGTTATATTCACAACGTTTCGGCTGTTGTACGCTCCAGCCTTCTTCAGGTGATATGCCTTGGAATTTCGAACCAAAATATGTGTCCTTGTGAATAAAAATGGCGCAATTAATAAAAGCTTTGGTTGATATAATCCAAGGACTTTACTCAAAGAGTTGTGAGTTCAATACCCGGCTACAGCAGAGGTGGACACAATGTTGGAGAGTTGAGCTACTAAAGGGAATTAATCGAAACAGAAATATCCAGAAAAGGCTTGGCACGTGGAACAAGAACTATGTACCTTGTGGGCTAAATAAAGTGTTAGGTTCTATATTCCAACCTATATCACCTGAAGAATGCCGGAGCGTACAACGGCTGACACGTCGTTAATATGACAATAAAGATGAGGACAACAGTTCGAACAATGTAAATAGTGTAAATAGGTACAATACCTCGTCTCAGAAATATAGACAGATAAATAGTCATTGTTGCTACTGTAATTTATTTAATAAATATTTAAACAATGCAAGGACCAATATTTACTCAAGGAAGAAAGTTATTGAGCGCAGATAATTAAGTACAGATTAATGGATATGACACTAGATTTGAAGTTAAGATTGTAGTGAATGGGGAAGTATCCACTTGGGAGTCTGTTTCACAAAGCAGCGGTTGTATTACCTGAAATCGAACGAGCAGATTCTTTGCGACTCGGACAGTGTTTCTGACAAGGCATCTCATTAGCAACGACAGTTGACCCAACTAAAAATAATAGTCAACATTTAGCTAATTGCGATGTATATCTATCCCCACCGAAATTTTATTGCCTCCAAAAGGAAACTGCTCTCCTTTATCCACTACAGAGATCTCTTCTTGACTTCTATCAGAATGACTGATTCCTAACTCCTTGAGAGTCAGTTTCTTACCCCTGCTTGGTCTCATGCTCTCCATTGACATGAGGTGGAATATATACATTGAATCAATAGCTTCATCTACCACAAGGAAAGTTGGCTGTCTGTGTCATGCCAGAAAATTTTTCTCGTCTGAGTCCATCCTTCAAATCTATAAATCAATCATCAGTACTTGCACGGAATATTGCAGTCATATATGGTCTGGTGCTCCCGCTGTACATCTTGAGGTCCGTGACAAAATCCAGAGATGAATATGTGATGTGGGGCCAAAGTTGGGACCACAGAAGGAAAACACGGAACACAGATTAGATGTAAGAAAGATATATTAACAACAGGTTACAGAGATAGTGTAAGCGGAGCTTACTATATAACTCAGTATGTCACTCAGTGTGACTCTCTAGAGTGCTATGTCGCCTACTTAATATAGGCCTGGAAGAGTCTATTGTGTAGGTACTTTCCGGTCTCACAATAATATGCAAGATGATAGATCCTGATCTTGCATCTAGTCTACAATCGCTATCCCACAGACGTGCCGTGGCCTACCTCTGTCTCTTCTACAAATATTTTCACGGCAATTGTCCCGACGGGCTACTTTCGTTGGTTTCCGGCCTACATGAATTTAAACGAGCTACCAGGCTGGTATCTCGGTCCCCCACTTTCACTGTCAAAACGGTTATATGTAACCATCTCTTCTTCTCAAACAGCTTCTTCTTACGCACTTCCCGTCTGTAGAACTCCCTTCCCCTTACTTGCTTCCCCGATGACTATAATATTCAAATATTCAAGTCTAATGTCAATCGACATATGACTAGCTGAGCTTTTCCCCCGTCCTTCTCCGTGTCCTTTCCTCAAACACGCCTCTTTACTCTTGTTCTCAATCCTCTGTAACCCCTTACATGCAAGTGACACTCCCACTTTGCTTGGGTTGAATTGCCTTAAAGAAATATTTCTACCGATTACGCACTGCAGATTTCGCATTTAGAAAAAGAATTTGATATATATATATATATATATATTTAAGTAACGAAAATCTTGGTAATCCGTATGGATAATCCCAAGAAGGAAGAAATATGGAGAGCTCAATGTTAAGTCAGAGCGAAAAAATTACTTTAAAGAAAAAACAGACCATTTTAAGGTTCCATTAGTTATAATTTATTTCACCAGAGATTTTATTTTTCCCTGGATCTTCAGACTTCACTTTCAAGGGTGAAAAAATGAATTTACAATTTACACTTTTGAAGGAGAGTATTAAGCTTATATAAGCTTATAAAATCTCTGGTGAAATAAATTATAAACTTAAAGTGGTCTGTTTTTTCTTTTTTTTCCTTTAAATTATGTATATACATATACATATATATATATATATATATATATATATATATATTAAGAGTTTATTCTACAAGGATATGAAAATAATAGCAAGAAAGTGAAAAAAAGAAGGATCATTCCTGCACAACTCTACCCAAGATCTTATGAATATTTTAAATAAAAATAAATATTAAAAATTGAAAAATATTATTGATCCTATAAACAGAGAGTGTTTATAAAGTCTGTGTTTAATTTTGAATGCTTGTAGCTTTGTAATTATACGTGAGAGAAACAATCCGTGAAAAGGATAAGAAAAAAGAAGCAATTAAATGTATTACTAGCATACTTAATTTTCAAAATGTCCGCTATCATGACGCGTACAAAGGATTATACGATTCTGTAATCGTCTGAAAACATTTTGTAGCTTATTTTCAGTAATACCTTCAATCACATCAATTATCCTTGCTGGCAATTCGTCCAATGATCGAGGTTTTCTTATGCATGAATAAACATTACTTTTTACATGTCCCCATAAGAATATCTCCCATTTTGGTGTTTCAAGAAATTGAAAAAAAAAAAAAAATAAAGTAATTTTGAAGTTTTTGTATCATGCATAAAAAATACCATGAAAAAAACGCAAAAATACTCATACTTATAATAGTTTTCCTAAATAAAAAGTTATATAAGCTTGATAATTCTTTAAAAAATACTGCCAAAGATGTATTAATGAAGTATTACACACACACACGGAAACATGCACACACACAGATATATATATATATATATATATGTGTGTGTGTGTGTGTGTGTGTGTGTGTGTGTGTGTGTGTATTTAGGCAGCAATCCTTCTTTCATTCACATTTTATTGAATAAGACAGACAAGGTGCTTTGATTTAGTTTTTTTTATATAATTAATTTCTCATGTGATCTAATTTTCTTTTTCGTTTCAGATGATAAATTATATAAAAACCTCCGAATGTTCTTTTTATCCGAGCGCTTTCGGCTATACATTTACCCATTTTCAAACTTGAAATATTTTAACTGTTAAATAAGAAATAATTTGCTGCATGTATGTATTTATATAATGTTTTCATTTTCAAAATACGGTCAAGATATTGTGTCCATTTTCATAGTTGATATTACTGAGTGTTGTTTATATTTACATATATATACAGTGGGTTCATAAAGTCTCTGTGAAATTTAAAATACATGTAGCTTTGTAACTGCACATGATATAAACAATGTGTAAAATGCATAAGAAAGCCTAAGCATTTAAATTGATTATTTTGATTCATCTTTGCTGTGGCTTGGTATTGAACTCACAACTCTTTGGGTCTACTCATTAGATCTAACGAACGCCTTTATCCACTGGGTCATATGTCCTTGTAGATCAAAACTGGGATAGCTGACTTAAAGGGAAATAACTGAAACACCCAGAAGAGACATGGCACGTGGAAGAAGAACAACCTAGCCTGGTGGACGAAATAAAGGGTTCGTTTCGAAATTAAAATCACCTGAAGGAGGCCAGAACGTACAACGGCCGAAACTTTGTGAATATGGCAATGAAGATGAGGATAACAGTCCGAATAATGTAAATAATGCAAGACACTCAAATGTGTATTAATGAAGTATTACACACACACACACACACACACATATATATATATATGCATATTTATAATTATTTAAAAAAATATGATTTCTTCGCTACATAAAAGTTCTAATGTTTCAAAAACAAAACCCAAAAACCTCAATATAAATCTTGAAATTTAATTGAATTAAAGTATCAAGCCGTGTTTCACACTCAAACGAAAATTTAGAAATAACTAATCTTGAAATTTACGCATCTTTATAAGCATGTTCATTCGTAAAATTAATTACTATAGAAACGGCTATTTCGGTAAGGGGCGTAAGAGTTAACAATTTATATCAGCATATCAGTCACCTCAGAAAAGAGGTCAAGCCGAGGCATGACCGGGGTGTTCATTTCAAAGCGAATGATGGCATTCATATACACACATCGTCTGATGCGTCACAGCGACAGATAGCTGTTGGCACCATCGTACGTCGTTAAGATTTTTTTTTTCTAAAGGGCTATTTCGTACATAAACGCGTCGTACTGAACTATAGTTTTTTTTTGTCGACTTCATAAAGGTTTTTTTTATTTTTATCTTATGACTGGTTTAAGCTTTGAAAACTTTTATTAGACTATGAGATTTAATTTTTTTATGCTAAATATTTAATGCGAAAATTTCTTGATGTCGTCAAAAAACTGTTAACTCATGTCTATGGTTTAATAAATTTTCATTATTTAGAAACTTAATAATGTGTAGTTTTTCATGTAGGCATAAAGGGCATGGGTCATCCCAGGTTTTACAAGTTCTTGTTCTATTTATTATTTTCCATTTTACTTTTGGTTTTTTATTCATTTCTTTTAAATGCCAAAAATATTTGGATAGAGATGTTTGATTTCTATTTCTAATATTATTGAAGGAGCTTTTGTGTTGTCTCCATCTAATTTTAAATTCATTTTTCATGGAACCAATATATATCCTTTCAGTGTTGCGACTCTCAATGGATGAGATAGTGCATTGGTATACCACAGAGTTTGCGCGGCATTTATTTTCCATCGGGCAGTTTCTACAATCACATAATTTTTCATTATTTTGTCTAATTTTGGTTTAGGGTTTTTATTAATACTATTTTGGCATGCGTGTTTTTCCAGGATTTTATTATTATATTTTTTATTATTCTTTCTAGATTTTCAGCGCAACTGTAACTTAATTTTAAGGTGTTTTTATTAAAGATCTTGCTAAGTCTGCTATTAATTGGAAAGTGTTTTTCAATTAAAGCTAGGAACTTATGTCCTTTTCTTCTGGTTAGCACTACTGTTTCTATAATTTATGTTAGCGTTTTTGTATCCGCTATTTTTTAGAGCTGTGTTATAAAAATTACTGTGTTGTTGGATTATTTCTTTATTAGCGGAGTTCATGCTGATTCTTTTCTCTATTGATGTGGGTATATGCTTAATTATAGATGGTGGGTGGTTTGACTTAGTGTGTACGTACAAGCGGTTAGCGTTAAAGAACTCCGGATTATTTACCTAACGTGTTCTTTTCTATTTTTCTATATCTTTGCACACACACACACACACACACACACACACACACACACACATATATATATATATATGTATAATAGCTGGCCACTCGTATTCGATCCGATACACATCTATTAGGGCGGCTAGCCAATCCCCATTGCAGACACTCGCTCAGGCACTTTTGTGTTTGTTCCACAACTACAGAGATCATATGTGGTTTATACTGCAACTATGCTGAGCAGACCTCTGGGAGAGAGCGTGTTGTCTAGCGTGAGCAACAATCCGAACAAAGCCAGCAGACTCGAACCCTCGGGCACGATGACTTGTGTCTTCGTACAAGCACTGCTATCGGTATATATATATATATATATATATATATATATATATATATATATATATGGTGTCCATAAAATTCTTGTGTAATTTAGGATATTGCAGGTTTTAAAAATAGAACAGGCCGAGAAATTTTCAGCACCCCGCCCATGCATTGTCAAGTTTTGTGTCATGCTATTAATGTTTCAGCGATTGAACTGGTATTAAATAAACGATATGTGCAAAAAAATAAATAAGAGGGATGCATGTTCGAACCCAACCGGAAACCATCTTTGTCTCCAATGCGCAGGTAATACACACTGTTTATAATAATAATAATAATAATAATAATAATAATAATAATAATAAAAACGGAGCATTTATTTCAAATACGTGTATTTACTAAAAATAACGTTTGAAGAAATAAAAATATCGGATTATATATACATATTGTCCATAAAGTCCGTCTGCAATTAAATTACTTGTGGCTGTGTAACTATTATTTTTATTTTTATTCGGTCGAGCTAGCAAGAAATAAATAATTTATAAGGCGTGAATGTCTTTATTATTCTGTCGAGATTGCTCGGACATTGATGTGACTATCACGCCAACCATCACATTCCTGCATCAACTTGGAAGATCATTACTTTCGCATTCAGTGTCATATCATAGTTGTTCAATGTGGGCGATGACCAGCCTATCTTACGCCAAGGTTTGGTGTCCGGAGCGGTAGATCACTCACAAGTTCTTGCCTTGCTCTCCAGCAGGGTCCTGAAAAGCGTATTCGGCGTTCACGGAAGATTGTAGAAATATCAGGGATGGGTCCATAGAGCTGTGATCTTGTTGGATGTTGTCTTCAAGAGATGTTAAGTATAACATCTGAATATATGTTCCATCTAAGTTAGAGTTAATGGGTTGGAGTTAATGTCCAGGCAGTAGCGCCATACATTAAAACTCCGCTCGAAAGAATCTCCACTTGAAGTTGCTTGGTCCACCAGATTTACAGGTTTCATTTATTTTTTTCAAGACTGCCTAGGCTTTATCTGTGCGAATTTTCACATGCTTTTCAGTAGAATTTATCTCGTTTCCTAAGTATGTAAAAGATTCGGCAGATTTTATTGATTGCCTTGACAATTTTGCGTTTACACAATTTTGTCCATTTGTTGGATTAAGCTCTGAACCATTGTATCTTAGAAATGATTAAAGATATCTTACTGGAATTCTCCGAGGTTTTTATAATTATTATCATTTATTATGATCTTTTATCATTATTGGACTATTCAACAGAAGACTCGTGATAAAATGGCCCATAAACGAAAATGACATGTCCATAGATAATTAATGATTAAGGATCGGAAGCTCATGAAGGCATGAAATAAAGTTCATATATATATATATATATATATATATATATATATATATATATATATGTATATCATTGATCATTTTCCTTCTCATTCAAGAAGATCTTCGCCCTCTCTAACGTTCTTAATGTCTGTCCTGGACTAACATGATGCCTCACAGGTTTCACGCACGATTTCATTTTCAAGTTTTTTTTTCACTGCTCTTTGCACTGTCAAATCTGAAACTCCTCGCTCACGTGCCAAAATTATTATGGGTTGAGTTGGATCTTTTCTAATTGTTCTCTTTATCTCTAAGTTGAAATGATGATACCTCTTCCTGTTGACGATAACTCTCTTCCTGTTGTTTCCTCTCTACTCTTCCTTCTTTTTAAAAATTATTCACCGTTCTTTTGATGGTTCTTGAATGGACTTTCAAGAGGGTAGCCAGAGTATGAATGTTGCTACCATTACTGATAACTCGAATGATCTTTTTCGTTTCACCATTGCTCATTTCGGAAGATAGTAAGGCTGACAGAACACGATTTTAACCTGTTCCCTTTCTAGCTGAATAACTCAAAGTGTTTTTCAGTTATTCTTACGAAAAATGGTGTCAAGGTGTCTAAATGTCTTGTCTCAAAACCTGGGAAAAAAGTAACGCAATCAGTTTTGTGGTTTGTCAGATATTAAGCATTTTGTGGGTTGGAAAATTATGCTGTTACACGATTTGGACAATTTTGCTGTTACACCCGGTATTCATTGTGGTTATTTAATATATTTTCTTAATATAATTTGCGGGGAAAATTTTGATGACGCCGGGGAAGAATTTTGAAGCCGATCCAAATTTCTTAACTTTTTTTTACATTTAGTTAACATTTTAATTGCCAGCCTCATTGCTAGTTTTAAGGTTCAAAGACATTTATGTGGGGGTCGTTGGAAAAGGTAGAGAAACAAAAAGGGGTCTCTAGTCGAAAAAAGTCTGACGAACAGTGTTAATTTGAAGTAAGGCAACATGTTTTTAGACTTGTATCTTGTCCACCCAAGGGGTTTCGTGGATCTGTGCATCGTTAATAATAATAATAATAATAATAATAAACTATTTCACTGGTGTGGTTGTTGAGTTCATAGATCGTCAGAAGGTATTTCCTTTTTACTGACTATATAATACTTTCAAAAGTTGCAGGGTAGTCGACCAAGAGAGCTGATAACGCAATAATGAAAGAAAGAACAGTCAGTAAATCGGTATATGGTGGCCGTGTAAAAAATACATTCAATAGTAATCATCTGTTTCATCTTCACAGTAAAATGCCAAGGAATGTCAACCTTTCGAACGGTCAGATAATGCAAGCAGAACTTATATGATTCATCCATTTGAGTTGGTGATCACTCACTTTTTCTTTAAAATTTCGTTTTTCGTATATTTTCTTTTCTTTTCTTTCTTTCTTTCTTTCTTTCTTTCTTTCTTTCTTTCTTTCTTTGTGCCTATCTATCTTTTTTCTTAGCTTTTTACTCTTCATCTGATATTTTTAATATCAATCAAGCCACTTCAGTTTTTCATATCTATCTATCTATCTATCTATCTATCTATCTATCTATCTATCTATCTATCTATCCCTCTCTCTCTCTCGCCCCCCCTCTCTCTCTCTCTATCTATCTATCTATCTATCTATCTATCTATCTATCTATCTATCTATCTATCTATCTGTTATCGGAACTTACCCATAATAATAATGGCCTATTCCTGACATTATAAATACTGCGCCTCTCAAGAGGTACGAGGAGATTGTAAGACGAGGAGAGATAATTGAGAGCATATTGTAAGGACATTGGAATAGTGATACTTGTCGAGACAAAATAGTTCACTCTAACCATATCTGATAGTCATTACTAATAATTATACTTCTTTGTATTATATTTCTGTTGTAATATATCTTTGTATTCCATACCTGTGTTCGTGTTATTCTTTCATTGGTTCTAACCTTGGACCATCACCGTGGTACAAAGAATTTGGACCATAACAAGTGGCGACGAGGATGAGATAAAAAAACAACAACAAAAAAAATCGAACCCTCTACGCAGAGGACATATCTTTTTTGCTATCCGTCGCACATAACACTATCTCTCTGTCTCTCTTTCTTTCTATCTATCTATCTATCTATCTATCTATCTATCTATCTATCTATCTATTAGATTATTTCCCAGAACTGTTTCCTTATGGAACGGACTCACGAGGGAATGCTTTTCCGATCACGACAATCTTAACCTCTTCTAGTCAACGGTTAATCGTTTTCTCTCCTACCTGTACCATCTTAAAACAACCTCCTCATAATCTTTTCATATCTATCTATCTATCTATCTATCTATCTATCTATCTATCTATCTATCTATCTGTTTGCCTTGTCTCTCTCTATCTATTATCGTTCTTAGCGTTTGGCTTTTTCTCCCTCTTCTTTTTTATTTCTTTCTTTCATTTTTTTTATTTCCATCTTCTCATATTCTCCTCGCAACCTTTCCATTCCCTTTTACTTATCCTTTTCTCTTCCCAACATATCACATCTTGCGGCTTCATTGCGAAAATTACATTTTCTCCCGTCCTGTCTCTTTCGCGCACGTGCTCTCTCTTTCTCTCTCTCTCTCTCTCTCTCTCACACACACACACAGAGACGCGCGTATATAAGAGGTAAGTAGATTCTAAACATGACACCATTTGATTTATTGAAAGTTCCGTCAGACGAAATGCCTTAATTTCATCGTGCCTGACCTAAATACCAGCCTTCAGATAAACATTCTCTTGAAATTCAAAATAAAATATTAAAAAGATAAAACTTGAAGTAAGTAAAAGAAGAAAAAAATATTCCATCGCCAAAAAAAAATATATGAAAAGTAATGAATTTAAAATAAGTAATGCATAAATTGATAAAAAAAAAGGGAAAAAAAGAAAAAAAAAACTCGATGGGTGTAGAAAGAGCTTACAATATGATAAATGCGAGATTAAAAAATAAAATTAAAATATGTTTTTAGAAAGTAGAGGAGAAACAGATAGTAAAATATATATTCGAAAAAATAATGTATTAAAAAAAAAAGAAATATATTTATTATATATCATATACGTACAAGTTTACAATAATATATATGTGTGTATGTGTGTACATATATATATACATACACACACCTAAATGTACATCGATAACTATGTATATATGTGTATGTATGTTTAGCATGCGTGTGTTTGAAAACGCGTGTGCAAATGTATATGAACACATGTACGAATATGCGTATATATATGAAAAAATATTGTGTAAGGGAAAGTTCTGAAGTAGAAAAAAAAAGATGCGAATGTTTAGGTGGGTTGCTTATATACACACTCTCTCGAGCGACCGACACACGTGTACACACACACACACACACACACACACACACACACACATATATATATATATATATATATAGAGAGAGAGAGAGAGATGTACAATTCCATAGGCATACATAAAGATATAAAGACATATATTTTAAAAATCTGATTAAAAATTATTTTGAAAATGTCAAGGCAATGAATGAACACGAAAATAATTATATATATATATATATATATATATATATATATATATATATATATATATATATATATATATTTATATTTATATATATATATATATATATATATATATATATATATATATATATATATATATATATATATTAACGTGTATGTGCATGGGTGTAGGCAAAAGTATGCAAATATCTTTTTTAAAATATGTGTAAAACACAAGATACATTTTTATTATATTTCCAAATATGTAAATCGAATTTTGAAAAAGAATAAAGAAATAAAAAATTATTCTATTCTTTCTCCTCAGACTAAGAGATAAAATGAAAAAAAATAATTTAAAAAGTTTCAGGAGAAGAAAAGGCTTCTCTATTACGCATGACTCTCAGCCATTTGAAGACAGAAATAGAATTTTCTCCAAAAAAATGTTTTTAAATAGGAAAATATACACGAATTAAAGTTTTTGCTTTCAGAAATAAAATACTGAGCCACTATGTTATTTGTTTCTTTCTATCTATCTATCTATCTATCTATCTATCTATCTATCTTTTCAAGCCGCGGATGTTGCCTGATAAGAGAACATACGAAAAATATTTTTTAATTTATTTCATGTAACACAACACAAGAAGCGAAAAAAAAAAAAAAAACAAAAAAAAAAAATGAAAAAATAATTATTAAATGTTTTTCATACGAAACAGCTGAAAAACGTGAATTTTAAAAATTTCGCGTTTTTTTTTGTAACAATGTTTACTAGGATTTCACAACCTTATACAACATAACAAAATAGAATAAATTAATAAATATAAAGAAAAGGGATAAAAACAAAACAAAAAAATTAGATAAGTAATAGTAAATACATAATGTATTTTTTTTTGGTAATTTTAGCTATATAATTTCTGTAAAAATAGAATCAAAGAGATATTTTCAACTTTGTTTACCACAAATGGCATCTGCTTACCACCAATGACCTCTGGTTACAACCAATGAACACGATGGTTATTATTTCCTATCCCAAACGCTGCGGAAGAGGATAGCAGGTGAGGCGAAAGAGGATAGCGGGTGAGGCGAAAGAGGATAGCAGGTGAGGCGAAAGAGGATATCAGGTGAGGCGAAAGAGGATAGCGGGTGAGGCGAAAGAGGATAGCAGGTGAGGCGAAAGAGGATATCGGGTGAGGCGAAGGAGGATAGCGGGTGAGGCGAAAGAGGATAGCAGGTGAGGCGGAAGAGGATAGCGGGTGAGGCGGAAGAGGATATCAGGTGAGGCGAAAGAGGATAGCGGGTGAAGCGAAAGAGGATAGCAGGTGAGGCGAAAGAGGATATCAGGTGAGGCGAATGAGGATATCAGGTGAAGCGAAAGAGGATAGCGGGTGAGGCGAAAGAGGATATCAGGTGAGGCGAAAGAGGATAGCGGGTGAGGCGGAAGAGGATATCAGGTGAGGCGAAAGAGGATAGCAGGTGAAGCGAAAAAGGATAGCAGCTGAGGCGAAAGAGGATACCATATAGTAGAAAAATATTACATATATCTATATTTATGAGATGAGGTATTATGTGCACTATTTACATTATTCAGACTATTGTCGCCATATTTATTAACAACGTTTCGGCCCTTCAGTATCTGTCTATATTTCTGAGATGAGGTATTATGTACACTATTTATATTATTTGGACTATTGTCCTCATCTTTGTCACCATATTTATTACAACGTTTCAGCCCTTGTACGCTACACCTGAAGAAAGGTGGTTGGAATGTCGAACTGAACCCTTTATTTCACTCACTGGGGTACACTCTTCTAGCTCTACGTGCCATGTCTAATGGATGTCAGTTATCAGTTATCTCCTGTTAATTCTCCTCTCCAAGTTCTCCACTGCCTTAGCCGGGTATTGAACTCACACTCTTTGGGTCTTGTCACTGGATCTAACCAACGCCTTTATCCACTGTGCCATGTGTCCTCAAGTATAAAGGCGTAACTGACATCCATTAAACATGACACGTGGAACTTGAACAGTTGTAATTCAGAGGGAAATTAACAAATCCATCAATCAATCTTTAAAGCTTCCTCGTTGCTCACATGATCCGCCCATGGTATTCTCAGTATCCTCCCGTAGTACGATATATCAGTTGCCTCAAGTCTGTGAGAAAATTGTCCAAAATGTATAGCAATGTAATAGCTGGCCACTCGTATGCGAGGATACCCGTCTACTAGGGCAGCTAGCCAATCCCTATTGCAGACTCTTGCTCAGGGACATTTGTGTTTGTTCAACACCCACAAAGTCAACCTGTGGTTTATACTGCAACTCTGTTGAGCAGAACTTAGTTACAGTTTTTGGGAGAGAGTGTGTTAGCTAAAATGATCAACAATCTGAACAACACCAGCACACTCAAACCCTCGGTCACGATGACTTGTGACTTTGCGCTAACAAAGCTATCGACAGCCCCATCTTCCATCTACCCAATTTCACTCACAAGGCTTGGGTCAACCCGTGGTATGTTTTTCAGCCAGTTTCCAAAGGTGCCTACCCCCCAGGAGAATTTATATAACATTGCATTTCAGCACTGGTTGATTTGTTACGAAATTTTCATGTTTCTTAATACTTTGTTTAGTTTTGGAAGGTATGTTTCGTTATTACAATGGGCACTTCGGATTTCAGTGTCACATATTCCGCCGCCTGTTAAACTTCTTCTTAGATAATTAAATTTCTGTACTTTTTTAAAAAAAAATTGTAACGCCTTACGTTTATATCCCACTAGCAGCATGGTCCGGCGTTGCCCGTGCGTGATTCAAAAATCGTACGACTCATACAGCAATCGCTATCACTTGACTTAAAATATTTTTGCCCTTCCTTGCCTTTAAAGGAGTGCCCTTTGCCATGCTGGTATTGCTACATGCCTTACTTCTTGCCTATATCACACTTCGAATTTTTTCTGAGCTCTATACTAAACATTAAATCTGTTACAAAAAAAGAACTAAACAAAATGAACACAAAACGATCAGCTTAACTCGTAACTGGAAAAACCGAATGAAAAAAGAATGTTAACAACACATACTTTATCACACCCAACCCAGTTCTGCGGAATCAGAATCAACGTTGAGTTTAAGCAAGCGAATGAGCCAATTGGAGTAAAGTGCCATGCAGATTTAAATTTTGTCCCACTTGTGACGAATGCAGCTATCGATATTTTTTGCATGCTAGCATGCTAGTTAACATTCGTGTCAGTCAGCTGTTGGCTCTCACGCTGGCCAATAGAATCTTACTGCCTATTCGTGGCAGCCATCTATATGATCTCACTTTGGCCAGTAGAAAATGGCCGCAAACGACATGAAAACTGCCGTAAAAGCATGAAAAAATCGATTATTTCCACTATCGATGGGAGTTGGGAAATGCAAAGTTGGTGTTGGCCTTCCCGCTAACTTGAACATGTGCAAGTACATTTTGGTGCAAATCCGTCGAAAATTGCGGCCGTGCATTCGTTACACACACACACACACACACACACACACACATCCTGCCTTTTATAGATAGAGATATACCTGTGCTGTCCATTATTTATACTAACACTAATACATGCCGTCTTGTTCTTGCACTTTTCCTTTTGTTTACTTTGTCTCATATTTCCTTCCGTTTCCCTTCTAAATACAGACATAGGTTAAGCCCAATGAGAATAATTCCTGGGAGGTTCTCATGTCTTTTAGACTCTCCCCGAGTGTTCCTCGGGCATTATGATGTATTTAGTGGAATTTGCATATTTGCAATCCATCTCTTTATGGTAACATTCTAGAGGCTCTAATCAACTCTGAATCGGTTAAGCATCTCACCACACAGAGTCTTCTTTCAGATATGCAACATAGCTTTCGCTTCACTAGGCCAACTGCTGATGTATTATTACTGAGAAAACCTATCAAGCTTTCCATAAGAATGCTGAAATTCGAATTGTTACCTTGAATATCTCGAAGGCATTTGACAGGGTTTGGTATATTGGTCATCTTCACGAGTTGACTTTGTTATCCTATTTCTGGACGATTTTTTTTAACTGTTTCGTGAAATAAAAGTTGTCTTGAATGGCCACTTTTCTAGATCATTTTACATTAACACAAGCGCTCCCAGGGTTCTATCCTTGGATCTACGACCATTCTGATGACATCAGATCTCAAGTCAGTATCTATGCTGATAGCACAACTATTTATTCCTTCCTTATAAATAAGTCCGATCGGTGCGATAAGGTCAACTTATCAGCTGATCACAAACGATTTACTTTCTGTTGTTAACTGGGGCAATGAACGTCTTGTTAATTTTAACGCCTTCAAAAGGAAACTGCAAAGTTGCTTTCCTGTTTCTTGCTAAACAATTCTTCTCTCCAGAATCTGTCTTACATATTTATAAGTCTACCATTCGTCCTTGCTTTGAATACTGTTGGTCTGGTGCTTCTGCTATATATTTAGAGTTGAAATGATGATCCCACTTCCGGTTGTGATCTGCTATTCCAGTTTCCCACTCTACTGTTCCCTCTTTTAAACTTATCTTGATGGTTATTGAATGGGTTTGGCAGATAGAAGCCAGGGTATGAATGCTGGTACCATTACTGAAGGCCTGAATGATCTTTTTCTTCTCACCATTGATCAATTGGCAAGACAGTGGGTCTGACACAAAACGATTATAACCTTTAGAAGAATTTGCAATGTTATTGGTCATGACCTGGCATCTTGCCTCCAGTCCCTTTCTCACCGCCGTAATGTATCTTCCTTGTGCCTTTCTAAAAATAATTTCATGGTAGTTATTCTGATGAAATTTCCTCTGTGGTACATATGCTTTATGAATTTACGTGTAGTCGTAGATTGGTTGAGGAATCGGAGAGCCGAGTTCGAATTCCAGTCGACTCCATTATATTCACTTACGTACTAATACGTAAAAATTATGAATCCTCTTCAAAGCTATAGGTAAATAGCAGGACGAACCGGATTCTTTAGCCTTGGATGGCAACTGGTCTACCGCAGAAAGAAATGACAACTTACTACGGGAAAAAATCTGCGGTAGTCATGTATCGAAAGATACATAACCGCCTACGCGTGTATTAATCATGGCACATAACTGACTGAGTAGATTGGTGGCAAGGTCTCATCATTTTACAGTGGAAATGGCTAGATGTAACCGCAAGTTCTATGCAGAGAGTTTCTTCTATCAAGCTTCTCGCTTATGGAACTTGCTCCTTGCTTCCCAGGCAACGTTGATTTTCAAAGATAAAAAGGAAATGTCAATTGCTATCTAATTTCTTATTAATTCTTGTTCTTTTAAAGTTCTCTTTCATTAATAATGTTTTTTCTCATATTCTCTAACACTCACCTTGATATTAGTGGCTTTATTGCCTTACCTGGGTTGAAATGATATATAAAAAAATCCAGCTTCAACTTGCTAGCATACTTCACTCTCGCTCCAAAAATAACAACAACAACAACAACAATAATAATAATAGTAACAACAATAATAATAATAATAATAATAATAAAATATCCGGCAAGAAAATAACTTGTCTTACTCTGCAAGCTCGGGTGCTTGCGTACGCGCGTGTACACGCGCATGCGCACACATACCTAAACATAAATCGACCTATATATACGCCTAAATACGCATTTAATTTTTTTTCCAGTTATCAACTTGATCGCTTTGCCTGTCTTGTTCACCGCAAATCTTGTTAATCCCGAATTAAGTACCTCAATCCCTGCGGGCAGATCCAAACCGTAGATGTAATGAGAGATTAAACCAATAATAACAATCGCATCTTTCTAGAGTGTTAAGTGGCCACGGCTCTCCACAGCATACCACATGACTCAGCAAATAAGCATAAATAATTGAGGGAAATTTGTTTTTTCTATATATAATAACTGGAGACTGTTATTACGTGAAGAATTTTCGATTTTTTCATGACGCTTGATTGCGAATATACAAACACCAGTATACATGACATGATACCCAGTATGATAATGTATACAAAACACACGCATCACAGCCAAAACTGCGTGACATGAAAAGTTTTGATAAAAACATCGAATAATTTTTATCGGTGTAGTGGGTACCCAGTTAGATATATCTTCAGGTCGGGTGCCCCAGTAATTTTAACTGTCTCTTCCTGATGTTAAGATTTCGATCCTATCTAGACCAACCGGACGTCTAGCCAACTGATGAGCTGTGATACAGCGAGACAGTTTGTCTGTGGATAACAATATATGTATATATATATATATATATATAAGGGCTAGCCGTTCGTATAAACTAGGGCAGCGAGACAATGGCTATTGCAGATTATCTCCCTAGACTGATAAGTTAACAAATCCATCATGGTGAGATTCGAACCCAGGTCTCATAGTCGAAAAGCAAATGCTATATATATATATATATATGTATGGATAGAGTGTGACAGAAAGGGTAGCAGGTAGAGAGAGAGAGAGAGAGAGAGAGAGAGAGAGAGAGAGAGATTGGTGTATGTATTTGGGCTGCAATTAATCTCTAATACATATTTCAATTAAAAGAAAAAACATCCTAATAAAAATGCCTAATATGTTCGGATCCGCTAATCATTTAGGAGTTTTTACATATTCTATGTCCAGCAAACAAATCCGTTGTACGAATGCAAGAAAAATATTATAAAAAACTGAGTCGGAGTCCCTTGTCAGTCGTCTTCAAACTTGTATCATATATATATATATATATATATATATAGATAGATAGATAGATAGATAGATAGATAGATATAGAGTTGTATATATAATCCATGTGAATCAGAGGAACGAATTAGTGTTTAAATGTCGACATAAAAACCAATTAAAATTTCCGTAAACTAGTTTTGCCTTAATTAGCAACCCAATATCACTCCCCGACTCCCACCTCTAATTCTTCAAATGTCGACATAATAAACCAAAAACTAATTCTCAATTCCATAGTGGAATTTTGCTTTATTTTGTCATCCTAAATCACGCCCCCCTCTAAAACCTTTTATACTATATTCATTATATTCATTCATCTACTTAGAATATCTACCCAACTCTCGTTCCATTAATCTCTTACGTCTCTTTGTATATATACTTTTTAAATTAATTTTTGGAGTTTGTTTATTTTTTTCTTCTTTATTTTTAAATTTAAGTTAAAAATATATTTTCTTCTAATACCCCCAGTTTGTCGGTATAAAGTTAATATTCTGTTTTTTTTTTCTTCCTTTTAGATAAATATCTACCATTCTCCTTGGCCACTGTCTTGTGCCTAGTGTCTGACTGAAACAGTGAAAACTCGGTATTAGTTGTTGAAAAGACAGACGAACACTTTCGTCGTCTACCGAAATAGCTTATTCCACATATGCGGTAAAACGATTTGTTTGATTTATATATATATATATATATATATATATATATATATATATATATATATATATATATATAATATTAGTGGTAAATATACACATACATATGCAAAATATATAAATATATGTACATACATACATACACATACAAATATATCTGTATAAAAAAAAAATATTCCAAGAGGATAGAATCCAGGTAGAACTCAATGTCCTGGACAGAGTAAGAATATAATAAAAAGGCTTAAACACTAATATTCCACGGTCATAATTTATTCCATTGGAATCGTAAATACGATCCAATTCATCAGACTTTGCAAACCTTTCATTGACGGTCTACATTCCTTAGTTCTACCAATTCAGACTTTCGCAGCTATGACCCACCTTGCCACGTATGTTTAAGCAAATCATCCGCATTTCCATCATATTCCATTAGTAAGGAAGAAGTTCCATTCAGTTAGCTTTTTCCCAATAACCGCTACTTTGGCGAACCAACTCCCGAGGGGATACTTCCCGGATCGCTGCAATCTTAATCTCTTCAAGTCTAGGGTCAGCCGTTATCTTTCCGACATATCTTCACTTAATTTCTCCTCTTACGTTTATACAACACCCTCATTCTGTAACCCACTACCTTGAGTGGCTCTTGAGGGTTGTATTGGGTGATCAATTAGAAATATATCTGTGTAAATATATGTGTGCATGAGTGTGTGCGCGTTTGTGCTCGTAAGATTTCAGAAGAATGACTGCGGTCTGTAATTGATGACAACGGTGTAAAAAGCACAACAAGAGACCCGTTTACAGTGACCACAATAACAAGTAGAATATGTATTTGATGTTCTTCACAAAAAATATGTCTGATCTACGCGTTTTGTTACTTGAGACTGACTGAAGAGGTTCCCGGTGACGGTTGTGGCTGTCGACGCCCATGTAGGTGCAGCAACTAGAACTGAGATGAAGCACGTGTCGATGATTAGGTGGTAATAGTAGAAGGTGGAGACTGGAGGGTGGAGCGTTACAGAAGTGGATTGCCCGGGTCGGTAAAGGACTGCAAGGGAAGATGGAAGTGAACGGGTTTTACTACCAGTAATGATTCTGGGTTATGGAAGGTTCGGCAGGAGTTACATAATTGACAAGGAAGGATGGGAAGCGGGTCGTAATCAAGAAAGTCAAGTGTATAACACTCGTATCACGTGACCGTGCACCCCTGCGACACACACACATATATATATATATATATATATACATACATATATATATATATATATATATATATATATATATATATATACACACACACACACACACACATATATATATATATACAGATATATATATATATACAAAATATATATACACACACACACACACACACACACACACACACATATATATATATATACACAGATATATATATACACAGATATATATATATATATATATATATACACACACACATATATATATATACACATATATATATACACACATATATATATATATATATACACAGATATATATATACACACACACATATATATATATATACACAGATATATATATATATATATACACAGATATATATATATATATATACACACAGATATATATATATACACACAGATATATATATATACACACACACACACACATATATATATATATATATATATACACATATATATTTATACACACACACACACACACACACATATATATATATATATATATATATATATATATATATATATATATAGTTTGGACAGATTTTAATTAATTTTTTCGACTTGGTAAGCATCAAAGGCTGCAGGTTTTCGGGAACGTTCTCGGCATTCCAGATCAAAATTTCCATTTCTGAACCGTCCGAACGACTTACGAACGGCAAGACTTTTAGCTACGGTACCATCATTAGAAAGAAAACATTTCTTTTTTCTATAATTTTGTTCTTCTTACAGTATTTTTCATGTCTGGGAATAAAAGAGCATGAAATAACGAAAATGCATCGTATTTCCTTCTGTTTTTACTTTTAACATGAATATTTAAAGTTCGTTATTCACACACACAAATCGCATTGAAAGACGAGTTGAAATGCTACCTTTCAGAAATGTATAGCGGTCATTAATTTCATCTTCAAATCAATCTTCAAATGTTACCTGTTGACAAAGGCTACAAAAACTTGTTCTAACCCAATGTATTTATATCGCTCAATTTGGTTGATAATGCTGTTCGGGAAAAATGTTGTTTTTTTTTCTGCCAATTCTTTTCATTTAATTTTCTTTCCAATTCTATTGAATAATGTTTCTTATCAATCCTTTTCACTTAATTTTTCCTACCAATCCTTTTTGCATCATTTTCCTTTTATATATATATATATATATATATATATATATATATATATATATATATATATATATCAATCATTTGATCAGATTTTAAGTGGGTCAGCTCAGGAACATTTCCCAGCTTCTCTCGTATATATTATTTGAAAAAAAATAAATTAATTCACACACACACACACACACACACACACACACACACACACACACACACACACACACACACACACACACATCTATCTATTTATATATCTATCTATATCTCTCTATATATATATGTCCTCATCCTATGTTTTCGGTCTTTAGCAAATTCTTGTTTCTAATTGTTCTACACCCAGTAACGCCTTACGTCTCTATGGCATTACTGCCTTGCTTGGGGTGTGAATATATATATATATATATATATATATATATATATATATATATATATGTGAAAAATATAGAAAATAGGAAGGAACTGGTTAGGTAAATTATCCAAAGTCCCTTAGTATTTTAGTTATTATTTTAAAAAATAGTGCTCGATACAAAGTAGAGCATAAATATAATTATTTATTTAAAATATGATTCCAAATCGCTACATAAGAGGTCTCATGTTTCAAAACAAGAGCCGAAAACTTCAATATAATCCTTTAAATTAAATTGAGTTGAAAGTAAAATGGGCTCCGTTCCATCTTCAAGCGAAATTTTTGTGGGAATAACGTATATCTGAAATTTACTTGTTTTAAAATTGAAATCAAAATCCCCATGATAACAGCTATGGTGAATTGTCTAAATTGGGTAGGCGAGTGTAGGGTGTTTATAATAAGTAGCGGTATAGAGATACTTTCAAGGTGTCAAGTCGGGGAAAGGTGGGGGTGTCTCCATGAAAAATTGCACATCATTAAACTTCTAAATGATAATAATCTATTAAATAATAGACACGAGTTAACGGTTTTTTGTAGGCATCATCAGATTTTTGGTTTGAATTATTAGATAAAAAAAAAAAAATTATATAACTTGTTTAACAAATAGCCCAATCATCAGATTCATAGTAGGAATAATTAACTACAAACATGCATACTACATAACACACTTCATAATCCAGAGCCTAAATTAGTAGTTTAAATACCTTACATATAAGATAACCCTTTATGAAGTCGTCAAAAAACAAACGTTACGAAAGTTTTTCTTTTTTTATATGCACAATTCCTTTCATAATAAAATAAAATAAAATAAATAAATAAATCTCCATAGACAAGCAAACTAGACGATGGCTAATACATCTTCCGTTTCATTTTTGACACCCCCACTTTTCCTGAGCGCTTTCTAATAAGTACCGCGCATATAATATATAAATAATTATACATACTTATATTTATATACACTTTTCACACACACACACACACACACACACACACACACACACACACACACAACACACACACACACACATATATATATATATATATATATATATATATATATATATATATATATATCAGGTGTAACAACATTATTGTCCATCCCACAAAATGTTTAATATCTAAAATCCACTAAACTCATTGATTTTTTCCAGTTTTTTCAGGTAAAACGTTTATCCATTTTGACACAGTTTGTTGGAAGAATCACTGAAAAACTGTTTGAGATATTCACAGAGAAATGGAATAGATTACAATCATTTTGTGACAGCCCCACTATCTTCCCAACTGAGTAATGGTGAGAGGAAAAAGATAATTCAGGCCATCAGTAATGGTACGAAAATTCATACTCTGGCTTCCATCTTCAAAGTTCATTCAAGAAAACATCAAGAGAACGGTGAGTAAGTTTTAACAAGAGGGAACAGTAGCGAAGAAAACTGGTTCAGGGGGACACAACATAGGAAGAGGGATCGTCATTTCAACTTAGAGCTAAAGAGATCAATTAGAAAAGATCCAACTCAATCTGTAAGACGTTTAGTACGTGGGAGATATGACAGTTCAAAGAGTAGTGAAAAAAACTTGAAAATGAAATCGTACGTGAAACCTGTGAGGCGCCTTATTACTCAAGGACTGAAATTAAGAAAGTTTAGAGAGAGCGAAGATCATCTTGAATAAATAAGTTGAAAAATTTGGAATAACACACACACACACACACACACACACACACACACACATATATATATATATATATATTTATATAACTTAATTTCAGTCCTTCATAAGCATCCGATCCTTAGCTATGATTAATTAATGATGAACATGTCATTTTCGTTTATGATCGATTTCATCACGATTCTTCTGTTAAATTTGGAGAGTAATTATATATTCTTATTGCACAAAGCAGAGTCCAATAGTGTTATAAAAATCTCGGAGAATTCCAGTAAGATATCTTTAATCATTCCTAAGATACAACGATTCAAATCGATCTTACAATTGAACAATTTTGCTGTTACACTCGACACACACACACACACACACACACACACACACACACACACACACACACACACACATATATATATATATATATATATATATATATATTAGGAAATGGAATAAAGCCGACTGATTTTAAATTTCTTTGTTTAAACAATATTTTTTAAATGCATACTCATAGTTTGAGTAGGTGCTCTGTTTTTATTTATTTATTAAACAGTATATTTTACACCTGCCGACTTGAATATTAATATCCATCTTAAAAATAACGTTTGAAGAAATAAAAACTCTGCTCGATTTAATTCATTTCCTAAAAAAATTCTCTTTCTTTACGTTAAGGTACAAAACAAAGCAGATATGTATATTTCGAGAATCGGGAAGATATTTGTTCAGCCACCCTATTTGGTCTTTGTTTGGTCAAGAGGTCCTGCGTAGCAAAATTGATCGAAGGCACATCAGATCCTAGTTCGAATCCTGCCGGCGGACGCAAGGTTTCTCGAATATTCAGATCGGTAGATGTAAATGAATAATTAAAAACAGAGCATCTGACGTGGTGTAATGGTGAGCAAGCTCGTCTCGCTCAATCAGTTATGACTGACTAGTGACCTTGGTTCTCACTGGGTGCTCCTTAAACACTGCCTTGTGCCACATCTAAACTGTGCCTAGTAAATCACTATATCTATGTCTGCATTGAGAAATTCGACGTGGTACAATGGCGAGTAAGCTTGTCTTGCAACTAGGCGCTCAATGCCATGGCTGATAAACTTGTCTTGCAACTAGGCGCTCAATGCCATGGCTGGTAATCTTGTCTTGCAACTAGGCGCTCAGTGCAATGGCTGATGAGCTTGTCTTTTTTCTTTTTTTTTTTAAGCATTACGCCCCGAGCAAGGCGTGAAGCCACTAGGATGCAGGGGGTTGCGGAAGATTTGGAGCGAGAGCGGATAGGAGTGATAGAAGAAAGGATGAGGAGAAGGATAGTGGGTAGATCAAGGTAACTGGAGGTGTCGATTGACATTACATTTGAATAGTTGGAGATTGTAGCTTTCAGGGAAACAGTAATTGGGAAGGGTGTTCCACTGGCGAGAGGTGCGAGGTATGAAGCTATTGGAGTAGAAGAGACGGCTACATTTAAAAGTTTCTACAGTGTGGGGGTGAGAGCGGGATGCCAGCCTCGTAGGGCGCTTGAATTCATGGAATCTGGGAACCAGTGAAAGCAGCTCATCGGAGCAATTACCATGAAAGTATTTGTAGAAAAGACAGAGAGAGGCGACGGCGCGTCTGTGAAAGAGTGACTGCAGACGAGACGCCAGATCAGGGCCAATTATATTACATATCCGTCTCTGGATCTTGTCAAGAACTCCGAGGTAAGTAGAAGGTGCCCCAGACCATATATGGCAGCAATACTCCATGCAAGGGCGAATGGTTGTTTTGTATATTTGAAGTATCGATTCAGGGGAGAAAAATTTCCTGGCGCGGCACAGAGAGCCAACTTTCCTCGCGGTGGAAGAAGCAATTGACTCAATGTATTTGTTCCATCTCAGGTCAGCAGTCAACGTGAGACCGAGCAGACGCAGGGAGTTGCTCTCAGGAAATTGACTATCAGACATTTTAATGGGGAGCAGGGAAGGATCTCTATGGTGGTTAATGGAGAGTAATTTAGTTTTTGAGGCGTTAAAGTTGACCAGCCAACTCTTGCCCCAGTTAACAACCGATTGGAGGTCCAATTCAAGACACACAGCCAGGTTAGTTTTGTCGCCGACACTAGATTTGTTTTTGAGGCAGGAGTAAATTGTAGTGTCGTCCGCGTAGATGCCAACTTGGGAATCTATGGCGTCAGGAAGGTCATTGATGAAAATAAGGAAAAGAGTGGGGCCAAGGATGGAGCCTTGGGGAACACCTGCGTTCGTGGGATAGGAACTGGAGGAGAATCTGTTGAGAACAACCTTCAATTCTCGGTTTGACAGGAATGATTGTATTAGATCAAACAGTCGACCAGTAATACCATAACCCTGGAGCTTACGAAGAAGGCCGGCAACATTTCATTCTCCAACATCCGTGGCATTAGAACAAATTTCAGCAGTATGGAATCTTTCCTCACAGCAAACTGCCCGGATATACTGGCTCTGTGTAAGACAAACCTTGTATCGTCTATTCCCTCCTCTGATCTCTCGATCCCCGGCTACCTTCCTCTCCTCAGGAAAGACTCTCTAACCCACATGCACGGCCTTGGTGTCTATGTCAAGGACCATCTCCCCCTGGCCAGAGAGTTGTCTCTCGAATCGCCAGACCATTCGTACATGTGTCTCCGACTATCTCTCCTCAATGACGTAAGCTGTAACTAGGCGCTCAATGTAATGGCTGGTAAGCTTGTCTTGCAACTCGGCGCTCAATGTAATGGCTGGTAAGCTTGTATTGCAACTAGGCGCTCAATGCAATGGCTAGTAAGCTTGTCTTGTAACTAAGCGCTCAATGCAATGGTTAGTAAGCTTGTCTTGTAGCTAGGCGCTCAATGCAAAGGCTATTAAGCTTGTCTTGCAATTAGGCGCTTAATCGTTTCTGACTTGTGCCGCATCTAAGCTCGTTTCGTAAATCACTATATCAAGGAGTGTGTGCGCGTAGTGTAGTGGTTATCGGGGGCGAGAGTGGCGTAGGCGTTACGAGATCAAGTTTCAGTCTGGGCCGTCTAGCTTTCAGTAACATTCATTTTATGGAAAAGAACAACTCCAGGTAGTACGGACTCCTAACTCAGTGGATATAGGAATAGCCATAACCGAGGAGTATTGAAAGAATATAAAAAACAAAGAAAAAGGAGAAAAACGCGGGATATCCCTAGACATGAACAACGGAACTAGTGTTATCAATCCTCGATGATAAAAAAAAAACGGATTCAATTCGAAGTTCTCTGAAGGTTACCCGGATCGATAGAAATCTGAAGAAGGCCGACTGAAACGTTGTAATGATGACAACATTAGTCCGAAAGCAAATAATGTAGATAATAATATCTCCTACTCCGACAAAATCAGACCGAAAATCATATGTATAGAAAATTTACAAAGAAAATTAAAAACTGCATGACGACTTTAAAATGGCTCTCGTATTATACACAAGGAAACTCAAGCATTGCAATATCCATCGAAAATATCTCTATAAATATATATAATATAAATTAGTATAGTCAGTCAGTTATGTGGCATGAGTGATAGACGCTTAGTCGATCTTGCGATACTTGACTGACGAGGGAGATTTTTTCCCGTAGTAGGTTGCCATTTCTTTCTGCGTAGATCAGTTGCCATCCAAGGCTATAGAACTTGGTCTGTCCTGCTATTTACCGATAGTGGGGAAGAAGAAGAGGGTATTAGCACGTAAGTGAATGTAATGGATTCAATTGGAATTCGAATTCGGCTCTCCGATTACCTCAATCCGAGTCGCTATCCACTACTCCAGCATGTAGAGTATTGTCTTTTAAATATCTTTGATAACCACATCGGCAATTTTCAAGGCAGGTGTGCATACACTGATGGCCAGTTATGTACAGAATCCAAAGACGTGATTATCGATAAACATTGAGTCTTGTGATCAGTACTTTTGTGTGCTTATAAAATCTCCTACTAAACGACCGTCGGCTCCTGCCTGGCACGATGTTCAGCTTTAGGGCCTTTTAGAAATAGAAAGGTGCGGTTCATATTATAGCGACAAGCGTTACTTACGCTTAGTTGCATTTCAAAAAAGGGATGAGACGTAGAATAATTAGAGCGAATCCTTTGTCATCAAGGCTCTCTTGTTGACCTCTGACCTACATCAGTCAATAAGTAAATAAGAAAATTCTGAGGCTTTGTTTACAGTCAGAGATCTTTGATTTAAAAAAAAAAAATTCTCTCCGGCGAAAAATTCGTGATTTCTTTTTTTTTTTTTTTTGTTGGCTTTGCTTTCTTTTTTTTTTTCTGAAAAATATCTCGACTCTATCACAAAAACTAAAAACTATCAAATTTTAGAAAGTAGATTGGGTCAATATATATATTGAAAACTGATGAAGGAGCTGAAGCGCTCTCGACCCAATCTACTTTCTAAAATTTGATAGTTTGATTTGATATATATATATATTTGTTTAAGCATTCAACCCCAAGCAAGGCGGGAAGACACTAGCACGCAAGGGGTTACAGAGTGTTGGAGCGAGATCAAAGAAAAGTGATAAAGGAAAAGATGAAGAGAAGTTTAGGAGATAGATCAAGGCATCTGGAGACGTCGATTGACGTTACATTTGAATAGTTGGAGATTATAGCTATCAGGGAAACAAGAAATGGGGAGGGAATTCCACAGGCGGGAAGTGCGAGACATGAAGAAGTGACGGCTACACATAACAGTTTCGACAGTGAAAGGGTGAGAGGGAGATGCCAGCCTAGTTGAACGCTTAAATTCATGAAGTCTGGGAACCAGCGAAAGCAGTTCATCGGAGAAGTTACCATGAAAATATTTGTAACAAAGATAGAGGGAGGCAACGGCACGTCTGTGAGAGAGCGGCTGCAGACGAGATGCCAGATCAAGGGCAATTACATTACATATCCGTCTCTGGATTTTATCAAGTACCTTGAGACAAACAGAAGGGGCTCCAAACCATATATGGCAGCAATACTCCATGCAAGGGCAAATGGTTGATTTGTAGATTTGAAGGATTGACTCCGGCGAGAATAATTTCCTGGCGCGGCACAGGGAGCCAACTTTCCTAGCGGTGAACGAAGCTACTGACTCATCTGATTCATCTCAGGTCAGAGGACAACGTGAAACAAGCAGTCGCAAAGAGGTGCTCTCGTGGAGTTGAGCGTCAGACATTCTAATAGGAGGCAGAGATGGTTTTCTCTGGTATACTCACAATGAAAGTTATAGATCATGCAAAATTACCACGTTAAACATCTCGAACTGATGAAAAGTAATACACAGACATATATATATATATATATATATATATATATATATATATATATATATATGCAGCAAAAAAAAAAAAAACGAAAATTACCTCAACATAAATATAGTCTATTTCAAGCCGTTCTGTATACAGCTATCATTAGTCTTTAAGTGTTTATTTCGGAACATTTTTTTTTCAATTTATTTTCAATGTCAGTCCTCCTCTTGTAGATTCCTTGTTAATGAGAGTGGGTTCCAAGACAGATAACTTAGAGGCTGATGATAGCCGTCTACTGAATGGCTTGAAATAGGCTCTATCTATGTTGAGGTAATTTTTGTTTTTTTTTTTTTTGCTGTAAAAATTACATATGCTCTGTTAAAATAAAAACATCGAGCTCTCTGTGGATCAGTTTTAATAATTAATATTACTAGTACCTAGCTGGCTTATATTATATACCAATGGATCGATTACCTGTACTATATATATATATATATATATATATATATATATATATATATATATATATATATATATATATATATGGTATTACACAACAAAATCCCAAATTACCTCTTATGGGGGAATAGATTTATTTCAACCGACGAAAACTCCGTAAGTCTTATTTGACACCGTGGTTGAATAAGACTGACGAAATGTTCGTTGGTTCATCCCCATATATGAGTCAATTTTGGATTTTGTTATATACAGTGTAACCCGGATATAAGAGAGTTGTCGGGACCGGAGAAGAAGTCTCTTATATGCGGGTTTGGTCTAATTTATATACATTAACACAGGCTCTAATTTGGGAACAGAGAAAATCTTTCTTATATCCGGGTCTCTTATATCCGGGTTACACTGTATTACTATTTATTGGTACTGTTACAATAAATACAGTGAGCTCTTTTTGTGGATATTAGTAGGACTAATGGGATTTTATACCACTGGGATTATATAACCTTACTATATATATATATATATATATATATATATATATATATGTATGTGTGTGTGTGCGTGTGTGCGCGTGTGTGTGCGTGTGTGCGCGTGTGTGTGTGTGTGTGTGTGTGTGTGTGTGTGTGTGTGCGTGTGTGTGTGTGTGTATGTGTGTGGGTGTGGGTGGACATTGAGTCAACACCAAGTGACGACAGTCAGTTTCATGCCTGAACGCAATCTTCAGACCATGTTTTGTTGCCCGAAGATTTATATATGCGTGCAAGAAACTGCCAGATTATTATTATTATTATTATTATTATTATTATTATTATTATTATTATTTATATAATATAAATCCTCTGGCATTTCTGCATTGAGGTTATTTTCCGGGATACTGTTTTAAGCATAAACATTCGGAAGTTATTCCGTCTGTCTGTCTGTCTGTCTGTCTGTCTCTCTCTCTCTCTCTCTCTCTCTCTCTCTATATATATATATATATATATATATATATATATATATCGGGTGCGGCTAATACTTTTACCATAATCATTGTTAGCATATAATAAAATAAAAAAATGTCCTTGGTTAATGAAATTTTACTTGTTGATTGATATCTTTATTAATAACATTTAATATATTTTTATAATTCGAAATGTCCACACTTGAATTTCACCTTAGACAATTATCTCATTTCAGCTGAAGTGACTAACTGCTTGTAGCTCAGAAAAAACCTAATGGTCGCATATTGAAACAAGAAATTATAGAGTGGAGGGAGGAAGATCGGACAGATACAACACTCTGATCCCAGGTTGCAAAAGTCACAATGGTCGGATATAATAACAAGAAAAACAAAAAAATAGAGGGGAACGACCGATGGCCGGGCAGACACAACACTGATCCAATGTAAGAAAGAAAATGTTCCAATAATTATTATACCAAACAGTTTTACAATCAATCTTTTCAACTCATGGCTTCGTAAACAAACTGAAATAGTCTGCCAATATGATCTCAACGAAATAAATATGGAGATATTCACCCACCTCACGTCAGCAGGCTAAGGATGATAGCTCTAATACAACAAAAGTCTAATAGAAAAAAATCACTTGACATACAGACTAAAATATATGTATGCGTTTGTCTGTTGTGTTTCCGTTTTCATATATATATATATATATATATATATATATATATATATATATATATATATATATATTGACCTAAATTTTACGTATTTGCGTATGCGTGTGTATGTTCGTGTATGTGAGTGATAGAGACTTATGCATGTGTCAGAATGTGTGTATGTTTATGGTCGAATAACGCAGTGTACATTTATCAAAGAGAATTCTCGAAATATTTTAAAGGTCCATTGATTCTAGTAACAATGAATCAAGCACAATATTGAAACAAGGCACGCTAGCACAACGGGGTCAAGTCCATTCTTCTTCTTTTTTTTAAGGTAGAAATGAGCCTATAATATAAATAACTAACCTAAATACAAGGAAGGCCAATGGCAAGGAAAAAAGGAAAGCAAATGGTAGGGCAAAAAAACAGGGAAAGCCAAAGGTAAGGAAAATAAAAAAAGAGAAAAAAATGAAGGCCAATGGTATGATAAAAAAGGAAAGCCAAAAATGACAGAGAAAAATGTAAGGCAAATTTGGTATGGAAAAAAAAGAAGGCCAATTGTAGGGAGAAAAGGAAGGCCAACCATAAGAAAAAAAAAGTAGGCAAAAATAGTATGGAAAAAAGGAAAGCAAATTGTATGGAAAAAAGGAAGGCAACAATGGTAGGGTTAGAAATGGAAGGCCAATGGTATGGAAAAAAGGAAAGCCAAAAAATGACAGGGAAAAAGTAAAGCAAAAATGGTATGGAAAAAAAAGGAAGGCTAATTTTATGGAAGGCCAACCATAAGAAAAAGAAGTAGGCAAAAATAGTATGGAAAAAAGGAAGGCAAAAATGGTAGGGGGAAAAAAAGGAAGGCCAATGGTATGGAAAAAAGGGAGACAAAATAGTAGGGAAAAATGAAGGACAATGGCAGGAGAGAGTGAAGAAAAAATAAAGGTAAATGGTAGGGTAAAAAGGAAGAAAAATGATAAGCAAAATCGGAAGAAATGTGATAGAGAAACAATGGAAGAAAATTGGTAATGAAAATAGATAGGCAAATGGTAGGGGAAAAACAGAAGGTAAAAAATGCTATGGAAAAATAGGTAAAATGGTATTAAAAAAGGGAAGGCAAAGATACGTCACAATGATCTTAGGTAAGAAAAACGTCATAATCGAATTTACAATCAGAATTAGAATAAAATTAACTACAGAAGAGAATGGGCGATGGCTTGGCAGATACGACACACGGATGTTAGTGAAGAAAAACGGAATAGCATTACATAAAACAAGCAGAATATTATTATAGATTACGCCGCTAAAAGGGTAAAATATTTGATGCTGACGATTCCAGAAATTGTATTAATGTTGTTTATGGCTTTTCAGCGTTCATGACATGAGAATAAAATCGTCTATAAGTGTCAAACGCTGAGCAGAAAGATAGAGAAAATGCCTAGCAACCGGGAAGAAGATTTGGTGATAATTTCCAGCCTCTAATTCGTAATGCCCGCTGTCTTTTCACTTCTAGTTTTATTTATTATCTGACACATACCCTTATTCATCTTGCGTATGAATCTTAGAATTGCCCCAATCAACAACACGGACAGAGTGAACAAATTCTACTTCTGTTCAATACAGAAGAAGCCGTCAATCGACGAGATTGTCTACGAGATTAAGACGAGAACGCAACAGAGATAACCGGAAATGGTAATAAGTCAGTCTCGGCTATTATATGGATCAATGACGAAATAATCAACACTAAACTATTGGCATTTCTCATTTTTCTCATAACATCGGCTCTGTTACGGTGATAATTTTTCAAGGAGACTCTATTTCAATTATTTTTCTTTATAACAGTAATGCTGCTTAAATGAATTTTGAGCATCATTAATATCGAGAGCATGATTTTAATAAAACACAGCACAAAAAAAAACTTAAATTGCCTAATGTACGACTAGATGGATGTCTTAAAACATTTCCCCGCCAAATTGAGTAAGAACTGGAGATTTTAGTTCGATGATTAAACATCTTTAACCAGGAACTCAGAATAGTTTTTGAAATCGACAACTATGCAATGTTGGTGATGCACAAAAGGAAAAACAAGAGTCAACATGAGGAACTGAACTACCCTAACACAAAATGAGATAAAAAAATCTCACATAAATAAAGTTAAATAAATGATAGAACGTATCTAAGTAAAAAGATTGTTAAAACTAGATTAAACATCAATAACATGATTAGAGAAATAAGTATATAGTATTAGATACTCAGAGTCCTTCCTAAACTAGACAAGAGACGAAATGATAAATTTGGTCCAAAGAAAAAAGGATTAGTTGTCAATGCATGCAAACTTGCACCTTTGAATGTTAAAAAGAAAACAGAGGTAAAGTAGAATTTGTTAGCAATTGAAGGTAGTGCCGACATCCTTTCATTTAATATGAAAGCATATTACAAGGGTCGACTCTTATAAATGTAAATAAAGAGTGTCGGCTCTGCGATGTAAGGATGTGACAAGAGTCGACTCGACTATGGAAGGATGTGAGAAGGGTCGACACTTCTGTGAAAGGAGGTGACAAGAGTCGGCTTTGCTATGGAAGGATGTGGTAGGGATTGAGTCTGCTATGGAAGGATGTGAGAAGAGTCGATTCTTTTATGAAAGGATGTGACAAGTGTCGACTCTGCTATGGAAGGATGTGAGAAGGGTCAACTCTTCTATTAAAGGATGTGAAAAGTGTCGACTCTACTATGGAAGGACGTGAGAAGGGTCAACTCTTCTATTAAAGGATGTGACAAGTGTCGACTCGGCTATGGAAGGATGTGAGAAGGGTCAACTCTTCTATTAAAGGATGTGACAAGTGTCGACTCTACTATGGAAGGACGAGAGAAGGGTCGACTCTTCTATGAAAGGATGTGACAAGTGTCGACTCTGCTATGGAAGGATGTGAGAAGAGTCGATTCTTTTATGTCGACTCTGCTAAAGGATGTGACAAGAAAGGATGTGACAAGTGTCGACTCTGCTATGGAAGGATGTGAGAAGCGTCGATTCTTTTATGAAAGGATGTGACAAGTGTCGACTCTGCTATGGAAGGATGTGAGAAGGGTCAACTCTTCTATTAAAAGGATGTCGACTCTGCAATGGAAGGAGTGAGAATCGACTCTCTTAAAGGATGTGACAAGTACGTGAGGAAGGGTCAACTCTTCTATTAAAGGATGTGACAAGTGTCGACTCTGCAATGGAAGGATGTGAGAAGGTCAACTCTTCTATTAAAGGATGTGACAAGTGTCGACTCTGCTATGGAATGGAAGGTGACTCTTCTATGAGAAGGGTCAACTCTTCTATGAAAGGATGTGACAAGTGTCGACTCTACTATGGAAGGATGTGAGAAGGGTCGACTCTTCTATGAAAGGATGTGACAAGTGTCGACTCTGCTATGGAAGGATGTGAGAAGAGTCGATTCTTTTATGAAAGGATGTGACAAGTGTCGACTCTGCTATGGAAGGATGTGTCAATTCTTCTATGGAAGGATGCTATGGAAGGATGTGGGTCAACTCTTCTATTAAAAGGATGTGACAAGTGTCGACTCTGCTATGGAAGGATGTGAGAAGGGTCAACTCTTCTATGAAAGGATGTGACAAGTGTCGACTGCTTCTATGGAAGGATGCTATGGAAGGATGTAGGGTCAACTCTTCTATGAAAGGATGTGACAAGTGTCGACTCTGCTATGGAAGGATGTGAGAAGAGTCGATTCTTTTATGAAAGGGATGTGACAAGTGTCGACTCTGCTATGGAAGGATGAGAAGGGTCAATTCTTTATGAAAGGATGTGACAAGTGTCGACTCTGCTATGGAAGGATGTGAAGTCGATTCTTTTATGAAAAGACAAGTCGATCTCTTTTATTAAAGGATGTGACAAGTGTCGACTCTGCTATGGAAGGATGTGAGAAGGGTCAACTCTTCTATTAAAGGATGTGACAAGTGTCGACTCTGCTATGGAAGGATGTGAGAAGGGTCGACTCTTCTATGAAAGGATGTGACAAGATGTCGACTCTGCTATGGAAGGATGTGAGAAGGTCGACTCTTCTATTAAAGGATGTGACAAGTGTCGACTCTGCTATGGAAGGATGTGAGGGTCGACTCTTCTATGAAAGGATGTGACAAGTGTCGACTCTGCTATGGAAGGATCTGAGAAGGGTCGACTCTTCTATGAAAGGATGTGACAAGTGTCGACTCTGCTATGGAAGGATGTGAGTAGGGTCAACTCTTCTATGAAAGGATGTGACAAGTGTCGACTCTGCTATGGAAGGATGTGAGAAGAGTCGATTCTTTTATGAAAGGATGTGACAAGTGTCGACTCTGCTATGGAAGGATGTGAGAAGAGTCGATTCTTTTATGAAAGGATGTGACAAGTGTCGACTCTGCTATGAAAGGATGTGAGAAGGGTCAACTCTTCTATTAAAGGATGTGACAAGTGTCGACTCTGCTATGGATGGATGTGAGAAGGGTCAACTCTTCTATTAAAGGATGTGACAAGTGTCGACTCTGCTATGGAAGGATGTGAGAAGAGTCGATTCTTTTATGAAAGGATGTGACAAGTGTCGACTCTGCTATGGAAGGATGTGAGAAGGGTCAACTCTTCTATTAAAGGATGTGACAAGTGTCGACTCTGCTATGGAAGGATGTGAGAAGGGTCGACTCTTCTATGAAAGGATGACAATGTCGACTCTGCTATGGAAGGATGAGAGGGTCGACTCTCTGCTGAAAGGATGTGACAAGTGGATATGGAAGGAAGGTCAGTCGATTCTTTTATGAAAGGATGTGACAAGTGTCGACTCTGCTATGGAAGGATGTGAGAAGGGTCAACTCTTCTATTAAAAGGATGTGACAAGTGTCGACTCTGCTATGGAAGGATGTGAGAAGAGTCAATTCTTCTATGAAATGATGTGACAAGAGTCGACTCTGCTATTGAAGGATGTGAGAAGGGTCGACTCTTCTATGAAAGGATGTGACAAGTGTCGACTCTGCTATGGAAGGATGTGAGAAGGGTCAACTCTTCTATGAAAGGATGTGACAAGTGTCGACTCTGCTATGGAAGGAGTGTCGATTCTTTTATGAAAGGATGTGACAAGTGTCGACTCTGCTATGAAAGGATGTGAGAAGGGTCGACTCTTCTATTAAAAGGATGTGACAAGTGTCGACTCTGCTATGGAAGGATGTGAGAAGTCGTCTCTATGGAAGGTGAAGGGTCGACTCTTCTATGAAAGGATGTGACAAGTGTCGACTCTGCTATGGAAGGATGTGAGAAGGTCAACTCTTCTTTTATGAAAGGATGTGACAAGTGTCGACTCTGCTATGGAAAGGATGTGAGAAGGGTCAACTCTTCTATGAAAGGATGTGACAAGTGTCGACTCTGCTATGGAAGGATGTGAGAAGGGTCAATTCTTTTATGAAAGGATGTGACAAGTGTCGACTCTGCTATGGAAGGAAGGATGTCGATTCTTTTATGAAAGGAAGAGTCGATTCTATGGAAGGATTTATGAAAGGATGTGACAAGTGTCGACTCTGCTATGGAAGGATGTGAGAAGGGTCAACTCTTCTATTAAAGGATGTGACAAGTGTCGACTCTGCTATGAAAGGACGTGAGAAGGGTCGACTCTTCTATGAAAGGGAGTGTCGACTCTGCTATGGAAAGGATGAAAGGATGTGACAAGTGTCGACTCTGCTATGGAAGGACGTGAGAAGGGTCGATTCTTCTATGAAAGGATGTGACAAGTGTCGACTCTGCTATGGAAGGATGTGAAAAGGGTCAACTCTTCTATGAAAGGATGTGACAAGTGTCGACTCTGCTATGGAAGGATGTGAGAAGAATCGATTCTTTTATGAAAGGATGTGACAAGTGTCGACTCTGCTATGGAAGGATGTGAGAAGGGTCGATTCTTCTATGAAAGGATGTGACAAGTGTCGACTCTGCTATGGAAGGATGTGAGAAGGGTCAATCTTCTATTAAAGGATGTGACAAGTGTCGACTCTACTATGGAAGGATGTGAGAAGGGTCAAGTGTCGACTCTTCTATGGAAGGAAGTGGGGACTCTTCTATTGACAAGGACTCTGCTTTGGAAGGACGTGAGAAGGGTCGATTCTTTATGAAAGCATGTGACAAGTGTCGACTGCTATGGAAGGATGTGAGAAGTGTCAACTCTTCTATTAAAGGATGTGACAAGTGTCGACTCTGCTATGGAAGGATGTGAGAAGGGTCAACTCTTCTATGAAAGGATGTGACAAGTCTCGACTCTGTTATGGAAGGATGTGAGAAGAGTCGATTCTTTTATGAAAGGATGTGACAAGTGTCGACTCTGCTATGGAAGGATGTGAGAAGAGTCGATTCTTTATGAAAGGATGTGACAAGTGTCGACTCTGCTATGGAAGGATGTGAGAAGGGTCAACTCTTCTATTAAAGGAATGTGACAAGTGTCGACTCTGCTATGGAAGGATGTGAGAAGGGTCGATTCTTCTATGAAAGGATGTGACAAGTGTCGACTCTGCTATGGAAGGATGAGAAGGGTCGATTCTTTTATGAAAGGATGTGACAAGTGTCGACTCTGCTATGGAAGGATGTGAGAAGGGTCATTCTTCTATGAAAGGATGTGACAAGTGTCGACTGCTGGAAGGATGTGAGAAGGGTCGACTCTTCTATGAAAGGATGTGACAAGTGTCGACTCTGCTATATGAAAGGATGTGAGAAGGGTCAACTCTTTTATGAAAAGGATGTGACAAGTGTCGACTCTGCTATGGAAGGATGTGAGAAGAGTCGACTCTTTTATGAAAGGATGTGACAAGTGTCGACTCTGCTATGGAAGGATGTGAGAAGAGTCAATTCTTTTATGAAAGGATGTGACAAGTGTCGACTCTGCTATGGAAGGATGTCGATTCTTTTATGAAAGGATGGAGTATCGACTCTGCTATGAAAGGAGAAGGGTCAACTCTTTTATTAAAGGATGTGACAAGTGTCGACTCTACTATGGAAGGATGTGAGAAGGGTCAACTCTTCTATTAAAAGGATGTGACAAGTGTCGACTCTGTTTGGAAGGACGTGAAAGGACTCTTGACATGTGACAAGTGTCGACTCTGCTATGGAAGGATGTGAGAAGGGTCAACTCTTCTATGAAAGGATGTGACAAGTGTCGACTCTTGCTATGGAAGGATGTGAAGGGTCAACTCTTCTATGAAAGGATGTGACAAGTGTCGACTCTGGAAGGCTATGGAAGGATGATGTGACAAGGGTCGACTCTTTTATGAAAGGATGTGACAAGTGTCGACTCTGCTATGGAAGGATGTGAGAAGAGTCGATTCTTTTATGAAAGGATGTGACAAGTGTCGACTCTGCTATGGAAGGATGTGAGAAGGGTCAACTCTTCTATTGAAAGGATGTGACAAGTGTCGACTCTGCTATGGAAGGATGTGAGAAGGGTCAACTCTTCTATTGAAAGGATGTGACAAGTGTCGACTCTGCTATGGAAGGACGTGAGAAAGGGTCAACTCTTCTATGGAAAGGATGTGACAAGTGTCGACTCTGCTATGGAAGGATGTGAGAAGGGTCGATTCTTCTATGAAAGGATGTGACAAGTGTCGACTCTGCTATGGAAGGATGTGAGAAGGGTGGATTCTTCTATTAAAGGATGTGACAAGTGTCGACTCTGCTATGAAAAGGATGAGAAGGTCAACTCTTCTATTAAAGGATGTGAAGTGTCGACTCTGCTATGGAAGGATGTGAGAAGGGTCAATTCTTCTATGAAAGGATGTGACAAGTGTCGACTCTGCTATGGAAGGATGTGAGAAGAGTCGATTCTTTTATGAAAGGATGTGACAAGTGTCGACTCTGCTATGGAAGGATGTGAGAAGTGTCGACTCTTCTATTAAAGGATGTGAAGGACTCTGCTATGGAAGGATGTGAGAAGGGTCAATTCTTTATTAAAAGGATGTGACAAGTGTCGACTCTGCTATGGAAGGATGTGAGAAGGGTCATTCTTCTATTAAAGGATGTGACAAGTGTCGACTCTGCTATGGAAGGATGTGAGAAGGGTCAACTCTTCTATGAAAGGATGTGACAAGTGTCGACTCTGCTATGGAAGGATGTGAGAAGGGTCAACTCTTTTATGAAAGGATGTGACAAGTGTCGACTCTGCTATGGAAGGATGTGAGAAGGGTCGATTCTTTTATGAAAAGGATGTGACAAGTGTCGACTCTGCTATGGAAGGATGTGAGAAGAGTCGATTTCTTTATGAAAGGATGTGACAAGTGTCGACTCTGCTATGGAAGGATGTGATGAAAGGATGTCAAGTGTCGACTTTATGGAAGGATGTGAGAAAGATTCTTCTATGAAAGGATGACAAGTGTCGACTCTGCTATGGAAGGATGTGAGAAGTGTCGATTCTTTTTATGAAAGGAAAGGATGTGACAAGTGTCGTCGACTCTGCTATGGAAGGATGTGAGAAGGGTCGACTCTTCTATGAAAGGATGTGACAAGTGTCGACTCTGCTATGGAAGCATGTGAGAAGAGTCGATTCTTTTATGAAAGGATGTGACAAGTGTCGACTCTGCTATGGAAGGATGTGAGAAGAATCGATTCTTTTATGAAAGGATGTGACAAGTGTCGACTCTGCTATGGAAGGATGTGAGAAGAGTCGATTCTTTTATGAAAGGATGTGACAAGTGTCGACTCTGCTATGGAAGGATGTGAGAAGGTCGATTCTTTTATGAAAGGATGTGACAAGTGTCGACTCTGCTATGGAAGGATGTGAGAAGGGTCGATTCTTTTATGAAAGGATGTGACAAGTGTCGACTCTGCTATGGAAGGATGTGAGAAGGGTCGATTCTTTTATGAAAGGATGTGACAAGTGTCGACTCTGCTATGGAAGGATGTGAGAAGGGTCTTCTTTAGAAAGGATGTGACAAGTGTCGACTCTGCTATGGAAGGATGTGAGAAGGGTCGATTCTTTTATGAAAGGATGTGACAAGTGTCGACTCTGCTATGGAAGGATGTGAGAAGAGTCGATTCTTTTTATGAAAGGATGTGACAAGTGTCGACTCTGCTATGGAAGGATGTGAGAAGAGTCGATTCTTTTATGAAAAAGGATGTGACAAGTGTCGACTCTGCTATGGAAGGATGTGAGAAGAGTCGATTCTTTTATGAAAGGATGTGACAAGTGTCGACTCTGCTATGGAAGGATGTGATGAAAGGGTGACAACTTCTTTATGTAAAGGATGTGACAAGTGTCGACTCTGCTATGGAAGGATGTGAGAAGGTCAATTCTTCTATGAAAGGATGTGACAAGTGTCGACTCTGCTATGGAAGGATGTGAGAAGGTCAACTCTTCTATTAAAGGGATGTGACAAGTGTCGACTCTACTATGGAAGGACGTGAGAAGGGTCGACTCTTCTATGAAAGGATGTGAAGTGTCGACTCTCTGCTATGAAAGGATGTGGACAAGTGTCGACTCTGCTATGGAAGGATGTGAGAAGAATCGATTCTTTTATGAAAGGATGTGACAAGTGTCGACTCTGCTATGAAAGGATGGAAGTAACAAGTGTCGACTCTGTGAGAAGAGGTCGATTCTTTTATGAAAGGATGTGACAAGTGTCGACTCTGCTATGGAAGGATGTGAGAAGGGTCATTCTTTTATTAAAGGATGTGACAAGTGTCGACTCTGCTATGGAAGGATGTGAGAAGTAAGATTCTTTTTATGAAAGGATGTGACAAGTGTCGACTCTGCTATGGAAGGATGTGAGAGGGGTCGACTCTTCTATGAAAGGATGTGACCAGTGTCGACTCTGCTATGGAAGCATGTGAGAAGAGTCGATTCTTTTATGAAAGGATGTGACAAGTGTCGACTCTGCTATGGAAGGATGTGAGAAGAGTCGATTCTTTTATGAAAGGATGTGACAAGTGTCGACTCTGCTATGGAAGGATGTGAGAAGGGTCAACTCTTCTATGAAAAGGATGTGACAAGTGTCGACTCTGCTATGGAAGGATGTGAGAAGGGTCGATTCTTCTATGAAAGGATGTGACAAGTGTCGACTCTGCTATGGAAGGATGTGAGAAGGTCGATTCTTTTATGAAAGGATGTGACAAGTGTCGACTCTGCTATGGAAGGATGTGAGAAGAGTCAATTCTCTTTATGAAAGGATGTGACAAGTGTCGACTCTGCTATGGAAGGATGTGAGAAGAGTCGATTCTTTTATGAAAGGATGTGACAAGTGTCGACTCTGCTATGGAAGGATGTGAGAAGAGTCGATTCTTTTTGAAAGGATGTGACAAGTGTCGACTCTGCTATGGAAGGATGTGAGAAGGTCGACTCTTCTATGAAAGGATGTGACAAGTGTCGACTCTGCTATGGAAGGATGTGAGAAGAGATTAAAAGGATGTGACAAACTCTTCTATGAAAGGATGTGACTCTTCTATGAAAGGATGTGACAAGTGTCGACTCTGCTATGGAAGGATGTGAGAAGAGTCGATTCTTCTATGAAAGGATGTGACAAGTGTCGACTCTGCTATGGAAGGATGTGAAAGTCGATTCTTCTATTAAAGGATGTGACAAGTGTCGACTCTGCTATGGAAGGATGTGAGAAGGGTCGACTCTTTATGAAAAGGATGTGACAAGTGTCGACTCTGCTATGGAAGGATGTGAGAAGAGTCGATTCTTTTATGAAAAGGATGTGACAAGTGTCGACTCTGCTATGGAAGGATGTGAGAAGGTCAACTCTTCTATTAAAGGATGTGACAAGTGTCGACTCTGCTATGAAAGGATGTGAGAAGGGTCAACTCTTCTATTAAAGGATGTGACAAGTGTCGACTCTGCTATGGAAGGATGTGAGAAGAGTCGATTCTTCTATGAAAGGATGTGACAAGTGTCGACTCTGCTATGGAAGGATGTGAGAAGTGTCGACTCTTCTATGAAAGGATGTGACAAGTGTCGACTCTGCTATGGAAGGATGTGAGAAGAGTCGATTCTTTTATTAAAGGATTTGACAAGTGTCGACTCTGCTATGGAAGGATGTGAGAAGAGTCGATTCTTTTATGAAAGGATGTGACAAGTGTCGACTCTGCTATGGAAGGATGTGAGAAGAGTCGATTCTTTATGAAAGGATGTGACAAGTGTCGACTCTGCTATGGAAGGATGTGAGAAGAGTCGATTCTTTTATGAAAGGATGTGACAAGTGTCGACTCTGCTATGGAAGGATGTGAGAAAGGGTCAATTCTTTATGAAAGGATGTGACAAGTGTCGACTCTGCTATGGAAGGATGTGAGAAGAGTCGATTCTTTTATGAAAGGATGTGACAAGTGTCGACTCTGCTATGGAAGGATGTGAGAAGTGTCGACTCTTCTATGAAAGGATGTGACAAGTGTCGACTCTGCTATGGAAGGATGTGAGAAGGGTCAACTCTTCTATTAAAGGATGTGACAAGTGTCGACTCTGCTATGGAAGGATGTGAGAAGAGTCGATTCTTTTATGAAAGGATGTGACAAGTGTCGACTCTGCTATGGAAGGATGTGAGAAGAGTCGATTCTTTTATGAAAGGATGTGACAAGTGTCGACTCTGCTATGGAAGGATGTGAGAAGGGTCAACTCTTCTATTAAAGGATGTGACAAGTGTCGACTCTGCTATGGAAGGATGTGAGAAGGTCAATTCTTCTATTAAAGGATGTGACAAGTGTCGACTCTGCTATGGAAGGATGTGAGAAGGGTCGATTCTTCTATGAAAGGATGTGACAAGTGTCGACTCTGCTATGGAAGGAAGAGAAGGGTCGACTCTTCTATGAAAGGATGTGACAAGTGTCGACTCTGCTATGGAAGGATGTGAGAAGGGTCAACTCTTCTATTAAAGGATGTGACAAGTGTCGACTCTGCTATGGAAGGATGTGAGAAGGGTCAACTCTTCTATTAAAGGATGTGACAAGTGTCGACTCTGCTATGGAAGGATGTGAGAAGAGTCGATTCTTTTTATGAAAGGATGTGACAAGTGTCGACTCTGCTATGGAAGGACGTGAGAAGGGTCGACTCTTCTATGAAAGGATGTGACAAGTGTCGACTCTGCTATGGAAGCATGTGAGAAGAGTCGATTCTTTTATTAAAGGATGTGACAAGTGTCGACTCTGCTATGGAAGGATGTGAGAAGAGTCGATTCTTTTATGAAAGGATGTGACAAGTGTCGACTCTGCTATGGAAGGATGTGAGAAGAGTCGATTCTTTTATGAAAGGATGTGACAAGTGTCGACTCTGCTATGGAAGGATATGAAGGATGTGAGAAGGGTCAACTCTTCGATTCTTTTATTGAAAGGATGTGACAAGTGTCGACTCTGCTATGGAAGGATGTGAGAAGAGTCGATTCTTTTATGAAAGGATGTGACAAGTGTCGACTCTGCTATGGAAGGATGTGAGAAGAGTCGATTCTTCTATGAAAGGATGTGACAAGTGTCGACTCTGCTATGGAAGGATGTGAGAAGAGTCGATTCTTTTATGAAAGGATGTGACAAGTGTCGACTCTGCTATGAAAGGATGTGAGAAGGGTCAACTCTTCTATTAAAGGATGTGACAAGTGTCGACTCTGCTATGGAAGGATGTGAGAAGAGTCGATTCTTCTATGAAAGGATGTGACAAGTGTCGACTCTGCTATGGAAGGATGTGAGAAGGTGTGACTCTTCTATGGAAAGGATGTGACAAGTGTCGACTCTGCTATGGAAGGATGTGAGAAGGTCGACTCTTTTATTAAAGGATGTGACAAGTGTCGACTCTGCTATGGAAGGATGTGAGAAGAGTCGATTCTTTTATGAAAGGATGTGACAAGTGTCGACTCTGCTATGGAAGGATGTGAGAAGGGTCGATTCTTCTATGAAAGGATGTGACAAGTGTCGACTCTGCTATGGAAGGATGTGACAAGTGTCGACTCTGCTATGGAAGGATGTGAGAAGGGTCAACTCTTTATTAAAGGATGTGACAAGTGTCGACTCTGCTATGGAAGGATGTGAGAAGGGTCGACTCTTCTATGAAAGGATGTGACAAGTGTCGACTCTACTATGGAAGGATGAGAAGGTCAATTCTTCTATGAAAGGATGTGACAAGTGTCGACTCTGCTATGGAAGGATGTGAGAAGGTCAACTCTTCTATGAAAAAGGATGTGACAAGTGTCGACTCTGCTATGGAAGGATGTGAGAAGGGTCAACTCTTTTATTAAAGGATGTGACAAGTGTCGACTCTGCTATGGAAGGATGTGGAAGGGTCATTCTTTTATGAAAGGATGTGACAAGTGTCGACTCTGCTATGGAAGGATGTTCTTTTATGAAAGGATGTGACAAGTGTCGACTCTGCTATGGAAGGATGTGAGAAGGTCGATTCTTTTATTAAAGGATGTGACAAGTGTCGACTCTGCTATGGAAGGATGTGAGAAGGGTCAATTCTTTTATGAAAGGATGTGACAAGTGTCGACTCTGCTATGGAAGGATGTGAGAAGAGTCGACTCTTCTATTAAAGGATGTGACAAGTGTCGACTCTGCTATGGAAGGATGAGAAGGGTCGACTCTTCTATGAAAGGATGTGACAAGTGTCGACTCTGCTATGGAAGGATGTGAGAAGGGTCAACTCTTCTATGAAAAGGATGTGACAAGTGTCGACTCTGCTATGGAAGGATGTGAGAAGGGTCGATTCTTTTATGAAAGGATGTGACAAGTGTCGACTCTGCTATGGAAGGATGTGAGAAGGGTCGATTCTTTTATGAAAGGATGTGACAAGTGTCGACTCTGCTATGGAAGGATGTGAGAAGGTCGATTCTTTTATGAAAGGATGTGACAAGTGTCGACTCTGCTATGGAAGGATGTGAGAAGAAGGTGAGAAGGGTCAACTCTTTATTAAAGGATGTGACAAGTGTCGACTCTGCTATGGAAGGATGTGAAGAAAGGATGTGACAAGTGTCGACTCTGCTATGGAAGGACGTGAGAAGGGTCGACTCTTCTATTAAAAGGATGTGACAAGTGTCGACTCTGCTATGGAAGGATGTGAGAAGGGTCAATTCTTTTATGAAAGGATGTGACAAGTGTCGACTCTGCTATGGAAGGATGTGAGAAGAGTCGATTCTTTTTATGAAAAGGATGACAAGTGTCGACTCTGCTATGGAAGGATGTGAGAAGAGTCGATTCTTTTATGAAAGGATGTGACAAGTGTCGACTCTGCTATGGAAGGATGTGAGAAGGGTCGATTCTTTTATGAAAGGATGTGACAAGTGTCGACTCTGCTATGGAAGGATGTGCTGGTCGATTCTTTTATGAAAGGATGTGACAAGTGTCGACTCTGCTATGGAAGGATGTGAGAAGGGTCAGCTCTTCTATTAAAGGATGTGACAAGTGTCGACTCTGCTATGGAAGGATGTGAGAAGGGTCGACTCTTCTTTATGAAAGGATGTGACAAGTGTCGACTCTGCTATGGAAGGATGTGGAGAAGAGTCGATTCTTTTATGAAAGGATGTGACAAGTGTCGACTCTGCTATGGAAGGATGTGAGAAGGTCGATTCTTTTATGAAAGGATGTGACAAGTGTCGACTCTGCTATGGAAGGATGTGAGAAGGGTCAATTCTTCTATGAAAGGATGTGACAAGTGTCGACTCTGCTATGGAAGGATGTGAGAAGGGTCGATTCTTCTATGAAAGGATGTGACAAGTGTCGACTCTGCTATGGAAGGATGTGAGAAGGGTCGATTCTTCTATGAAAGGATGTGACAAGTGTCGACTCTGCTATGGAAGGATGTGAGAAGAGTCGATTCTTTTATGAAAGGATGTGACAAGTGTCGACTCTGCTATGGAAGGATGTGAGAAGGGTCAATTCTTTTATGAAAGGATGTGACAAGTGTCGACTCTGCTATGGAAGGATGTGAGAAGGATGAAAGGATGTGACAAGTGTCGACTCTGCTATGGAAGGATGTGAGAAGGGTCGATTCTTTTATGAAAGGATGTGACAAGTGTCGACTCTGCTATGGAAGGATGTGAGAAGGGTCAATTCTTTTATGAAAGGATGTGACAAGTGTCGACTCTGCTATGAAAGGATGTGAGAAGGGTCAACTCTTCTATTAAAGGATGTGACAAGTGTCGACTCTGCTATGGAAGGATGTGAGAAGAGTCGATTCTTTTATGAAAGGATGTGACAAGTGTCGACTCTGCTATGGAAGGATGTGAGAAGAGTCGATTCTTTTATGAAAGGATGTGACAAGTGTCGACTCTGCTATGGAAGGATGTGAGAAGAGTCGATTCTTTTATGAAAGGATGTGACAAGTGTCGACTCTGCTATGGAAGGATGTGAGAAGAGATGAAGGATGTGACAAGTGTCGACTCTGCTATGGAAGGATAAAGGATGATGTGACAAGTGTCGACTCTGCTATGGAAGGATGTGAGAAGGGTCAACTCTTCTATTAAAGGATGTGACAAGTGTCGACTCTGCTATGGAAGGATGTGAGAAGGGTCGACTCTTCTATGAAAGGATGTGACAAGTGTCGACTCTGCTATGGAAGGATGTGAGTAGGGTCAACTCTTCTATGAAAGGATGTGACAAGTGTCGACTCTGCTATGGAAGGATGTGAGAAGGGTCGATTCTTTTATGAAAGGATGTGACAAGTGTCGACTCTGCTATGGAAGGATGTGAGAAGAGTCGATTCTTTTATGAAAGGATGTGACAAGTGTCGACTCTGCTATGGAAGGATGTGAGAAGAGTCGATTCTTTATGAAAGGATGTGACAAGTGTCGACTCTGCTATGGAAGGATGTGAGAAGAGTCGATTCTTTTATGAAAGGATGTGACAAGTGTCGACTCTGCTATGGAAGGATGAGAAGAGGGTCAATTCTTTTATTAAAGGATGTGACAAGTGTCGACTCTGCTATGGAAGGATGTGAGAAAGTCAACTCTTCTATTAAAGGATGTGACAAGTGTCGACTCTGCTATGGAAGGATGTGAGAAGGTCAACTCTTCTATGAAAGGATGTGACAAGTGTCGACTCTGCTATGGAAGGATGTGAGAAGAGTCGATTCTTCTATGAAAGGATGTGACAAGTGTCGACTCTGCTATGGAAGGATGTGAGAAGAGTCGATTCTTTTATGAAAGGATGTGACAAGTGTCGACTCTGCTATGGAAGGATGTGAGAAGAGTCGATTCTTTTATGAAAGGATGTGACAAGTGTCGACTCTGCTATGGAAGGATGTGAGAAGGGTCAATTCTTCTATTTTGTGAAAGGATGTGAAGGACAGAGTGTCGACTTCTGTTAAAAAGGATGTGACAAGGCTATGGAAGGATGTGAGAAGGGTCAACTCTTCTATTAAAGGATGTGACAAGTGTCGACTCTGCTATGGAAGGATGTGAGAAGGGTCGACTCTTCTATGAAAGGATGTGACAAGTGTCGACTTTTGGAAGGATGTGAGAAAGGATTCTTGTGATGTGACAAGTGTCGACTCTGCTATGGAAGGATGTGAGAAGGTCGATTCTTTTATGAAAGGATGTGACAAGTGTCGACTCTGCTATGGAAGGACTCTTGTGAGAAGGGTCAACTCTTCTATTAAAGGATGTGACAAGTGTCGACTCTGCTATGGAAGGATGTGAGAAGGGTCGATTCTTTTATTAAAAGGATGTGACAAGTGTCGACTCTGCTATGGAAGGATGTGAGAAGGGTCGATTCTTTTTATGAAAGGATGTGACAAGTGTCGACTCTGCTATGGAAGGATGTGAGAAGGGTCGACTCTTCTATGAAAGGATGTGACAAGTGTCGACTCTGCTATGGAAGGATGTGAGAAGGGTCGATTCTTTTTATGAAAGGATGTGACAAGTGTCGACTCTGCTATGGAAGGATGTGAGAAGGGTCAACTCTTCTATTAAAGGATGGACAAGTGTCGACTCTGCTATGGAAGGATGTGAAGAAGATTCTTTTTTATGAAAGGATGTGACAAGTGTCGACTCTGCTATGGAAGGATGTGAGAAGAGTCGATTCTTTTTATGAAAGGATGTGACAAGTGTCGACTCTGCTATGGAAGGATGTGAGAAGGGTCGATTCTTTTATGAAAGGATGTGACAAGTGTCGACTCTGCTATGGAAGGATGTGAGAAGGTCGATTCTTCTATGAAAGGATGTGACAAGTGTCGACTCTGCTATGGAAGGATGTGAGAAGGGTCAATTCTTCTATTAAAGGATGTGACAAGTGTCGACTCTGCTATGGAAGGATGTGAGAAGGGTCAACTCTTCTATGAAAGGATGTGACAAGTGTCGACTCTGCTATGGAAGGATGTGAGAAGAGTCGATTCTTTATGAAAGGATGTGACAAGTGTCGACTCTGCTATGGAAGGATGTGTCGATTCTTTTAGAAAGGATGTGACAAGTGTCGACTTCTATCGAAGGATGTGGAAAAAGGATGTGAAGAGTCGATTCTTTTATGAAAGGATGTGACAAGTGTCGACTCTGCTATGGAAGGATGTGAGAAAGTCGATTCTTTTATGAAAGGATGTGACAAGTGTCGACTCTGCTATGGAAGGATGTGTCAATTCTTCTATTAAAGGATGTGACAAGTGTCGACTCTGTTTGGAAGGACGTGAGAAGGGTCGACTTCTATGAAAGGATGTGACAAGTGTCGACTCTGCTATGGAAGGATGTGAGAAGGGTCAACTCTTCTATTAAAGGATGTGACAAGTGTCGACTCTGCTATGGAAGGACGTGAGAAGGGTCAACTCTTCTATGAAAGGATGTGACAAGTGTCGACTCTGCTATGGAAGGATGTGAGAAGGGTCGACTCTTCTATGAAAGGATGTGACAAGTGTCGACTCTGCTATGGAAGTATGTGAGAAGAGTCGATTCTTTTATGAAAGGATGTGACAAGTGTCGACTCTACTATGGAAGGATGATGAGAAGAGTCGATTCTTTATGAAAGGATGTGACAAGTGTCGACTCTGCTATGGAAGGATGTGAGAAGGGTCAACTCTTCTATTAAAGGATGTGACAAGTGTCGACTCTGCTATGGAAGGATGTGAGAAGAGTCGATTCTTTTATGAAAGGATGTGACAAGTGTCGACTCTGCTATGGAAGGATGTGAAGGTCGATTCTTTTATGAAAGGATGTGACAAGTGTCGACTCTGCTATGGAAGGATGTGAGAAGGGTCAACTCTTCTATTAAAGGATGTGACAAGTGTCGACTCTGCTATGGAAGGATGTGAGAAGAGTCGATTCTTTTATGAAAGGATGTGACAAGTGTCGACTCTGCTATGGAAGGATGAGAAGAATCGATTCTTTGAGAAGAGACAAGTGTCGACTCTTCTATGAAAGGATGTGACAAGTGTCGACTCTGCTATGGAAGGATGAGAAGAGTCGATTCTTTTATTAAAGGATGTGACAAGTGTCGACTCTGCTATGGAAGGATGGAAGGTCAGTTCTTTTGGAGAAGGATGTGACAAGTGTCGATTCAATTCTTTTATAAAAAGGATGTGACAAGTGTCGACTCTGCTATGGAAGGATGAGAAGGGTCAATTCTTCTATTAAAGGATGTGACAAGTGTCGACTCTGCTATGGAAGGGATGTGAGAAGAGTCGACTCTTTTATGAAAGGATGTGACAAGTGTCGACTTGCTATGGAAGGATGAGAAGGGTCAATTCTTTTATGAAAGGATGTGACAAGTGTCGACTCTGCTATGGAAGGATGTGAGAAGGTCAAACTCTTCTTTTATGTGTCGACTCTGAAAGGATGTGACAAGTGTCGACTCTGCTATGGAAGGATGTGAAGGGTCGATTCTTTTATTAAAGGATGTGACAAGTGTCGACTCTGCTATGGAAGGATGTGAGAAGAGTCGATTCTTTATGAAAGGATGTGACAAGTGTCGACTCTGGAAGGATGTGAGAAGGGTCAACTCTTCATGAAAGGAAGTCGACTCTGCTATGGAAAGGAAGAGTCGATTCTTTTATGAAAGGATGTGACAAGTGTCGACTCTGATTCTGAAAGGATGAAAGGATGCTGAGAAGGATGTGAGAAGGGTGATTCTTTTATGAAAGGATGTGACAAGTGTCGACTCTGCTATGGAAGGATGTGAAGAGTCGATTCTTTTATGAAAGGATGTGACAAGTGTCGACTCTGCTATGGAAGGATGTGAGAAGAGTCGATTCTTTTTGAAAGGATGTGACAAGTGTCGACTCTGCTATGGAAGGATGTGAGAAGTCGATTCTTTTATGAAAGGATGTGACAAGTGTCGACTCTGCTATGGAAGGATGTGAGAAGGGTCAACTTTCTATTAAAGGATGTGACAAGTGTCGATTCTGCTATGGAAGGATGTGAGAAGGGTCAACTCTTCTATTAAAGGATGTGACAAGTGTCGACTCTGCTATGGAAGCATGTGAGAAGGGTCGATTCTTTTATGAAAGGATGTGACAAGTGTCGACTCTGCTATGGAAGGATGTGAGAAGAGTCGATTCTTTTATGAAAGGATGTGACAAGTGTCGACTCTGCTATGGAAGGATGTGAGAAGAGTCGATTCTTTATGAAAGGATGTGACAAGTGTCGACTCTGCTATGGAAGGAAGGATGTGAGAGGATGTCGATTCTTCTATGAAAGGATGTGACAAGTGTCGACTCTGCTATGGAAGGATGTGAGAAGGGTCAACTCTTCTATTAAAGGATGTGACAAGTGTCGACTCTGCTATGGAAGGATGTGAGAAGGGTCAACTCTTCTATTAAAGGATGTGACAAGTGTCGACTCTGCTATGGAAGGATGTGAGAAGGGTCAACTCTTCTATTAAAGGATGTGACAAGTGTCGACTCTACTATGGAAGGACGTGAGAAGGGTCGACTCTTCTATGAAAGGATGTGACAAGTGTCGACTCTGCTATGGAAGGATGTGAGAAGAGTCGAATTTTTTTATGAAAGGATGTGACAAGTGTCGACTCTGCTATGGAAGGATGTGAGAAGAGTCGATTCTTTTATGAAAGGATGTGACAAGTGTCGACTCTGCTATCGAAGGATGTGAGAAGAGTCGACTCTTCTTTGAAAGGATGTGACAAGTTTATTAAAGGATGTGAGAAGTGTCGACTTTTTATGAAAGGATGTGGAATGGAAGGATGTGAGAAGGGTCGATTCTTTTTATGAAAGGATGTGACAAGTGTCGACTGCTATGGAAGGATGTGAGAAGGTCAACTCTTCTTTTATTAAAGGATGTGACAAGTGTCGACTCTGCTATGGAAGGATGTGAGAAGGGTCAACTCTTCTATGAAAGGATGTGACAAGTGTCGACTTCTTTTATGGAAGGATGTGAGAAGAGTCGATTCTTTTATGAAAGGATGTGACAAGTGTCGACTCTGCTATGGAAGGATGTGAGAAGGGTCGACTCTTTATGAAAGGATGTGACAAGTGTCGACTCTGCTATGGAAGGATGTGAGAAGGGTCAATTCTTTATGAAAGGATGTGACAAGTGTCGACTCTGCTATGGAAGGATGTGAGAAGAGTCGATTCTTTTATGAAAGGATGTGACAAGTGTCGACTCTGCTATGGAAGGATGTGAGAAGGGTCAACTCTTCTATTAAAAGGATGTGACAAGTGTCGACTCTGCTATGGAAAGGATGTGAGAAGGGTCGATTCTTTTATGAAAGGATGACAAGTGTCGACTCTGCTATGGATGGATGTGAGAAGAGTCGATTCTTTTATGAAAGGATGTGACAAGTGTCGACTCTGCTATGGAAGGATGTGAGAAGGGTCGATTCTTCTATGGAAAGGATGTGACAAGTGTCGACTCTGCTATGGAAGGATGTCGACTTCTCTAGAAGAGTCGACTCTTCTATTAAAGGATGTGACAAGTGTCGACTCTGGAAGGATGGAAGGATCCTTTTATGTGAGAAGGGTCGACTCTTTTATGAAAGGATGTGACAAGTGTCGACTCTGCTATGGAAGGATGAGAAGGGTCAACCTTCTATTAAAGGATGTGACAAGTGTCGACTCTGCTATGGAAGGATGTGAGAAGAGTCGATTCTTTTATGAAAGGATGTGACAAGTGTCGACTCTGCTATGGAAGGATGTGAGAAGAGTCGATTCTTTATGAAAGGATGTGACAAGTGTCGACTCTGCTATGGAAGGATGAGAAGGGTCAACTCTTTATTAAAGGATGTGACAAGTGTCGACTTCTGCTATGGAAGGATGTGAGAAGGGTCAACTCTTCTATGAAAGGATGTGACAAGTGTCGACTCTGCTATGGAAGGACGAGAAGGGTCACTCTTCTATGAAAGGATGTGACAAGTGTCGACTCTGCTATGGAAGGACGTGAGAAGGGTCGACTCTTCTGAAAGGATGAAAGTGTCGATGCTATGGAAGGATGTGAGAAGACTCGATTCTTTTATGAAAGGATGTGACAAGTGTCGACTCTGCTATGGAAGGATGTGAGAAGAGTCGATTTTGATGAAAGGATGTGACAAGTGTCGACTCTGCTATGGAAGGATGTGAGAAGGGTCAACTCTTCTATTAAAGGATGACAGTGTCGACTCTGCTATGGAAGGATGTGAGAAGGTCAGTTCTTTTATGAAAGGATGTGACAAGTGTCGACTTGCTATGGAAGGATGTGAGAAGGGTCGACTCTTCTATGAAAGGATGTGACAAGTGTCGACTCTGCTATGGAAGGATGTGGAGAAGGGTCAACTCTTTTATTGAAAGGATGTGACAAGTGTCGACTCTGCTATGGAAGGATGTGAGAAGAGTCAATTCTTCTATGAAAGGATGTGACAAGTGTCGACTCTGCTATGGAAGGATGAGAAGAGTCGATTCTTTATGAAAGGATGTGACAAGTGTCGACTCTGCTATGGAAGGATGAGAAGGTCGACTTCTTTTATGAAAAGGATGTGACAAGTGTCGACTCTGCTATGGAAGGATGTGAGAGAGTCGATTCTTTTATGAAAGGATGTGACAAGTGTCGACTCTGCTATGAAGGATGTGAGAAGGGTCGACAAGTGTCGACTCTCTGGAAGGACGTGAGGAAGGATGAAAGGATGTGACAAGTGTCGACTCTGCTATGGAAGGATGATGAAGAGTCGACTCTTCTATGAAAAGGATGTGACAAGTGTCGACTCTGCTATGGAAGGATGAGAAGGGTCGATTCTTTATGAAAGGATGTGACAAGTGTCGACTCTGCTATGGAAGGATGTGAAGGGGGTCAACTCTTCTATTGAAAGGATGTGACAAGTGTCGACTCTACTATGGAAGGATGTGAAGGTCGATTCTTTTTATGAAAGGATGTGACAAGTGTCGACTCTGCTATGGAAGGATGTGAGAAGGGTCAACTTTTCTATTAAAGGATGTGACAATTGTCGACAACTGCTATGGAAGGATGTGAGAAGGGTCGATTCTTTATGAAAGGATGTGACTAAGTGTGGGAGAAGAGTCTGCTATGAAGGATGGAAGGGGATGTGAAGGATGTGAGTCGATTCTTTTATGAAAGGATGTGACAAGTGTCGACTCTACTATGGAAAGGATGTGAGAAAGTCATTCTTTTTATGAAAGGATGTGACAAGGTCGACTCTGCTATGGAAGGATGAGAAGTAATCAATTCTTTTATGAAAAGGATGCGACATAGTGTCGACTCTGCTATGGAAGGATGTGAGAAGGAAGTCGATTCTTTTATGAAAGGGATGTGACAAGTCTCGACTCTGCTATGGAAGGATGTGAGAAGAGTCGATTCTTTTATGAAAGAAGGATGTGACAAGTGTCGACTCTGCTATGGAAGGATGTGAGAAGAAGTCGATTCTTTATGAAAAGGATGTGACAGTGTTGACTCTGCTATGGAAGGATGTGAAAGGTCCAGCTCTTCTGTTAAAAAGGATGTGACAGAAGTGTCGACTCTGCTATGGAAGGACGTGAAGAATCGACTCTTTATGAAAAGGATGTGACAATAGTTGATTCTATGAAAGGATGTGACAGGGAAGTGTCGACTCTGCTATGGAAAAGGATGTGAAGGGTCGACTCTTCTATGGAAGGATGTGACAAGTGTCAGTTCTGCTATGAAAGGATGTGAAGGAGTCCGACTCTGCTGACAAAGGATGTGAACAAGTGTCGACTCTTTATGAAAAGATGTGACAAAGTCGACTGTTATGAAAGGATGACAAGTGTCGATTCTGCTATGGAAGGATGTGACAAGTGTCGACTTCTATGAAAGGATGACAAAGGTCAACTCTGCTATGGAAGGATGTGAGAAGGGTCGACTCTTCTATGAAAGGATGTGACAAGGTCGACTCTTCTATGAAAGGATGTGACAAGAGTCGACTCTACTATGGAAGGATGAGTGTGAAAGGAAGTGTCGACTCTGCTATGGAAGGATGTGAGAAGGGTCGATTCTTCTATGAAAGGATGTGACAAATTTCGACTCTGCTATGGAAGGATGTGAGAAGGATGAAAGGATGTGACAAGTGTCGACTCTGCTATGGAAGGATGTGAGAAAAGTTAACTCTTTATGAAAGGATGTGACAAGTGTCGACTCTGCTATGGAAGGATGTGAGAAGGGTCGACTCTTCAATGAAAAGATGTGACAAGGGTCGACTCTGCTATGGAAGGATGTAGGAAGGGGGGTCAGTTTTTCATTGAAAAGATGTGACAAGTGTAACTCTTCTATGAAAGGATGTGACAGGGAGTCGAGTCTTGCTATGAAAAGGATGTGACAAGTGTCAACTCTTCTGAAAGGATGTGACAAGTGTCGACTCCGCTATGGAAGAGATGTAACAAGAGTCGATACTATGGAAGGATGTGAGAAGGGTCAACTCTTCTATTAAAGGATGTGACAGAAATTAATCATCTACTATGGAAGGACGTGAGAAGGGTCGACTCTTCTGAAAGGATGTGACAAGTGTCGACTCTGCTATGGAAGGATGTGAAGGGTCAACTCTTCTGATAAAGGATGTGTGACAAGTGTCGACTCTACTATGGAAAAGGACGTGAGAAGATTGACGCTCTTCTGAAAAGGATATGAAAAGTCGATTCTTTTGAAAGGATGTGACAGAAATCGACGCTCTATGGAAGGATGTGAGAAGGGTCAACTCTCTATGGAAGGATGTGAGAAGGGTCAATTTTTTTTATGAAAGGATGTGACAAGTGTCGACTCTTGGAAGGGATGGAAAGGATTCTTTATTGAAGGATGAGAAGAGTCGATGAGAAGGGTCATTCTTTTATGAAAGGATGTGACAAGTGTCGACTCTGCTATGGAAGGATGAGAAGGGTGATTCTTCTATTAAAGGATGTGACAAGTGTGACTATGGAAGTGATGAGAAGGAGTCGACAAGTCTCTTTTATGAAAGGATGTGACAAGGTCGACTCTGCTATGGAAGGATGTGAGAAGGGTCGATTCTTTTATGAAAGGATGTGACAAGTGTCGACTCTGCTATGGAAGGATGTGAGAAGAATGATTCTTTAAGGAAAGGATGACAAGTGTCGACTCTGCTATGGAAGGATGTTTATTAAAGGATGACAAGTGTCGATGCTATGGAAGGATGAGAAGAGTCGATTCGGCGAAAGGATGTGACTGTCGACTCTGCTATGAAAGGATGAGAAGAGTCAGCTCTTTAAGAAAGGATGTGACAAGTGTCGACTCTATGGAAGGATGTGAGAAGAGTCGATTCTTCTATGAAAGGATGTGACAAGTGTCGACTCTGCTATGGAAGGATGTGAGAAGAGTCGATTCTTTATGAAAGGATGTGACAAGTGTCGACTCTGCTATGAAGGATGTGAGAAGGGTCAACTCTTCTAGAAAGGATGAAGTGTCGACTCTGCTATGGAAGGACAAGTGATGTCGACTTGCTATGGAAGGATGTGAGAAGAGTCGATTCTTCATGAAAAGGCTGTCGACCAGGAAGGATGAGAAGAGACTTTTTATGAAAGGATGTGATAAGTGTCGACCTAAGCATGGAAGGAAAGAAGACGATACTTTATGAAAGGATGTGACAAGTGTCGACCTCTGCTATGGAAGGATGAAGAGAAGGGTCTTTTATGAAAGGATGTGACAAGTGTCGATACCATTATGGAAGGATGAGAAGGGTCAACTCTTTTTATGGAAAGGGATGTGACAAGTGTCGACTCATTTATGGAAGGATGAGAAGGGTCGACTCTTTAAGAAAGGATGACAAGTGTCGACCCTTGTTATGGAAGGATGGGAGAAGAGTCGACTTTTATGAAAGGATGTGAGTGTCGACTCTGCTATGGAAGGATGTGAGAATCAACCTTTATTAAAGGGAGCGTGACCTTCTAAGGAAATGATGTGAGAAGGTCAACTCTTCTATTAAAGGATGTGAGAAGGTCGACTCTACTGGCGGAAGGATGTGAGAAGAGTCGATTCTTCTATGAAAGGATGTGAGAAGGGTGGCGAAGGATGTGAGAAGAGTCTTTTATGAAAGGATGTGACAAGTGTCGACTCTACTATGGAAGGATGTGGAGAAGGGTCAAACTTCTATTAAAGGATGTGACAAGTGTCGATTCTGCTGTGGAAGGAGAGAAGGGACTCCTTATTAAATGATGACAAGGTGACTTACTATGGAAGGATGAGAACTCTTCAATGAAAGGATGTGACAAGTGTCGACTTGCTATGGAAAGTGACAGGGGGTTGAGAAGGGTCAATTCTTTTATTAAAGGATGTGACAAGTGTCGAGACCGCTATGGAAGGATGCAAGAAGAATCGATTACTTTTATGAAAGGATCAGCGATGACAAGTGTCGACTCTCTACTATGGAAGGATGGAGAAGGGTCGACTTTCTATGAAAGGATGTGACAAGTGTCGACCCTGCTATGAAAGGATGTGAGAAGGGTCAACTTTCTATTAAAGGATGTCGACAAGTGTCTTCTATTAAAGGACGTGAGAAGGGTCGACTCTGGGTTATGGAAGGATGTGAAAAGTCGATTCTTTTATGAAAGGATGTGACAAGTGTCGAATCTACTGCTGACGAGAAGGTGACCTTCATGAAAGGATGTGACAAGTGTCAACTCTTCTATTACGAGAAGAGTCAAATTTTTTATGAAAGTGACAAGTGTCGACTGCTATGGGAAGGATGTGAGAAGAGTCGATCTTTATGAAAGGATGTGACAAGTGTCGATCTTGCCATCGAAGGATGGAGAAGAGTCGATCTTTTATGAAAGCGATTGACAAGTGTTTTATGGAAAGGATGTGGAGAAGTGTCGATTCTTTATGAAAGGACAAGTGTGAGAAGGAAGGAGTGAGAATTCTTCTATGAAAGGATGTGACAAGTGTCGAATTTGCTATGGAAGGATGGGAGAAGGTCAACTCTTCTATTAAAGGATGTCGACTCTGCTATGGAAGGATGTGAGAAGGGTGACTTTTCAATTAAAGGATGTGACTCTGCTATGGAAGGATGTGAGAAGGATGTCGATTCTTTATGAAAGGTCAAATTTTTTTTATGAAAGGATGACAAGTGTCGACAAGATGTCGACTCTGCTATGGAAGGATGATGAGGAAGGTCGATCTCTTTTATGAAAGGATGTGACTATGGAAGGATGGTATCGACTCTCCTATGGAAGGATGAGAAGAGTCGATTCTTTATGAAAGGATGTGACAAGTCTCGACTCTGTTATTTGAGTCGGTCTTTATGAAAAGGATGTGACTCGACTCTACTATGGAAGGATGTGAAAAGAGTCGATTCTTTTATGAAAGGATGTGACAAGTGTCGACTCTGCTATGGAAGGATGTGAGAAGAATCAACTCTTCCTATTAAAGGATGTGACAAGCGTCGACTTCTTTGACAGGATGTGAGAAGGGTCAACTCTTCTATTAAAGGATGTGATAAGTGTCGACTCCAGCTTAATAAGGGATGTGGAGAAGAGTCGATTCTTTTGGAAAGGATGTGACAGAGTGTCGACTCTGCTATGGAAGGATGTGAGAAGAGTCGATTCTATGAAAGGATGTGACAAGTGTCGACTCTGCTATGGAAGGATCTGAAAAGGTGACGCTCTTAAGGAAAGGATATGACCAGTGTCGACTCTACTATAGGAAGGATGTGAGAAGAGTCGGGATTCTTCGGCGAAAGGATGTGACAAGTGTCGACTCTGCTATGGAAGGACGTGAGAAGAATCACTCTTTTCTGAAAGGATGTGACAAGTAATGACTCTACAGAAAGGATGTGAGAAGGTCCAACTCTTCTATTAAGGATGTGACAAGTGTCGACTCTGCTGGTGAAGGACGTGGAGAAGGGTCCGATTCTTTGTGAAAGGATGTGATGAAGTGTCGACTCTGCTATGAAGGATGGAGAAGATGTGAGAAATGATGTGACAATTCTTTTGCTTGAAGGGCCAACTTTCTATTAAAGGATGACAAGTGTCGACTCTGCTATGGAAGGATGTGAGAAGGGTCAACTTTTCCATTAAATGATGTGACAAGTGTCGATCTCTGCTATGGAAGGACGTGAAGGTCGAATTCTTCCCAGGAAAGGATGTGACAAGTGTCGACTCTGCTATGGAAGCATGTGAGAAGAGTCGATTCTTCCTGAAAGGATGTGACAAGTGTCGACTCTGCTATGGAAGGATGAGAAGAATCGATTCTTTTAAAAGGATGACAAGTGTCGACTCTGCTATGGAAGGATGTGAGAAGCGTCGATTCTTTATATGAAAGGATGTGAGTGTCGACTCTGCTATGGAAGGATGTGAAGCGGTCAGCTCTTCATAAAAGGATGTGACAAGTGGTCGACTCTGCTATGGAAGGATGTGAGAAGGGTCAATTCTTTTTATGAAAGGATGTGACAAGTGTCGCTCTGCTATGGAAGGGGATGTGAGAAGGGTCAATTCTTTTTATGAAAGGATGTGACAAGTGTCGACTCTGCTGTGGAAGGATGTGAGAAGGGTCAACTCTTCTAAAGGATGTGACAAGTCGACTCTGCTATGGAAGGATGAGAAGTCGAATTTTTTTATGAAAGGATGTGACAAGGTCGACTCTGCTATGGAAGGAGAAGTCGACTCTTCTATGAAAGGATGTGAGCAAGGGTCGACCTCTCTATGAAAGGATGTGACTTGAAAGGATGACAAGCGTCAAACTCTGCTATGGAAGGATGAGAAGAGTCGATTTCTGAAAGGATGTGGACAAGTGTCGAGCTCACTATGGAAGGGATGTGAGAAGGTCAATTCTTTTATGAAGGATGTGACAAGTGTCGACTCTGCTATGGAAGGATGTGAGAAGGGTCAACTCTTCTATGAAAGGATGGGACAAGTCTCGACTCTGCTATGGAAGGATGTGGAAGAGTAAACTCTTTTAAGGAAGGATGTGAGACAAGTGTCGACTCACTGCTATGGAAGGATGTGAGAAGAGTCGACTCTTCTATGAAATGATGTGACAAGTGTCGACTCTACTATGGAAGGGATGAAAAGGTCAACTCTTCTATGAAAGGATGTGACAAGTGTCGACTCTGCTATGGAAGGATGTGAAGAATCAGCTCTTTTGCGAAAGGATGTGACAAGTGTCGACTCTGCTATGACAGGATGAGAAGGGTCAACTCTTCTATTAAAGGATGACAAGTGTCGACTCTGCTATGGAAGGATGTGAGAAGAGTCATTCTTTTATGAAAGGATGTGAGGGCGTCGACTCTGCTATGGATGGATGTGAGAAGAGTCAATGAGATGTGACAAGTGTCGACTTTTGAAGGACGTGAAAGGATTAAAGGATGGGACAAGCGGTCGACTCTGCTATGGAAGGATGTGAAAGGTGATTCTTCTATGAAAAGGATGACAAGTGTCGACTCTGCTATGGAAGGATGTGAAGGTCAATTCTTTTAGCAGAAAAAGGATGTGAAAGTCGATTCTTCAGGATGTGAATTGCTGGTGGTTGATGGAGAAGAGTCGATCTTTGGCGAAAGGATGTGACAAGTGTCGACTCTGCTATGGAAGGATATGGAAAGAGTTCTTTTGAGAAGGATGTGACAACTCTTCTATTAAAGGATGGACAAGTGTCGAACTGCTATGGAAGGATGGAGAAGGGTCAATTCTTTCATTAAAGGATGACAAGTGTCGACACTCTGCTATGAAGGGAAGTGTCGACTCTGCTATGGAAGGATGTAGAGAAGGAGTCAACTCTTTTTCAAAAGGATGTGACAAGTGTCGACTCTGTTTGGAAGGGGACGTGAAGAAGGTCAACTCTTCTTAAAGGATGTGACATGTGTCGACTCTGCTGTGGAAGGATGTGAGAAGGTCAACTCTTCTATTAAAAGGATGTGAAAAATGTCGACTCTGCTATGAAGGACGGGAGAAAAGTCAACTCTTCTAGGAAAATGATGTGACCAATGTCGACTCTGCTATGGAAGGATGAGGAGAGTCGACTCTTTTATGAAAAAGGATGTGACAAGTGTCGACTGCTATGGAAGGATGTGAGAAGGGTCAATTCTTTTATTAAAGGATGACACAGTGTCGACTCTCAGAAGGATGTGAGAAGGGTCAGACTCTTCTGCCAAAAGGATGTGACAAGTGTCGACACTGCTATGGAAGGACGTGAAGGTCGATTCTTTATGAAAAGGATGTGACAAGTGTCGACTCTTCTATTGGAAGGACTCCTGCTAAAGAAAGATGTGAGAATCAACTCTTTTATTAAAGGATGTGACAAGTGTCGACTCTGCTATGAAAGGATGTGGAGAAGGAGTTGAACTCTTCTATTAAAGGATGTAACAAGCGTCGACTCTGGGCTATGGAAGGATGAGAAGAGTGTTTTGGGTGAAAGGATGTGACAAGTGTCGGCTCTGCTATGGAAGGATGAGAAGAGTGAAGGATGTGACAAGTGTCGACTCTTTGGGAAGGACGAGAAGGGTCGAAAGGATGTGACAAGTGTCGACTCTGCTATGGAAGGATGTGAGAAGGGTCAACTTTTCTATTAAAGGATGTGACAAGTGTCGAGTGTCGACGATTCTACTATGGAAGGACTCTGCTATGGAAGGATGTGAGAAAGGAGAAGATGTCGTATCTCTTTTTATGAAAGGATGTGACAAGTGTCGACTCTACAATGGAAGGATGTGAGAAGGTCGACTCTTCCTATGAAGGATGCGAAAGGATGACGCGTCGACTCTGCTATGGAAGGATGAAGCATGTGGAAAGTGTCGACTTCTTTTATGAAAGGATGTGGAAGGAAAGGGTCAACTCTGCTATGGAAGGACAAGTATCAGAAGCTCTGCTATGGAAAGTATGAGAAGGATGTGACAACTCTGCTATTCTATTAAAATGATGTGACAAGTGTCGACTCTGTATTATGGAAGGTCAGCTCTGCTATGGAAGGATGTGGAGAAGGGACTCTTTATAAACTCTTTCTATTAAAGGATGGACAAGTGTCGACTCTGCTATGGAAGGATGTGAAGGGTCAGCTCTTCTGGCCAAAGAAGGTATCAACTGGAAGGATGTGAGAAGGTCTGACGCTCTTCTATGAGATGTAAACAAAACTACTATGAAGGATCTGGGTGAGGTCGCTCTTCTATGAAAGGATGTGACAAGTGTCAACTTGCTATTATGAAGGATTCGAAAGGGGATATGATGTGACTCTACTATGGAAGGATGTGAGAAAAGTCGATTCTTTATGAACGATGTGACGAAAGTATCGACTCTGCTATGAAGAGGATGTGAGAAGGGTCTGATTCTATAAAGGCTTGGGGAAGGATGTATAGGATGTGGAAGGATGTGAGAAGAGTCAACTCTTCTGACAATCGACTCTACTAAAAGGATGAGAAGGGTCGGCTCTTCATGAAAGATGTGAAAAATTCTGCTGTGGAAGGATGTGAGAAGGGTCAACTCTTCTATTAAAGGATGACAAGTGTCGACTCTACTATGGAAGGATGTGAGAAGGTCAACTCTTCTATTAAAGGATGACAAGTGTCGACTCTACTATGGAAGACGAGAGAAGGGTCGACTCTTCTAAGAAAGGATGTGACAAGTGTCGACTCTGCTGGAAGGATGGAAGGGTCATCTCTTCTATGAAAGGATGTGACAAGTATCGACTCTGCTATGGAAGGATGAGGAAGAGTCGATTCTTTGCGGAAAGGATGTGACAAGTGTCGATTCTATTTGAAGGGTCAACTCTTCTATTGAAAGGATGTGACAAGTATCGACTCTACCATGGAAGGATGCGGAGAAGGGGAAAGATGTGACAATTCTTTTGGAAGGATGGAGGGTCAACTTTCTATTAGGGAAGGATGTGACAAGTGTCGACTCTGCTATGGAAGGATGGGGTCAACTCTTCTATGAAAGGATGTGACAAGTGTCGACTCCCCACTATGGAAGGGATTCTTTCTATGAAAGGATGTGACAAGGTCGACTTGCTATGGAAGGAAGAGTGAAAGGAGAAGGCATCGACTCTTCTATGGAAATGGATGGTCAATCCTTTCTATTAAAGGTAATAAGTGTCGACTTGCTATGGAAGGATAGGGTCATCTTTCTATGAAAGGATGTGACAAGGCTCTTCTATGGAAGGATGTAAACCTTCTATGAAAGGATGTCGACTCTGCTATGGAAGGATGTGAGAAGAGTCGATGTGACAAGAGATCTGCGGAAGGGTGAGAAGAGTCGATTCTTTATGAAAGGGTGATGTCGACTCTGCTATGGAAGGATGAGAAGGGTCAATCTATTAAAGGATGCTGACAAGTGTCGACTCTGCTATGGAAGGATGTGAGAAGGGTCAACTCTTTATGAAGAAGGATGGTAAGGTCGACTCTGCTATGGAAGGATGTGAGAAGGGTCGACTCTTGACAAGTGTCGATATGGAAGGATGTGAGGGTCCATTCCTTTTTATGTGATGTGACAAGTGTCGACTCTGCTATGGAAGGATGTGAGAAGAGTCGATTCTTTATGAAAGGATGTGACAAGGTCGACTCTGCTATGAAGGATGTGAGAAAGGTCAGCTCTGCAAAGTGTCGACTCTGCTATGAAAGGATGTGAGAAGAGTCGATTCTTTTTTATGAAAGGATGTGGGAAAGTGTCGACTCTCTATGGAATGATGTGAGAAGTGTCAATTCTTTTATTAAAGGATGTGACAAGTGTCGACTCTGTGGAAGGAACTTCTTAAGCAAGGATGTGACTCTGCTTGAAGAAGGAGAAAGGTCAGCTCTTGAAAGGATGTGACAAGTGTCGACTCTGCTATGGAAGGATGAGAAGGGATTAAAGGATGTGACAAGTGTCGGTATGGAAGGACGTGAAAGGATTCTATTATGGAAGGGATGTGAGGAAGGACAAGTGTCGACTCTTTTGCTATGGAAGGATGTGAGAAGGGTCAACTCTTCTATATTAAAGGATGACAAGTGTCTGACTCTGCTATGGAAGGATGTGAGGTCGATTCTTTTATGAAAGGATGTGACAAGTGTCGACTCTTCTATGGAAGATGGAGAAGAAATGATTCTTTATGAAAGTGGATGTGACAAGTGTCGATGTGACTGCATGAAAGGATGTGAGAAGGGTCAGCTCTTCTATTAAAGGATGTGACAAGTGTCTTTTATGAAGGATGTGGGAAGGTCGGTTCTTCTGTTAAAGGATGTGACAAGTGTCGACTCTGCTATGGAAGGATGTGAGGAAGAGTCGATTCTTTTTGCTGAAAGGATGTGACAAGTGTCGACTCTGCTATGGAAGGGATGTGAAGGGTCAGCTCTTCCTATTAAAGGATGTGACATCGACTCTCTTCGTCGAGAAGGGTCAGCTCTTCTATGAAAGGATGTGACAAGTGTCGGCTCTGCAGTGGAAGGATGTGAGGAAGGGTCAACTCTTCTATGAAAGGATGTGACAAGTGTCGACTCTGCTATGGAAGGATGAGAAGGTGATTCTTTTACGAAAGGATGTGACCAAGTGTCGACTCTACTATGGAGGGGATGTGAGAAGGGTCGACTCTTCTATTAAAGGATGTGACAAGTGTCGACTCTGCTGTGGAGAATGTCGAGGTCAGTTCTTTTATTAAAGGATGTGACAAGGACTCTGTGGAAGGATGTGAAGGGTCGATTCTTTTTTAAAGGATTAGTGTCGACTCTGTATGGAAGGATGTAGGAAGGGTCAACTCTTCTGGCGAAAGGATGTGACAAGTGTCGACTCTGCTATGGAAGGATGTGAGAAGAGTCGATTCTTCTTGAAAGGATGTGACAAGTGTCGACTCTGCTATGGAAGGATGTGAGAAGGGTCAATTCTTTTATGAAAGGATGTGACAAGTGTCGACTCTGCTATGGAAGGATGTGAGAAGAGTCGACTCTTTTATGAAAGGATGACAAGTGTCGACTCTGCTATGGAAGGATGTGAGAAGAGTCAACTCTTTTATGAAAGGATGTGACAAGTGTCGACTCTGCTTTGGAAGGATGTGAGAAGGTCGATTCTTTTATTAAAGGATGTGACAAGTGTCGACTCTGCTGTGGAAGGATGTGAGAAGGTCAACTCTTCTATTAAAGGATGTGACAAGTGTCGACTCTGCTATGGAAGGGAATGTGGAAGGTCGACTCTTCTATTAAAAGGATGTGACAAGTGTCGACTCTGCTATGGAAGGATGTGAAAGGGTCGACTCTTTTTATTAAAGGATGTTTGACAGGACGTGTCGACTATGGAGGATGTGTCGAAGGTCGATTCTTTTGTAAAAGGATGTGATGTGAAGTGTCGACTCTGCTATGAAGGATGTGAGAAGGAGCTCTTCTGTTAAAGGAAGGTCGACTCTGCTATGGAAGGATGTGAGAAGGTCGACTCTTCTTTGAAAAGGACGTGAAGTGTCGACTCTACTTCTATTCTTTTGAAAGGTTGTGACAAGTGTCGACTCTGCTATGGAAGGATGTGAGAAGGGTCAACTCTTCTATTAAAGGATGTGACAAGTGTCGACTCTGCTATGGAAGGATGTGAGAAGGGTCAGCTCTTCTGCCAAAGGATGTGACAAGTGTCGACTCTGCTATGGAAGGATCTTGGAAGGATGAAAGGATGTGACAGAGTGTCGACTCTGCTATGGAGGATGGAAGGGTCATCTCTTCTATGAAAGGATGTGTGTCGACTCTGCTATGGAAGGATGTGAGAAGAGTCAGTTCTTTTATGAAAAGGATGTGACAAAAGTGTCGACTCTGCTATGGAAGGATGTGAGAAGGTCAACTCTTCTATTAAAGGATGTGACAAGTGTCGACTCTGCTATGGAAGGATGTGAGAAGGGTCAACTCTTCTATTAAAGGATGTGACAAGTGTCGACTCTCTGCTATGGAAGGATGTGAGAAGGTCGACTCTTCTATGAAAGGATGTGACAAGTGTCGACTCTGCTATGGAAGGATGTGAGAAGGGTCAATTCTTTTGGATGTGAAAGGATGTGACAAGTGTCGACTCTGCTATGGAAGGATGTGAAGAGTCGATTCTTCTATGAAAGGATGTGACAAGTGTCGACTCTGCTATGGAAGGGAAGTTAGCGGGTCAACTTCGTATTAAAGAGTGTGACAAGTGTCGACTCTGCTATGGAAGGATGAGAAGAGTCGATTCTTTTTATGAAAGGATGACAAGTGTCGACTCTGCTATGGAAGGATGTGGAGGTTATCGATTTTTGCGAAAGGATGTGACAAGTGTCGACTCTGCTATGGAAGGATGTGAGAAGGGTCAACTCTTCTGTTGACAAGTGTCTACTATGGAAGGATGTGAAAAAGTATTCGACTCTACTATGGAAGGACGTGAAGGGTCAACTCTTCTATGAAAGGATGTGACAAGTGTCGACTCAGCTATGGAAGGATGTGAGAAGGGTCAACTCTTCTATGAAAGGATGTGACAAGTGTCGACTTTGCTATGGAAGGACGTGGAGGAGTCAACTCTTTTATGAAAGGATGTGACAAGTGTCGACTTGCTATGGAAGGATGTGAGAAGAGTCGATTCTTTATGGAAAGGATGTGACAAGTGTCGACTCTGCTATGAAAGATGGGAAGGGTCAACCTCCTTCAATTAAAGGATGTGACAAGTGTCGACTCTGCCATGGAAGGATGTGAGAAGGTCACTCTTCTATTAAAGGATGTGACAAGTATCGACTCTACTTTGGAAGGACGTGAAGGGTCAACTCTTCTATTAAAGGATCTGACAAGTGTCGACTCTAAGCAATGGAAGGATGTGAAGGGTCAACTCTTCTATTAAAGGATGTGAGCAAGTGTCGACTCTCTATGGAAGGATGTGAGAAGGGCCAACTTTTCGCAGAAAGGATGTGACAAGTATCGACTCTACTATGAAGGACGTGAGAAGGTCGACTCTTCTATGAAAGAATGTGACAAGTGTCGACTCTGCTATGGAAGTATGTGAGAAGAGCTGATTCTTTTTATGAAAGGATGACAAGTGTCGACTCTGCTATGGAAGGATGTGAGAAGGGTCAACTCTTCTATTAAAGGGGATGTGAGGGCGGTCGACTCTGCTATGGAAGGATGTGAGAAGGGTCGACTCTTCTATGAAAGGTTGTGACAAGTGTCGACTCTGCTATGGAAGGATGAGAAGGTCAACTCTTCTATGAAAGGATGTGACAAGAGCGACTCTGCTATGGAAGGATGTGAGAAGGGTCGATTCTTTGAAAGGATGTGACAAGTGTCGACTCTGCTATGTGGAAGGATGTGGAAGAGTCAATTCTTCAATGAAAAGGATGTGACAAGTGTCGACTCTGCTATGGAAAGGATGTGAAGGGTCGCTCTTCCTATTAAAGGATGTGACAAGTGTCGACTCTGCTATGGAAGGATGAGAAGAGGTCGATTCTTTTATTAAGGGATGTGACAAAGTGTCGACTCTCACTATGGAAGGATGTGGAAGAGTCGACTCTTTATGAAAGATCCTTGACAGTGTCGACTCTGCTATGGAAGGATGAGAAGGGTCAACTCTTCATTAAAGGATGTGACAAGTGTCGACTACTATGAAAGGATGTGAGAAGAGAGTCGATTCTTTTATTAAAGGATGGACAAGTGTCGACTCTGCTATGGAAGGATGTGAAGAGTCGACTTTTTATGCGATGTGACAAGTGTCGACTCTGCTATGAAAGGATGTGAGAAGAGTCAACTCTTCTAGTAAAAGCGTGGGGAAAGTGTCGACTCTGCTATGAAGGATGTGGAGAAGGGATGCAACAAGTGTCGACTCTACTATTAAAGGATGTGACAAGTGTCGACTCTGCTATGGAAGGATGTGAGAAGAGATTCTTTTTAAAGGGATGTGACAAGCCTCGACTCTGCTATGGAAGGATATGAGAAGGGTCGAACTCTTCTATTAAAGGATGTGACAAGTGTCGACTCTGCTATGGAAGGAAGGAGAAGGGTCGATTTTCTATGAAAGGATGTGACAAGTGTCGACTCTGCTATGGAAGGATGAGAAGAGTCGATCTCTTTTATGAAAGGATGACATGTCGACTCTGCTATGGAAGGATGTGTCGATATTAAAGGATGTGAAGTGTCGACTCTGGCTGGAAGGATGTGAAGTCAGTTCTTTGAAAGGATGTGACAAGTATCGACTCTGCTATGGAAGGATGGGAGAAGAGTCGATTCTTTTATGAAAGGATGTGACAAGTGTCGACTCTGCTATGGAAGGATGTGAGAAGGGTCAATTCTTTTATTAAGGATGTGACAAGTGTCGACTCTGCTATGGAAGGATGTGAGAGGGTCAATTCTTTATTAAAGGAGGTGACAAGAGTCGGCTTTTGCTATGGAAGGATGTAGGGATTGAGTCTGCTATGGAAGGATGTGAGAAGAGGCCGATTCTTTGCGCGATGTGATGGGGCGTCGACTCTGCTATGGAAGGATGAGAAGGGTCAACCTTCTATTAAAGGATGTGGAAAAGGTCGACTTACTATGGAAGGACGAGAAGGTCAACTTTCTATTAGCGACGTGACAAGGTCGACTCGGCGAAGGATGTGAGAAGGGTCAACTCTTCATTAAAGGATGTGATAAGTCGACTCTACTATGGAAGGATTGCAGACGAGAGAAGGGTCACCCTCTGGCGAAAGGATGTACAAGTGTCGACTCTGCTGGCGGAAGGATGTGGAGAAGAGTCGATTCTTTATGAAAGGATGTGATGCGGACAAGTGTCGAGTTGATTTTTATGGAAGGATGTGAGAAGAGTCGATTCTTTGAAGGGAAAGGGTCAACTCTTTCATGACAAGTGTCGACTCTACTAGGCGGAAGGACGTGGAGAAGGGTCAACCTTCTATTAAAGGATGTGACAAGTCGACCTGCTATGGAAGGATGAGAAGCGGTCGGATTCTTTTATGGAAAGGATGACAAGTGTCGACTCTGCTATGAAGGATGTGAGAAGGGTCAACTCTTCTATTAAAGGAGTGTGACAAGTGTCGACTCTGGAAGGATGGAAGGACGAGAAGGGTCGACTCTGCTATTAAAGGATGTGAAAAGTGTTCGACTCTACTATGGAAGGATGAAAGGAGAAGGGTCGACTCTTTTATGAAAGGATGTGATGCGTCGACTCTGCTATGGAAGGATGTGAAGAGTCGATTCTTTTATGAAAGGATGTGACAAGTGTCGACTTGCTATGGAAGGATGTGAGAAGAGTCCGACTTTTATGAAAGGATGGACAAGCGTCGACTCTGCTATGGAAGGATGTGAAGGTCAATGCTTCTGATAAAGGATGTCGATGTCTACTATGAAAGGATGTGAGAAGTGTCGAATCTTCTGATGAAAGGATGAGAAGAGTAAGGACTCTTTTATGGAAAGGATGTGATGGAAAGAGGCTATGGAAGGCCACCTTCTATTAAAGGATGTGACAAGTGTCGACTCTGCTATGGAAGGATGTGAAGGGTCAATTCTTCTATTGAAGGATGTGACAAGTGTCGACTCTGCTATGGAAGGATGTGAGAAGGTTGATTCTTCTATGAAAAGGATGTGACAAAGTGTCGATTTCCTGCTATGGAAGGATGTGAGAGAAGGTCGATTCTTCTATGAAAGGATGACAAGTGTCGACTCTGCTATGGAAGGATGTGAAGGATCAACTCTTCTATTAAAAGAGTGAAAAGATCGACTCTACTTGGAAGGACGTGAGAAGGTTCTTCTATGTGACAAGTGTCGACTTGCTATGGAAGGATGTGAGAAGGGTCAACTCTTCATTAAAGAGGATGTGACAAGTGTCGACTCTGCTATGGAAGGATGAGAAACTCTTCTATGAAAGGATGTCGACTGCTATTAAAGGAAAAGGATTCTTTGAAGGAAAGGGATGACAAGTGTCGACTCTGTTATGGAAGGATGTGAGAAGAGTCGATTCTTTATGCGAAAGGATGTGACAAGTGTCGACTTGCTATGGAAGGATGTGGAGAAGGGTCAATTCTTTTATGAAAGGATGTGACAAGTGTCGACTTGCTATGGAAAGGATGTGGAGAAGGGTCAAACGACTTCTATTAAAGGATGTGGAGAAGCGTCGACCATTAAAGGATGAGGCGGGAATGGGATGAGAAGGTCAATCCTTCTATTAAAGGAAGTGACAAGTGTCGACTCAGGAAGGATGTGAAGAGTGCTATGGAAGGATCTGAGAAGAGTGGAGCCAACTTTATGAAAGGATGGGACAAGTGTCGACTCTGCTATGGAAGGATGGGAGAAGGGCGACTTTTGCGAAAGGATGTGACAAGTGTCGACTCTGCTATGGAAAGGTCAAGCTGAGAAGGGTCGACTTTTCTATGGAAAGAGTGAAGAGTCGATTCTTGCGAAAAGGTGTCGACTCTGCTATGAAGGATGTGAGAAGGGTTTCAATTCTTCTATGAAAGGATGTGACAAGTGTCGACTCTGCTATGGAAGGATGTGAGAAGGGTCGATTCTTTATGAAAGGATGTGACAAGTGTCGACTCTGCTATGGAAGATGTGAGAAGGGTCAATGCTTCTTTTTAAAGGATGTGACAAGTGTCGACTCTGCTATGGAAGGATGTGAGAAGGGTCAATTCTTCTATGAAAGGATGTGACAAGTGTCGACTCTGCTATGGAAGGATGTGAAGGGTGTCGATTCTTTTATGAAAGGATCTTCAAGTGTCGACTCTGCTATGGAAGGATGTGAGAAGGGTCGACTCTTCTATTAAAGGATGTGACGAGTGTGCTATGATGTGAAAGGATGTGAAGAGTCGATTCTTTATGAAAGGATGTGACAAGTGTCGACTCTGCTATGGAAGGATGTGAGAAGTCGATTCTTTTTGAAAGGATGTGACAAGTGTCGACTCTGCTATGGAAGGATGTGAGAAGGGTCAACTCTTCTATTAAAGGATGTGACAAGTGTCGACTCATATGGAAGGATGTGAGAAGAGCTAACCTTTTTATGAAAGGATGCAGACAAGTGTCGACTGCTATTAGAAGAAGGACGAAAGGGTGACAAATTTGCTATGGAAAAGGAAGGGACAATGTCGGCTAAAGGATGTGACAAGTGTCTACTATGGAAGGATGAGAAGGTCAACTCTTCTATTAAAGGATGGGAAAAGGTCGACTTTGCTATGGAAGGACGGGAGAAGGGGGTCAACTCTTCTATTAAAGGATGTGACAAGTGTCGACTTGTTTGGAAGGATGTGAGAAGGGTCGATTCTCATGAAAGGATGTGACAAGCGTCGACTGCTATGGAAGGATGTGGAGAAGGGTCAATTCCTTATTAAAGGATGTGGAAGGTCGACTTACGGCGGAAGGATGTGAGAAGGGTCAACCTTCTATGAAAGGATGACAAGGTCGACCTGCCATGGAAGGATGGTGAGAAGGGTCGACTCTTCTATGAAAGGATGTGACAAGTGTCGACTCTACTATGGAAGGATGAGAAGAATCGATCTTTTATGAAAGGATGTGGACAAGAGTCGACTCTACTATTGAAGGATGTGAGAAGGGCCAACTCTTTTCCTATTAAAGGATGTGACAAGTGTCGACTTGCTATGGAAGGATGTGAGAAGGGTCAACTCTTCAATTAAAGGATAAGGGTGGACATAAGTGGAAGGATCTGAGAAGGTCGACTCTTTCCATGAAAGGACGCAGAGAAGTGTCGACTTCTTTGAGTAGGGTCAAAAGGAAAGCGATGGACAAGTGTCGACTCTATGCGGAAGGATGTGAGAAGAGTCGATTCTTTTTATGAAAGGATCAAGCAGTGACGAGAAGGGTCAATCTTCTATTAAAGATGTGACAAGGGGATGAGAAGAGAAGAGTCGATTTTTTATGAAAGGATGAAGGGTGTCGACTCTACAGTGGAAGGATGAGAAGGGTCGATTCTTTTTGATTAAAGGATGTGATAAGGTCGACCTGCTATGGAAGGACGGAGAAGGTCAACTCTTCATTAAAGGATGACAAGTGTGTCTACTATGGAAGGATGAGAAGAAGGTCAACCTTTTAAAGGATGGAAGGGGATCAAGGTGGAAGGACGCAGAAGGGTCAACCTTCATGAAAAGGATGTGACAAGTGTCGACTCTATATGGAAGGATGAGAAGGGTCAACCCTTTTTAGCGAAAGGATGTGACAAGCGTCGACTCTGCTAAGGAAGGATGTGAGAAGAGTCGATCTTTTATGAAAGGAGGACAAGTGTCGACTTGCTATGGAAGGATGAGAAGAGTCAACCTTCAATGAAAGGATGTGACAAGTGTCGACTCTGCCATGGAAAGGATGAGAAGGGTCAACTTTTCAATTGTAAAGGATGTTTGACAAGGGTCGACTTCATGAAAGGATGTGAGAAGGGTCCCTTCTCTATGGAAGGATGACAAGGGTCAACTCTGTTATGAAGGACGAGAAGGGTCGATTTATGAAAGGACGGAGAAGGTCGACTCTTCTATGAAAGGGAGAAGTGTCAACTCTTCTATGGAAGGATGTGAGTAGGTCGACTCTTCTAAGGAAAAGGACGTGAGAAGGGTCAACTCTTCTGGAAGGAAGGATGGACAAGTGTCGACTCTTATATGAAAGGTGAGAAGGTCGATTTTCTATGAAAGGATGTGACAAGGGTCAACTCTCTATTAAAGGGAAGTATGTGAGAAGAGTCGAATTCAACTTTATGAAAGGTTGTGACAAGTGTCGATTTGCTATGGAAGGATGTGGTAGGGTCAATCCTCTATGAAAATGATGGACAAGAGTCGACTTGCTATTGAAGGATGGAGAAGGGTCGACTCTTCTATGAAAGGATGTGACAAGTGTCGACTCTGCTATGGAAGGATGTAGGGTCAACTCTTCAATTAAATGATGTACAAGAGTGACAAGGATGTGGAGAAGTCGACTTCATGAAAGGAGTGACAAGGACTCTGCTATGGAAGGGATGAGAAGGGTTTCTTCACTTAAAGGATGTGACAAGTGTTGACTCTGCTATGAAAGGATGTGAGAAGGGTCAATTCTTTTATTAAAGGATGACAATTCGACTCTGCTATGGAAGGATGTGAAGGATCAACTCTTTATGAAAGGTGTCGACGACTCTACTATGGAAGGACGTGAGAAGAGTCGATTCTTTTAAGAAAGGATGTGACAAGTGTCGACTCGGCTATGGAAGGATGTGAGAAGGGTCAACTCTTCCAAAGGATGTGACAAGTGTCGACTCTGCTATGAAAGGACGAGAAGTGTCAACTCTTCTATTAAAGGATGACAAGTGTCGACTGCTATGGAAGGATGAGAAGAGTCGATTCTTTTATGAAAGGATGTGACAAGTGTCGACTCTGCTATGGAAGGATGTGAGAAGAGTCGATTCTTCTATGAAAGGATGACAAGTGTCGACTCTGCTATGGAAGGATGTGGAAGGGAGAAGGGTCAACGACTCTACTCTATCTATTAAAGGATGTGACAAGTGTCGACTCTGCAATGGAAGGATGTGAGAAGAGTCAACTCTTTGGCGAAAGGATGTGACAAGTGTCGACTCTGCTATGGAAAGGATGTGAGAAGAGGTCAACTCTTCTATGAAAGGATGTGACAAGTGTCGACTCTACAGTTGTGAAGGGTCGACTCTTCTATGAAAGGATGTGACAAGTGTCGACTCTGCTATGGAGAATGTGAAGAGTCGGAGAAAGAGTCGACTCTGCTCAGGAAGAGATGTGAGAAGGTACTCTTGAAAGGATTGACCAAGTGTCGACTCTGCTATGGAAGGATGTGAGAAGGTCGACTCTTCTGAAAGGATGTGACAAGTGTCTGACTCTGCTATGAAAGGATGAAGGGTCAACTCTTCTATGAAAGGATGTGGACAAGTGTCGACTCTGCTATGGAAGGATGTGAGAAGAGTCGATTCTTTTATGAAAGGATGTGGGACAAGTGTCGACTCTGCTATGGAAGGATGTGAGAAGAGTCGATTCTTTTATGAAAGGATGTGACAAGTGTCGACTCTGCTATGGAAGGATGAGAAGAGTCGACTCTGCTATGGAAGGATGTGAAGGTCAACTCTTCTATGAAAAGGATGTGACAAGTATCGTCTGCTATGGAAGGATGTGAGAAGAGTCGACTCTTTATGAAAGGATGTCGACTGCTATGGAAGAGGAAGTGAGGTCGACTCTTCTATGAAAGGATGTGACAAGAGTCTATGGAAGGATTCGATTCTTTATGAAAGGATGTGACAAGTGTCGACTCTGCTATGGAAGGATGTAAGAGTCGATTCTTTTATGAAAGGATGTGACAAGTGTCGACTCTGCTGAAAAAGGATGTGAGAAGGGTCAACTCTTCTATTAAAGGATGTGAAAGTGTCGACTCTGCTATGGAATGATGTGAGAAGAGTCGATTCTACTATGAAAGGACGTGACAAGGTCGACTCTGCTATGAAAGGAATGAGCAAAGTGTCGACTCTGCTAGAAGGGTCAATTCTTTTATTAAAGGATGATAGTGTCGACTCTGCTATGGAAGGATGGAGAAGGGTCAACTCTTCCATTAAAAGGATGTGACAAGTGTCGACTCTGCTATGGAAGGATGGAGAAGGTCGATTCTTTCTGAAAGGATATTGACAAGTGTCGACTCTGCTATGGAAGGATTAGTGGGCGGAAAAGATGAAAGGTCAACTGCTTCTATTAAAGGATGTGAAAAGTGTCGACTCTGCTATGGAAGGATGTGGAGAAGGGTCCATTCTTCTATGAAAGGATGTGACAAGTGTCGACTCTGCTATATGGAAGGTGAGAAGGGTCCGACTCTTCTATTAAAGGATGTGACAAGTGTCGACTCTGCTATGGAAGGATGAGAAAGGTCAACTCTTCTATTAAGGATGTGATTCTTCTATGAAAGGATGACAAGTGTCGATTCTTTTATGAAGGATGAAGAAGGGTGAAGAGTCTGCTATGGAAGGATGTGACAAGGTGTCGACTCTTCGGCGGAACGATGTGAGAAGTGTCGATCTGCTATTTAGGGTCGACTCTTCTGTGAAAGGATGTGACAAGTGTCGACTCTGCTATGGAAGGATGTAGAAGAGCCGGATTCTTCTATGAAAGGATGCAAGTGTCGAATTCATATGGAAGAAGGATGTGAGAAGAGCTCGATTCTTTTATGAGAAAGGATGTGACAAGTGCGTCGACTCCTATGGAAGGATGTGAAGGGTCAACTCTTCTATTAAAAGGATGACAAGTGTCGACTCTGCTATGGAAGGATGTGAGAAGGGTCAACTCTTCTACAAAAAAGGATTCTTGACAAGTGTCGACACTGCTATGGAAGGACGAGAAGGGTCGACTCTTCTATTAAAGGATGTGGACAAGTGTCGACTCTGCTATGGAAGGATGCAGAAGGGTCCAACTCTTCTATGAAAGGATGTGACAAGTGTCGACTCTGCTATGGAAGGATGTGAAGATTCTTTTATGAAAGGATGTGACAAGTATCGATTCTGCTATGAAAGGACTTCTTGTGAGTGTGACAAGTGTCGACTCTGCTATGGAAGGATGTGAGAATGTGAATCGATTCTTTTAGGTGAAAAAGGATGTGACAAGTGTCGACTCTGCTATGAAAGGATGTGTCAACTCTTCTATTAAAGAAGAGTCGATTCTTTTATTAAAGGATGTGACAAGTGTCGACTCTTGTCAATTCTTCTGAAAAAAGGATGTGAAGGACTCTGCTATGGAAGGAAGGTCAACTCTTTTATTAAAGGATGTGACAAGTGTCGACTCTGCTGCTGAAAGGATGTGAAGGATGTGGAAGGAGAAGAGTCGATTCTTTTATGAAAGGATGTGACAAGTGTCGACTCTGCTATGGAAGGATGTGAGAAGGGTCAATTCTTCTATTAAAGGATGTGACAAGTGTCGACTCTGCTATGGAAGGATGTAGGAAGGTCGAGAAGTGTCGATTCTATGGAAGGACGTGAGAAGGGTCGACTCTTCTATGGAAAGGATGGACTAGTATCGACTGCTATGGAAGGATGTGAGAAGAGTCGATTCTTTTATGAAAGGATGTGACAAGTGTCGACTCTGCTATGGAAGGATGTGAGAAGAAGTCGACTTCTTTTATGAAAGGATGTGACAAGTGTCGACTCTATGGAAGGATGCTATGGAAGGATGCTATGGAAGGATGAAGCGTCGATTCTTTTTATGAAAGGATGTCGACTATGAAAAGGATGTGAGAAGGTCAACTCTTCGACTCTGCTATGGAAGGATGTGAGAAGGGTCGATCTTCTATGAAAGGATGTGACAAGTGTCGACTCTGCTATGGAAGGATGTGAGAAGGGTCGATTCTTTTATGAAAGGATGTGACAAGTGTCGACTCTGCTATGAAAGGATGTGAGAAGGGTCAACTCTTTTATTAAAGGATGTGACAAGTGTCGACTCTGCTATGGAAGGATGTGAAAGGTCAATTCTTCTATGAAAGGATGTGACAAGTGTCGACTCTGCTATGGAAGGATGTGAGAAGGTCGACTCTTCTATGAAAGGATGTGACAAGTGTCGACTCTGCTATGGAAGGATGTGAGAAGGGTCCAATTCTTCATGTCTCGACTCTTCAAGAGGACGTGAAAGGAATCGACTCTTCTATTAAAATGTGATGTCGACTATGGAAGGAGTGTCGACTCTTCCATGAAAGGACTCTGCTATGAGAAGGGTCGATTCTTTTTATTAAAGGATGTGACAAGTGTCGACTCTGCTATGGGATGAGTTGGGTCAACTCTTGAGAAGGATGTGACAAGTGTCGACTCTTGGAAGGATGTGAGAAAGATTCTTTTTTATGATGTGACAAGTGTCGACTCTGCTATGAAAGGATGTGAGAAGGTCAATTCTTCTATTAAAGGATGTGACAAGTGTCGACTCTGCTATGGAAGGATGTGAGAAGAAGGATGTCAAGTGTGTCGACTCTGCTATGGAAGGATGTGAGAAGAGTCGATTCTTTATGAAAGGATGTGACTTCTAAAGGATGTGACAAGTGTCGACAAGTGTCTACTATGGAAGGATGTGAGAAGGGTCGACTCTTCTATTAAAGGATGTGACAAGTGTCGACTCTGCTATGGAAGGACGTGAGAAGGGTCGATTCTTTTATGAAAGGATGTGACAGTGTCGACTCTGCTATGGAAGGATGTGAGAAGAGTCGATTCTTTTTATGAAAGGATGTGACAAGTGTCGACTCTGCTATGGAAGGATGTGAGAAGAGTCGATTCTTTTATGAAAGGATGTGACAAGTGTCGACTCTGCTATGGAAGGATGTGAGAAGAAAATTCTTCTATGAAAGGATGTAACAAGTGTCGACTCTGCTATGGAAGGATGTGAAGAGTCGATTCTTTTGCGAAAGGATGTGACAAGTGTCGACTCTGCTATGTGGAAAAGGATGACAAGTTCGACTCCTTTGAGAAGGGTCAATCTGCTTCTATTAAAGGACGTGTGACAAGTGTCGAAGGGTCTCTTCTGTGAAAGGATGGAAGGACTCTACTATGGAGAAGAGAGTCGATTCTTTTATGAAAGGATGTGACAAGTGTCGACTCTACTATGGAAGGATGTGAGAAGGGTCGACTCTTCTATGAAAGAGTGACAAGCGTCGACTCTGCTATGAAAGGATGTGAGAAGGTCAACTCTTCTTTTATGAAAGGACAAGTGTCGACTCTGCTATGGAAGGATGTGAGAAGAGTCGACTCTTTATGAAATGTGACAAGTGTCGACTCTGCTATGGAAGGATGTGAGAAGAGTCAAATGATGTGATTCTTTTACGTGAAAGGATAAAAGGATGTGACAAGTGTCGACTCTGCTATGGAAGGATGAGAAGAAGGTCAATTCTTCTATGAAAGGATGTGACAAGTGTCGACTCTTCTATGGAAGGATGGGAGAAGTGTCGACTCTGCTTTGTAGGGTCAACTCTTGAAAGGATGTGACAAGTGTCGACTCTGCTATGAAAGGAAGTGAGAAGGGTCAACTCTTCTATTAAAGAGTGTGACAAGTGTCGACTCTGCTATGGAAGGATGTGAGAAGAGTCGATTCTTTTATGAAAGGATGTGACAAGTGTCGACTCTGCTATGGAAGGATGTGAGAAGAGTCGATTCTTCTATGAAAGGATGTGACAAGTGTCGACTCTGCTATGGAAGGATGTGAGAAGGGTCAACTCTTCTATTAAAGGATGTGACAAGTGTCGACTCTGCTATGGAAGGATGTGAGAAGGGTCGATTCTTTTATGAAAGGATGTGACAAGTGAGAATGGAAGGATGTGAGGAAAGAGTCATTCTTTCTATTAAAGGATGTGACAAGTGTCGACTCTGCTATGGAAGGATGAGAAGAGTCGATTCTTTTATGAAAGGATGTGACAAGTGTCGACTCTGCTATGGAAGGATGTGAAGGGTCGACTCTCTTCTCAACATTAAAGGATGTGACAAGTGTCGACTCTGCTGGAAGGATGTGAGAAGGGTCGATTCTTCTATGAAAGGATGTGACAAGTGTCGACTCTGCTATGGAAGGATGTGAGAAGAGTCGATTCTTTTATGAAAGGATGACAAGTGTCGACTCTGCTATGGAAGGATGTGAGAAGAGTCGATTCTTCTATGAAAGGATGTGACAAGTGTCGACTCTGCTATGGAAGGATGTGAGAAGAGTGACGATTCTTTTATGGAAGGAAAGGATGTGATTCTTCTATGAAAGGATGTCAAGTGTCGACTCTGCTATGGAAGGATGTAAGAAGAGTCGATTCTTTTATGAAAGGATGTGACAAGTGTCGACTCTGCTATGGAAGGATGTGAGAAGGGTCAACTCTTCTATTAAAGGGATTGAAAAGGATGCTAGGGAAGGACAAGTGTCGACTCTTCTGCTATGGAAGGATGCTGAGAAGGATGTCGATTCTTTTATGAAAGGATGTGACAAGTGTCGACTCTGCTATGGAAGGATGTGAGAAGGGTCGATTCTTTTATGAAAGGATGTGACAAGTGTCGACTCTGCTATGGAAGGATGAGAAGAAACTCTTCAATTAAAGGATGTGACAAGTGTCGAAGGGACGAGAAGGTCAACTCTTCTATTAAAGGATGTGACAAGTGTCGACTCTGCTATGGAAGGATGTGAGAAGAGTCGATTCTTTTATGAAAGGATGTGACAAGTGTCGACTCTGCACTATGGAAGGACGAGAAGGGTCGATTCTTCTATGAAAGGATGACGACAAGTGTCGACTCTGCTATGGAGGAAGGATGTGACAAGTGTCGACTCTGCTATGGAAGGATGTAATTCTTTTGCCGAAGGATGACAAGTGTCGACTCTGCTATGGAAGGATGTGAGAAGGGTCAACTCTTCTATTAAAGGATGTGACAAGTGTCGACTCTGCTATGGAAGGATGTGAGAAGAGTCGATTCTTTTATGAAAGGATGACAGTATGTCGACTCTGCTATGGAAGGATGGAGAAGAGTCGATTCTTTTATGAAAAGGATGTGACAAGTGTCGACTCTGCTATGGAAGGATGATGAGAAGGGTCAACTCTTCTATTAAAGGATGTGACAAGTGTCGACTCTGCTATGGAAGGATGTGAGAAGGAGTCGATTCTTTTATGAAAGGATGGACAAGTGTCGACTCTGCTATGGAAGGATGTGAGAGGATGTGACTTATGAAAATTCTTCTATGGAAATGTGAGAAGAGTGACAAGTGTCGACTTGCTGCTATGGAAGGATGTGAGAAGAGTCGATTCTTTTATGAAAGGATGTGACAAGTGTCGACTCTGCTATGGAAGGATGTGAGAAGAGTCAATTCTTTTATGAAATGATGTGACAAGTGTCGACTCTGCTATGGAAGGATGTGAGAAGGTCGATTCTTTTTATGAAAGGATGTGACAAGTGTCGACTCTGCTATGGAAGGATGTGAGAAGGTCGATTCTTCTATGAAAGGATGTGACAAGTGTCGACTCTGCTATGGAAGGATGTGAGAAGTCGACTCTTTTATGAAAGGATGTGACAAGTGTCGACTCTGCTATGGAAGGATGTGAGAAGAGTCGATTCTTTTATGAAAGGATGTGACAAGTGTCGACTCTGCTATGGAAGGATGTGAGAAGGTCGATTCTTTTATGAAAGGATGTGACAAGTGTCGACTCTGCTATGGAAGGATGTGAGAAGGTCAACTCTTTTATGAAAGGATGTGACAAGTGTCGACTCTGCTATGGAAGGATGTGAGAAGGGTCAACTCTTCTATTTTATGACAAGTGTCGAAGGATGTGACAAGTGTCGACTTCTGCTATGGAAGGACTCTACTATGAGAAGGGTCAACTCTTCTATTAAAGGATGACAAGTGTCGACTCTGCTTAAAGGATGGAAGGACTCTGTGAGAAGGATGTGACAAGTGTCGACTCTGCTATGGAAGGATGAGAAGAGTCGATTCTTCTATGAAAGGATGTGACAAGTGTCGACTCTGCTATGGAAGGATGTGAGAAGGGTCAACTCTTTTATGAAAGGATGTGACAAGTGTCGACTCTGCTATGGAAGGACGTGAGAAGAGTCGTTCTTTTTGGAAAGGATGTGACAAGTGTCGACTCTACTATGGAAGGATGTGAGAAGAGTCGACTCTTTATGAAAGGATGTGACAAGTGTCGACTCTGCTATGGAAGGATGTGAGAAGAGTCGATTTTTTTATGAAAGGATGTGACAAGTGTCGACTACTATGGAAAGGACTGCTATGGAAGGATGTGGAGAAGAAGGTCAATTCTTCTATGAAAGGATGTGACAAGTGTCGACTATGGAAGGATGTGAGAAGAGTCGATTCTTTTATGAAAGGATGTGACAAGTGTCGACTCTGCTATGGAAGGATGAAGAATCGATTCTTTTATGAAAGGGAAGGACTCTGCTATGGAGAAGAGTCGATTCTTTTATGAAAGGATGTGACAAGTGTCGACTCTGCTATGGAAGGATGTGAGAAGGGTCAATTCTTTTATGAAAGGATGTGACAAGTGTCGACTCTGCTATGGAAGGATGTGAGAAGGGGTCAATTCTTCTATTAAAGGATGTGACAAGTGTCGACTCTGCTATGGAAGGATGAGAAGAGTCGATTCTTTATGAAAGGATGTGACAAGTGTCGACTCTGCTATGGAAGGATGAGAAGAGTCGACACTTTTATGAAAGGATGTGACAAGTGTTCTGCTTTATTCTTTTAAAGGATGTGACAAGTGTCGACTCTGCTATGGAAGGATGTGAGAAGTGTCGATTCTTTTATGAAAGGATGTGACAAGTGTCGACTCTGCTATGGAAGGATGTGAGAAGGGTCAAGTGTCGACTTCTGGAAGGATGAGAAGAGAAAGGATGTGACAAGTGTCGACTCTGCTATGGAAGGATGAGAAGGGTCAACTCTTCTATGAAAGGATGTGACAAGCGTCGACTCTGCTATGGAAGGATGTGAGAAGGGTCAACTCTTTATGAAAGGATGTGACAAGTGTCGACTCTACTATGAAAGGATGTGAGAAGGGTCAACTCTTCTGGAAGGATTAAAGGATGTGACAAGTGTCGACTCTGCTATGGAAGGATGTGAGAAGGGTCAACTTTTATTAAAGGATGTGACAAGTGTCGACTCTGCTATGGAAGGACGTGAGAAGGGTCGATTCTTCTATTAAAGGATGTGACAAGTGTCGACTCTGCTATGGAAGGATGTGAGAAGGGTCAATTCTTTTATGAAAATGTGACAAGTGTCGACTGCTATGGAAGGATGTGAAGAGTCGACTCTTCTGAAAGGATGTGACAAGTGTCGACTCTGCTATGGAAGGATGAGAAGGGTCAATTCTTCTATGAAAGGATGTGACAAGTGTCGACTCTGCTATGGAAGGATGTGAGAAGGGTCGATTCTTCTATGAAAGGATGTGACAAGTGTCGACTCTGCTATGGAAGGATGTGAGAAGAGTCGATTGCTATGGAAGGATTTTTATGAAAGGATGTGACAAGTGTCGACTCTGCTATGGAAGGATGTGAGAAGGGTCAATTCTTCTATTAAAGGATGTGACAAGTGTCGACTCTGCTATGGAAGGACGTGAGAAGGGTCGATTCTTCTATTAAAGGATGTGACAAGTGTCGACTCTGCTATGGAAGGATGAAGGAGAAGGGTCGATTCTTCTATGAAAGGATGTGACAAGTGTCGACTCTGCTATGGAAGGATGTGAGAAGAGTCAGTTCTTTTCGCGAAAGGATGTGACAAGTGTCGACTTGCTATGGAAGGATGTGAAAGAAGGGACAAGTGTCGACTCTGCTTGGAAGGATTGAGAAAGGATTAAAAGGTGACAAGTGTCGACTCTGCTATGGAAGGATGAGAAGAGTCGATTCTTTATGAAAGGATGGACAAGTGTCGACTTGCTATGGAAGGATGTGAGAAGAGTCGATTCTTCTATTGAAAGGATGTGACAAGTGTCGACTCTGCTATGGAAGGATGTGAGAAGGGTCAACTCTTCTATTGGATGTGACAAGTGTCGACTCTGCTATTGAGAAGGGTACTTTTATGAAAGGATGTGACAAGTGTCGACTCTGCTATGGAAGGATGTGAGAAGGGTCAACTCTTCTATTAAAGGATGTGACAAGTGTCGACTCTGCTATGGAAGGATGTGAGAAGGGTTCTCTTCTATGAAAGATGTGACGACTCTGCTATGGAAGGATGTGAGAAGGTCTTCTTTTATGAAAGGATGACAAGTGTCGACTCTGCTATGGAAGGATGAGAAGGGTCAATTCTTTTATGAAAGGATGTGACAAGTGTCGACTCTGCTATGGAAGGATGAGAAGGGTCGACTCTTCTATTAAAGGATGTGACAAGTGTCGACTCTGCTATGGAAGGATGTGAAGAATGGGTCAACTCTTCTATTAAAGGATGTGACAAGTGTCGACTCTCTACACTATGGAAGGATGTGAGAAGGGTCAACTCTTCTATTAAAGGATGTGACAAGTGTCGACTCTACTATGGAAGGATGTGAGAAGGGTCGACTCTTTTATGAAAGGATGTGACAAGTGTCGACTCTGCTATGGAAGGATGTGAGAAGGGTCGACTCTTCTTTGAAAGGATGTGAGAAGTGTCGACTCTGCTATGGGAAGGATGTGAGAAGGGTCAACTCTTTTATGAAAGGATGTGACAAGTGTCGACTCTGCTATGGAAGGATGTGAGAAGGAAGTCGATTCTTTTATGAAAGGATGTGACAAGTGTCGACTCTGCTATGGAAGGATGTGAGAAGGGTCGATTCTTTTATGAAAGGATGTGACAAGTGTCGACTCTGCTATGGAAGGATGTGAGAAGAGTCAATTCTTTTATTAAAGGATGTGACAAGTGTCGACTCTGCTATGGAAGGATGTGAGAAGGGTCAACTCTTCTATTAAAGGATGTGACAAGTGTCGACTCTGCTATGGAAAGGATTCTTGAGAAGGATGTCAAGTGTCTTCTATGAAAGGATGTGAGTCGAAGGTCGACTCTGCTATGGAAGGATGTGAGAAGAGTCGATTCTTTTATGAAAAGATGTGACAAGTGTCGACTCTGCTATGGAAGGATGTGAGAAGGATGACAAGTGTCGAAGGATGTGAAGGGTCGAACGTCTTCTATGAAAGGATGTGACAAGTGTCGACTCTGCTATGGAAGGATGTGAGAAGGGTCAACTCTTCTATGAAAAGGATGTGGAAGTGTCGACTTGCTATGGAAGGATGTGAGAAGAGGTCAACTCTTCTCGATTCTTGCTATGGAAAGGATGTGGAGAAGGGTCAACAAGATGTCGTCGACTCTGCTATGGAAGGAAGGAATGTGAAAGGATGTCAAGTGTCGACTCTGCTTTTGAGAAGAGTGAAAGGATGTGACAAGTGTCGACTCTGCTATGGAAGGATGTGAGAAGAGTCGATTCTTTTTATGAAAGGATGTGACAAGTGTCGACTCTGCTATGGAAGGATGAGAAGGGTCAATTCTTCTATTAAAGGATGTGACAAGTGTCGACTCTGCTATGGAAGGATGAGAAGGTGGATTCAAGGATGTTTTCTGCTAAAGGATGTGGAGAAGCTCTTCTATTAAAGGATGTGTCGACTCTGCTATGGAAGGATGTGAGAAGGGTCAACTCTTCTATGAAAGGATGTGACAAGTGTCGACTCTGCTATGGAAGGATGTGAGAAGAGTCGATTCTTTTATGAAAGGATGTGACAAGTGTCGACTCTGCTATGGAAGGATGTGAGAAGAGTCGATTCTTTTATGAAAGGATGTGACAAGTGTCGACTCTGCTATGGAAGGATGTGAGAAGGGTCAACTCTTCTATTAAAGGATGTGACAAGTGTCGACTCTGCTATGGAAGGATGTGAGAAGAGTCGATTCTTTTATGAAAGGATGTGACAAGTGTCGACTCTGCTATGGAAGGATGAGAAGGGTCAATTCTTCTATTAAAGGATGTGACAAGTGTCGACTCTGCTATGGAAGGATGTGAGAAGGGTCAACTCTTCTATTAAAGGATGTGACAAGTGTCGATTCTGCTATGGAAGGATGAGAAGAGTCGACTCTTTTATGAAAGGATGTGACAAGTGTCGACTCTGCTATGGAAGGATGTGAGAAGAGTCGATTTTTTATGAAAGGATGTGACAAGTGTCGACTCTGCTATGGAAGGATGTGAGAAGGGTCAATTCTTCTATGAAAGGATGTGACAAGTGTCGACTCTGCTATGGAAGGATGTGAGAAGAGTCGATTCTTTTATGAAAGGATGTGACAAGTGTCGACTCTGCTATGGAAGGATGTGAGAAGAGTCGATTCTTTTATGGAAAGGATGTGTGTCGACTTGCTATGGAAGGATGTGAGAAGGGTCAACTCTTCTATTAAAGGATGTGACAAGTGTCGACTCTGCTATGGAAGGATGAGGAAGGGTGAGAAGATGTGACGATGTCTCTTTGGAAGGATGAGAAGAGGATTCTTTTATGAAAGGATGTGACAAGTGTCGACTCTGCTATGGAAGGATGTGAGAAGAGTCGATTCTTTTATGAAAGGATGTGACAAGTGTCGACTCTGCTATGGAAGGATGTGAGAAGAGTCGATTCTTTTATGAAAGGATGTGACAAGTGTCGACTCTGCTATGGAAGGATGTGAGAAGGGTCGATTCTTTATGAAAGGATGTGACAAGTGTCGACTCTGCTATGGAAGGATGAGAAGAGTCGATTCTTTATGAAAGGATGTGACAAGTGTCGACTCTGCTATGGAAGGATGTGAGAAGAGTCGATTCTTCTATGAAAGGATGTGACAAGTGTCGACTCTGCTATGGAAGGATGTGAGAAGGGTCGACTCTTCTATTAAAGGATGTGACAAGTGTCGACTCTGCTATATGGAAGGATGAGAAGGTGAGAAGGGTCGACTCTGCTATGGAAGGATGTATGAAAGGATGTGACAAGTGTCGACTCTGCTATGGAAGGATGTGAGAAGAGTCGATTCTTTATGAAAGGATGTGACAAGTGTCGACTCTGCTATGGAAGGATGAGAAGAATCGATTCTTTATGAAAGGATGACAAAGTGTCGACTCTGCTATGGAAAGGATGTGAGAAGGGAAAGGATGTGACAAGTGTCGACTCTACTATGGAAGGATGTGAGAAGAATCGATTCTTTATGAAAGGAACAAGTGTCGACTCTCTATGGATGGAGGATGAAGGGTCAGTTTTTTATGAAAGGATGACAAGTGTCGACTCTGCTATGGAAGGATGAGAAGAGTCGATTCTTTTATGAAAGGATGGACAAGTGTCGACTCTGCTATGGAGGAAGGGTCAATTCTTTCTATTAAAGGATGTGACAAGTGTCGATTCTCTGCTATGGAAGGATGTGAGAAGGGTCCAACTCTTCTCAATGTAACTTCTGCTATTAAAGGATGTGACAAGAGTCGATTCTTTTATGGAAGGATGTGACAAGTGTCGACTCTGCTATGAAAGGATGTGAGAAGTGTCGATTCTTTTATGAAAGGATGGAAGACTCTGCTAGAAGAGTCGATTCTTCTATGAAAGGATGTGACAAGTGTCGACTCTGCTATGGAAGGATGTGAGAAGAATCGATTCTTTTATGAAAGGATGTGACAAGTGTCGACTCTGCTATGGAAGGATGAAGGTGAGAAGACAAGTGTCGATTCTTTTATGAAAGGATGTGACAAGTGTCGACTCTGCTATGGAAGGATGTGAGAAGGGTCAATTCTTTTATGAAAGGATGTGACAAGTGTCGACTCTGCTATGGAAGGATGTGAGAAGGGTCAACTCTTCTTTATGACAAAGGATGATATGGAAGGATGACTCTGAGAAGGGTCAACTCTTCTATGAAAGGATGACAAGTGTCGACTCTGCTATGGAAGGATGTGAGAAGGGTCAACTCTTCTATTGAAAGGATGTGACAAGTGTCGACTCTGCTATGGAAGGATGTGAGAAGAGTCGAATTTTTTATGGAAAGGATGTGACTATGAAAGTGTCGACTCTGCTATGGAAGGATGTGAGAAGAGTCGATTGCTTTTATGAAAGGATGTGACAAGTGTCGACTCTGCTATCGAAGGATGTGGAGAAGAGTCGATTCTTTTATGAAAGGATGTGACAAGTGTCGACTCTGCTATGGAAGGATGTGAGAAGAGTCGATTCTTTTATGAAAGCATGTGACAAGTGTCGACTGCTATGGAAGGATGTGAGAAGAGTCAACTCTTCTATGAAAGGATGTGACAAGTGTCGACTCTGTCAACTCTTCTATGAAAGGATGACAAGGACTCTGTTATGGAAGGATGTGAGAAGAGTCAACTCTTTTATGAAAGGATGTGACAAGTGTCGACTCTGCTATGGAAGGATGTGAGAAGAGTCGATTCTTTTATGAAAGGATGTGACAAGTGTCGACTCTACTATGGAAGGATGGAGGGTGTGAAAAGACAAGTGTCGACTTGCTTTTCTTTTATGAAAGGATGACAAGTGTCGACTCTGCTGCTATGGAAGGATGTGAGAAGGGTCAACTCTTCTATTAAAGGATGTGACAAGTGTCGACTCAGCTATGGAAGGATGTTCGATTCTTTTATGAAAGGATGTGACAAGTGTCGACTCTGCTATGGAAGGATGTGAGAAGGGTCGATTCTTTTATTGAAAGGATGTGACAAGTGTCGACTCTGCTATGGAAGGATGTGAGAAGGGTCGATTCTTTTATGAAAGGATGTGACAAGTGTCGACTCTGCTATGGAAGGATGTGAGAAGAGTCGATTCTTTTTATGAAAGGATGTGACAAGTGTCGACTCTGCTATGGAAGGATGTGAGAAGAGTCGATTCTTTTATGAAAGGATGTGACAAGTGTCGACTCTGCTATGGAAGGATGTGAGAAGGGTCGATTCTTTTATGAAAGGATGTGACAAGTGTCGACTCTGCTATGGAAGGATGTGAGAAGAGTCGATTCTTTTATGAAAGGATGTGACAAGTGTCGGTCTGCTTTTATATGGAAGGATGTGAGAAGAAAGTCGATTCTTTTATGAAAGGATGTGACAAGTGTCGACTCTGCTATGGAAAGGATGTGGAAGATTTTTTATGAAAGGAAGAGTCGACTCTGCTATGAAAGGAGAGTGATTCAAGGATGTGACAAGTGTCGACTCTGCTATGGAAGGATGAGAAGAGTCGATACTTTATGAAAGGATGTGACAAGTGTCGACTCTGCTATGGAAGGACGTGAGAAGAGTCGATTCTTTTTATGAAATGATGTGACAAGTGTTGACTCTGCTATGGAAGGATGTGAGAAGGGTCAACTCTTCTATTAAAGGATGTGACAAGTGTCGACTCTACTATGGAAGGACGTGAGAAGGGTCGACTCTTCTATGAAAGGATGTGACAAGTGTCGACTCTGCTATGGAAGGATGTGAGAAGAGTCGATTCTTTTATGAAAGGATGTGACAAGTGTCGACTCTGCTATGGAAGGATGTGAGAAGATTCAACTCTTCTATTAAAGGATGTGACATGTGTCGACTCTGCTATGGAATGATGTGAGAATTGTCATCTCTTCTATTAAAGGGTGTGACAAATGTCGACTCTACTATGGAAGGACGTGAGAAGGGTCGACTCTTCTATGAAATGATGTGACCAATTTCGACTCTGCTATGGAAGGATGTGAGGAGAGTCGATTCATTTATGAAAGGATGTGACAAGTGTCGACTCTGCTATGGAAGGATGTGAGAAGGGTCAACTCTTCTATTAAAGGATGTGACAAGTGTCGACTCTACTGTGGAAGGACGTGAGAAGGGTCGACTCTTCTATGAAAGGATGTGACAAGTGTCGACTCTGCTATGGAAGGATGTGAGAAGGGTCGACTTTTCATTGAAAAGATGTGACAAGTGTCAGCTTTGCTATGGAAGGATGTGACAGGGGTTGAGTCTGCCATGAAAAGATGTGACAAAAGTCAACTCTTCTATGAAAGGATGTGACAAGTGTCGACTCCGCTATGGAAGGATGTAACAAGAGTCGACTCTACTATGGAAGGATGTGAGAAGGGTCAACTCTTCTATTAAAGGATGTGACAAGTGTCGACTCTACTATGGAAGGACGTGAGAAGGGTCGACTCTTCTATGAAAGGATGTGACAAGTGTCGACTCTGCTATGGAAGGATGTGAGAAGGGTCGACTCTTCTATTAAAGGATGTGACAAGTGTCGACTCTACTATGGAAGGACGTGAGAAGGGTCGACTCTTCTATGAAAGGATATGAGAAAAGTCGATTCTTTTATGAAAGGATGTGACAAGTGTCGACTCTGCTATGGAAGGATGTGAGAAGGGTCAACTCTTCTATTAAAGGATGTGACAAGTGTCGACTCTGCTATGGAAGGATGTGAGAAGGGTCAACTCTTCTATTAAAGGATGTGACAAGTGTCGACTCTACTATGGAAGGACGTGAGAAGGGTCGACTCTTCTATTAAAGGATGTGACAAGTGTCGACTCTGCTATGGAAGGATGTGAGAAGAGTCGATTCTTTTATGAAAGGATGTGACAAGTGTCGACTCTGCTATGGAAGGATGTGAGAAGAGTCAACTCTTCTATTAAAGGATGTGACATGTGTCGACTCTGCTATGGAAGGATGATGAGAAGAGTCAACTCTTCTATTAAAGGATGTGACAAGTGTCGACTCTACTATGGAAGGACGTGAAAAGGGTCGACTCTTCTATGAAAGGATGTGACAAGTGTCGACTCTGCTATGGAAGGATGTGAGAAGGATCGACTTTTCAATGAAAAGATGTGAAAAGTGTCAGCTTTGCTATGGAAGGATGTGACAGGTGTTGAGTCTGCCATGAAAAGATGTGACAAAAGTCAACTCTTCTATGAAAGGATGTGACAAGTGTCGACTCTGCTATGGAAGGATGTGACAAGTGTCGACTCTGCTATGGAAGGATGTGAGAAGGGTCAACTCTTCTATTAAAGGATGTGACAAGTGTCGACTCTACTATGGAAGGACGTGAGAAGGGTCGACTCTTCTATGAAAGGATGTGACAAGTGTCGACTCTGCTATGGAAGGATGTGAGAAGAGTCGATTCTGTTATGAAAGGATGTGACAAGTGTCGACTCTGCTATGGAAGGGTGTGAGAAGGGTCAACTCTTCTATTAAAGGATGTGACAAGAGTCGACTCTACTATGGAAGGACGTGAGAAGGGTCGACTATTCTATGAAAGGATGTGACAAGTGTCGACTCTGCTATGGAAGGATGTGAGAAGAGTCGATTCTTTTATGAAAGGATGTGACAAGTGTCGACTCTGCTATGGAAGGATGTGAGAAGGGTCGACTTTTCAATGAAAAGATGTGACAAGGGTCAGCTTTGCTATGGAAGGATGTGACAGGGGTTGAGTCTGCCATGAAAAGATGTGACAAAAGTTAACTCTTCTATGAAAGGATGTGACAAGTGTCGACTCTGCTATGGAAGGATGTGACAAGTGTCGACTCTTGTATAAAAGGATGTGATAAGGTGCGACTCTTCTATGAATGGATGTGTTAAGGGTCGACTCTAATATGAAAGAATGCGATGTGTTGATTCTTCTGTGAAAGGATGTGACAAGTCACCGAACTTCCTGATGACATTTATTCTCAACAATTTATTTATGCAGTTGACACATCTAATTCCTAGTGTCTGAGTATCAAATCCGACATGTAGTAGAACTGGTAACTACTCTCAAAAAGGATCTCTAATAAGTGGTTAATTGGGGCAAGGGTTGGCTTGTACATTTTAACGCCCCCCCCCCCAAATACTGCCTTCATGTAATCATCACTAAGAACATTTTCTTCCTGTCATCATCATAGCTGATGCTAAACTCCAGGAGAGGAAAATTTTGTGCCTTCTTGCAATCACTGACATGAAGTCGACGGATTATATTGAATTAATTGCTAGGTCAACTGCTAGGAAAGTTGGTTCGTTATATCGTTGCAAACAATTCTTTTCGTCCGAATACAAACGCGCACGCACACACAAGCACACACACACACACACACATACCTACATACATACATATATATATATATATATATATATATATATATATAGTTTATTCAAATTTAGGTAATCCGTATGGGTAGACCTGAGGAGAATATTCTTCATTTCAGCTTTTGGAAGTAAAGTCTGATGATCCAGAACCCTGTTAAAGGGGTTATGGTGAAATAACTTATTACATGGAATCTTAACGTGGTCTGTCTTTTATTCAATCAATATATATATATATATATATATATATATATATATATATATATATATATATATATATATATATATATATATATATATATATATATATATATAATTCAATTCAAAAAAATCAAACATTTGACAAAAAAGCAATATTTGTCAAAAGGCGGTTAAATTAATGAAAAAAGCGCTCAATACAATTTTCTTGAAGAAAGAAAGGAAAAGACGGAAAAAATGATCGGGAATAAGTGAAAGAAAGAAAGAAAGAAAGAAAGAAAGAAAGAAAGAAAGAAAGAAAGTGAAAGGGGAAAGAGGATCGGAGATATTTGGTATACAGAAAGAAAGAAAGAAATTTAGAATGAATGAAAGAAAGAAACGGAAAAGAAGATCTCAGATAAGTGATAGAAAGAAAGAAAGAAAGAAAGAAAGAAAGAAAGAAAGAAAGAAAGAAAGAAAGAATAATAAAGATGACAGGCAATAAGATTTAAAGAAAGAGAGAAGGTATAAAATAAAACGTTGAATAGGTACGAAGGAAGGAAGGAAAAAAGGAAAGAAAAAAGAAGGTTGAAAAGAAAGAAAAAGAAAGGAAGGTAGAACAAAGATAAGGAACAAAATAAGATGGGACCAAATGAAATGTACATTAAAGTCAGTGAAAAAAAAAGTAAAACGAACGACCAAAAGAGATAATGAAGAAAAGACAGAACTAAAAGCAGGAATGGAATGAAACTAAACAAAAGATACATTATCATCCCAAACATTCTACAGACAGAATTTAGGATCCTTTTTTTCTTTAACAGTGTGACTTTTGTTGCATGAATTTTCTATCATCTTAAAACAAAGACAGGAAGGGAGAAGTGATTTATGGAAAAGGGTATGGACAAAATTAAAATACAAATGCAAACTTATTGAGGGTATTGGATACGAAAAAAACAGACAAAAGTACAAAAAAAAAAATGGTGGTGCCATTCCAAGAAGAGCAATATCTAAATAAAGATACAACCAAAAGTGATAGCTAACTTTTAAAATGCATTTAAGAAAATGAAAACTTTTTTTGAATCTTTTATTTTAACTTTAATTCCAAGACGATAGACTAAATTTAATATTTTCTATAAGCAAAATATTTTGTTTTAACACAAATCGAATTTAAATTGATTAAAATATTTTTTCTATAAATGGTACGCAATATACGAAGTTTATTGAAAATCGTTTGAGAATAAAATATACTATTGCGAAAGGTTATTTGAAAATATTAACTGATTTAAAGTTTAATTAATCTGAATTGAAACAAATATGACTTACGTTTAGTTTAAAATATCTGAGAAAAACAATTTTAACACGGAGGTGAGTGTTTATTTTGACGCGTTGAATGATGTATTGACAGTTTGATGGTTGGGAAATTTAAGTAAGGACGAAACTGAAATAAAATTAAATGTCGAATAACGTAAACGTTTTTTTTTTTTATATATATTTTCAACTACTCAGTAATCATTAAAATTATAATATTTTAAACATTCTAATATATTATTGAATTTTAGGTATTTTGAATTTTTAATCTTACACAGACGGTTATTGAGGAAATGTTAGAAACATGAAGTTTAGGTACAAACGTGGAAAGATTAATCATAAAAATTACCTTGAAAATATTTAGAGAAGAGATAAAGGGAGTCTACGTTACGGTAGTGGGGAAGTGACTAAAATCGAGATGCCAGGTCAGTACCCATAACGTTGCAAATGCTTCTTTAGATTTTGTCAAAAATCTCGACATATGAAATAGAACCTGTGAGACCAGCTTATTGTTATTTTTTCATTATTAGCCCTATTGTTATTTACCAAGCAGAAATTAATTTTGGTACCAAGTCAGAAATATGGGACACGCAGTTAGGATCGAATTTACGATTCAGTCGTAAATAACTTGCGATAATTGTTTTGACACACACCAATAAAGTAGTCTCTTAAAGAAGGCTACTACATGTTGTCATGCGAGTGACAAAATGTGAAAAATATTCCTGTTTTTTTTAATTGTTGTTTTATTCCGCACCCCAACAGACAATGAATTGTACATATGGGGACTATTTCGGATTTTCATAGAGACAGTGAGGTATTATGGTGGATGTAGTAAGAAAGGTAAGTTTAGAGTGCGTTGTTTTGGTGTTAGGAATATTGTTTGTATGTTTGGGTCAGTGTCTGTGGCTAGCTAAGTTTTAAAGTTGAGACAGGTGAAGACCGTCCTATTCCCCATCACCCTTTTTAGGCCTTTGTACCATATTTTCTGTATATAACAGAAATAAATACCGGGAAGGTTCTTGAGCAAATTAATATATATATATATATATATATATATATATATATATATATATATATATATATATATATATATATTTGGTTGGATAGATGTGGTTTCACCCTTTAGCGATCGTCAGATCGCTAAATCGTGAAACCCAGGGTCACAAACTCACATCTATCCAACCAAATATGTTAGCTCTATCTCTGATATTGAGCGCTTATAATAAGTATTGCATATAATATATAAATAATTATACATATATATATTTATTTATATTTATATACACTTTTCACACACACACACACACACACACACACACACACACACACACACACATATATATATATAGTTATATACATATATTAATTTGCATATATATATATAACTATATATATATATATAGTTATATATATATAACTATATATATATATAGTTATATATATATATATATAGTTATATATATATATATATATATATATATATATATGCAAATTAATATATATATATATTAATTTGCACAAGTGAGTGTATATATATATATAGATATATATCGTATTTTTTGTAGAGGTTTTTCATTGGCATTCATGTTTTAGATTTTAGTAGTATGTAAAATAATTTAATTAACAATTACAAATTTCGAATGGGAAATAAAAGATGGATATGTACATATGAATCGAATTCTTTCCTGTATCCACCATTTTAATTTAGAATCTACTCTCAGGGAATAATATATTGAGCGAAACAAAGAGGCTGTGTCAGCAGTGAATCGAAGAATTTAAAAAAAAAAAATAAATAAGCAGGCGAAATTAGGTGACTTGACTTAGTCGACCAAATCTTGGGAGACATTATCATCAACCCACCCATCAGATTTATGAGCCAACTGATGTCAGAACTGCGAAATGTCTGTGAACAGATCATAAACACAGTATTTTTTTCTGATTTATAGACAATTAGCATAAATGTTCTTATTTGTCCCTCCTCTTCTGAAGAGCTCACAGCTGATTTAGAATTGAAATTGTCTTTCCACACTAGATAAATAGTCAATGCTTTCCACACGAAAAAAATTAAATTAAATTAAAAAATAGAGAATGAAAGACGGTAAGGCGACATATCATTTTGCCACGCTAGCTCTTGTGTTGGGCCCTATTTTCTCTGTGAGCGAAATGTTATTTTATTTTCTGATCTTCATCTCCAATTATCGATTTTCTCGCTGAATGCCTCGTTTTTCAGAAGGCTGTTTTTTCAAACCATCAAATCTGTTCACTCTGAAGATGGAAACTTAACTCTCTCAATATACGGCACAACAGATGTCGAGAAGTTCTTCATGGACTGTCCAATGATCAGGCTCAACGGCGAGTAAACACTTGCAAATAACTGCTGGAAAAATTTCAATATACCCGTTTTTAGCATAGAATTGCAATCGTTCCAGCAAGGCTTCAGAACCTGTTGTCAAACAATGGCAGTTTGAACAGGGCATGTTCTGTATTTGGTGGAATTTCGAGGAGGTATTGCATCTTGATCTTCTACAAGGACCCAGCAGACACTGTCAATGTGGCCAACCGCAAACTTGAGGAACCTGATAGGATAGAAATGCTGCCTCAATCTGCCTACAGTTCAGACATTGCACCCTTAGATTATCACCTTTTCCGTTCCATGGTTCATTTCCTGCGGGACGGAGGTGGAAGAGGTGGAGAACAAGTGTAGGGAGTCTTTTTTCCGCTGTATCCAGCTAAATATTTATAATTGCGGAAATAATCTTCTGGAACAACGATAACAAGAGACAAGAGAATAGGATGGGACATATTTTGATGAATAAACGCTTTTCGTATGTAATTTATTTGAACTGTTAATTAAAGCTTGAAATACAAAAACATTTTGACGCAAACTTATTATATATATATATATATGTATATATATATATATATATATATATATATATATATATATATATATATATACACGTACATGCATATATAAAGAGAGCAATGGGTAAGTTGTTGTCATTTTATAGTTTTCATTTCGCGCATGTGCGTTGTTTATTTTTGATTTTATCGACTGCACAGGAAAGTGGGATCAGTTGGGCACCGTCTGTGAATAAAAGATTACAATGACGCAATTCACTCGGCTAGAAATTTGGAAACGGCATGCTGTACTAGGCATTCTCGCCGGAAGCTGCAATACAAACATTTCAGAGTATCTGGGTGTTAATATGAGGACAGTCCAGAGAATACGGAAAGAGTTGGATAAGTCTTATGGTAATTACGAATGTACGGGAGCTCGGAAAACTCATTCTGATCGTTCTGATATGAAAAGAAATCACGAATTTGTTGGTGAGGTCCTCAGAATCAACACGGGGGCCTACATCAAGTGCCTTCATCAGATGAAGTTAGTGGTACCCTGGATCAAGAGAGTGGCTGCTGGAACACAATATGTCTGCCAATAAGACTCTGCACCATGCCACACAAGCAAGAGAAACCATGTGATGGCTGTCAGACAAATGTGGCGAACACATTACCCCTTACATTTGGTCACCTAACTTCCCAGACTGAAAGATCCTTGATTACTATGTGCGGAGCGCAGTTGAGCGAGAGACCAGAAAACCCTCTTTTAACACCAAAGATGAACTGAAGCACAGTATTATGGCAGCATTCACCAATTAAAACAAGGAGACCGTCCAGAAGAGATGCAGGAGATACCGAAGTCGTCTGGAGGTCGTGGTTGAAGCCAATGAAAATTTTATAGAATAAATGTACTCTTTAGTATTTCAAGATAATTTTGTGCAGTGTTGGCAAATGTATCTGTCAAAATGTTCCGTTGGGCGTAGGGCTAACAGATCCAACTCGTAGAAAACCTAAATGCTACAGAAAACACAGAGGTAAAACGTTGAGTGGCAAGGTGATGTGCGGTTGGTGTAACGATAAGCAGTTAGGAATAAGAAATCGAAGAGACGAGTTCAAATTCACGCTTGGTTCGTTACATTTACTTACGCACAAATACCCTTGGAGAATGTATGAATCAAACACCTCTCCCGCATATGGGTCAAATAGTAAAACTGAAAAAATCACTGTTATTCTCAAAAATTTCTTATTGCAATATTCACTCGCAAGGATATAACTATTCATACAATCCAAAATAGGTTTCGTTTTTAAATACCAACAAGCGGTTGATAAACCGTAAAAAAAAAAAGAAATCAATCAAACAGGTGGTAAGATTATGACCCTTTGACCCGAATGCTACAGAGTAGGAGAACAATGATCAACTGTACAGAAATGTTGAAATTGCAAGTTTTAGATTTTTGCTAAATATCTATATAATAATATGTGCGTGTTATACACCGGTGCGTTTTATAATGCCGTAAATATTATTTTTGTTAGAGGAAAGACAGCAGATTATTCACGGAAGATGTTCAAGGAGTCCTTTCTGCACTTGTAATTTTTATTAAACAGAATACCCGCCCTAGAAAGAAAGAAAGAAAGAAAGAAAGAAAGAAAGAAAGAAAGAAAGAAGAAATAAAGATAATTATGTTTGAAATCAACACCGCAGGGAACTGATTACGAATGTCATAATTATTGCTTTCATTGAATTGGATTCTCCCACGTGATTATAATGTCCAGTGATTGAAGCAGAAAATTTGATTGAATTCAGAAAATTAAATGTGTTTAAAAATCCGAGTGTTTCGCTTTTAAATAATAACACTTTTTGAAAAAAAAATAGCGTTAGGTTATAGCCAAAATTAAAATCTTAGAAAATCCAATTTCATATTTCTAAAACAATGAATATGTTTATGAAAATATTGTGCCAATTTAAGAGAAACTGAAAGGAAGTATATAACATCAGGACAACCTTCAAAAGCTTGACGACACTTCGCAGATTTCTCTCCTGAGTAAGACCCCCCACCCCCTCATAGAGGAGAACATGACTAAAGACTGTGTGTACGCTATCCCATGCAGCTGCGGAAAGGGATATAAAGTAGAGACAGGCCGCCCCCTCAAGGTAAAGCTTCAAGAACACCAGAAAGCTGTAACGCGAGGGGAAGTAAAAAAAAATCAGGCGTGGCTGACCACATATGGAGAGAGAAGGGAGATCACCGCTCTCTGTGGGATCATGTTGAGATCATAGACAAGGAACACCATTGGAAAATTCGTAAACTTAAGGAATCAGCACATATGCTAGGCCACAAGAATCTCCTGAGCCGACCAAGCATAGAAATAAATACAATATTGGAACCAGTAATAAGGAGTGACAGAGAAAAGCAATGATAACAACAAAGTTGCAATATGAGCCCTGGTAAAAACATGCAATGATAACAGCAAAATTGCAATATGAATACTGGTACAAATGGTTGCTGAAGACTTTAAGTTTATAATAACCAGAAAGTCATACCCAGATGTCCTCAAGGACACATGGCACAGTGGATAAAGGCGTTGGTTAGATCCAGTGACAGGACCCAAAGAGTGTGAGTTCAATACCCGGTTAAGAACTTTCAGAGAGAAATTAGTAGGAGATAACTGATAACTGACATCTATCAAACGTGGAACTAGAACAGTCTACCCCGGTGAGCGAAATAATGGGTTCAGTTCGAAATTCTAATTCGGAGCGTACAACTCCGTGTGATAAATATGGCGACAAAGATGAGGACAATAGTCCAAATAATTTGGGTAGGAAGAAAAGTGACAGAATAATCTGAAGGAAAATGATTTCCTTTTTTACAGTTTATCAACTCTTTGCAGGTTACTTAAAGCCAGAAAATATTTTTAGATTGTAAAATTTTTTTTAGATTTAGTGATACAAGTCTTACTAATTAACCTTTATCTGTGGGGAGAAGAGGTGGATTCATGCCTTTCCCAAAAGTATTTGTATGTAAGTGAATATAACGAACCCAACTTGAATTGGAACACGGCTTTTCTATTAAAAATACCGAGTTATTAACCATTCAAGCTTAGAGCACCTTTTCTTCCCAAGAGGTCACCCATCGAGATACTGATCAGGCTCAACGTTGCTTAACTTCGGAAAACGGTGTTTCAACGTTATGTGGCCGTAAGACTCGAAGAAATTCGGGAGAATTACCGAAATCTACGAACAAGAAAAACGCATATAGGTTAAAAAAAATGAGCGAAAGAAACATATTTTAAATCAATTGATTTATAATATTAATGCTCTGTAAATTTACATTGAGCACTATTTTGTAAAAATAAAAATATCTATAAGAACGCCGGATTATATATCTTACTGTTCTTTCTTTAAAGACTAGCGGAAACTGGTGGACTTTATCAAGGCAAATATTTGCGTTAATAAGGTCTCTCAGAGGACGAAACCCGTCAGCTAAGGATAGTTTTATCGCTTGTCTTTTAATTCATTTTGTTCCGTTGAAGATACACACTATCTGAAAATAATTTACCGACACACAGTTTGTGTGTTCACTGTTTAATTATTAATAATACGAAATAAAGCTATTGCATTTAAGGAAAAATTTGGTGTGAATTAAAAGGAAAATTACTTTATACTGTATAACTAATGATTGTGAGCATTATAAAAATTCAGTAAAGGGCTGCAGTAAGCCTTACTCGTCTAAAAGATACACTACTTTCTCCACTCTCCTTTCATTTGTAACGAATAAAAACAACAAAACTCGTTCCCTTAGCCTTAAATGTTTGCCAAGAAGGATGCAGTTAATGTTAATATAGGTCAACTTTGCTTTGGACCGGGACTGAAAAAACAAATTTTTATCCACACTGTAAAGTTCAGATGAGGGCGTAAGACTGGAACCGGAACCCAAGCGAGATATAAATGGGATTACAGTTTGTGGGTGCCCTGTTAGGGCGGAGCTGGGCGAAAGTATATGTCCGTGATTGGTAGGGTTCGGCGTTAAAAGGGATAGGATCTTTGGGAGAGGCAGAGGGGGGGGGTAGGAGGGAGTTTGAAATCCGGCAAAATGGCTCCATCCGGTCTCCATCCGGCCTCGGTAATTTGATGAAGATGCCTGATATATATATATATATATATATATATATATATATATATATATATATATATATATATATATATATATATTCTGAATTAAATATTTTTTCAAATAATATATATAAGAGG
>CAHIKZ030000846.1:1280000-1317500 GCA_903632075.3 Acanthosepion pharaonis
TATTCGTAAAACTTATACTTAAAGAATGTAAGCTCCACTCAGATGATATAACCTTGTATTAAAACGTATTCACTTACAACATACACCATATTTATGATACAATTAAAATAGACGAACAGAACAAAATTTTAATATGAACCTAAATTACATTAAGCATCAGGAGTTAAACATACCCACTGACACAATGAAGTATACACGTGACTTTCGTACAGTGAATGGAAATAAAAAGAAAAGAATTTAAAAACTTAAATATAACACCGTTTTATTACACTTCCAAAATTTCCAATGAAACTAATTAAGCCGCAGAACACGTTAAAATTACAAAGATTTTATACTTGCGCCTTTATATATATATATATATATATATATATATATATATATAAAAGGCATGATTTGTGTGTGCACGGCCGCAATTTTCGACGGATTTGCACCAAAATTTACATGCACATGCTCCAAGTTAGCGGCAAGGCGAAGACCGAATTTGCATTTCATCGATTTCCATCTCATCGATAGTGGAAATAATCAATTTTTTCATGCTTCTACAGCAATTTTCATGTAGTTTGCGGCCATTTTCTACTGGTCAGAGTGAGAGCTTATAGCTGGCTGCCACGAATAGGCAGGAAGATTCTATTGGCCAACGTGAGAGCCAACAACTGACTGACACGAATGTTAACTAGCATGCAAAAAAAAAATCGATAGCTGCATTCGTCACAAGTGGGAAAAATTTAAATCTGCATGGCACTTAACTCCAATTAGCTGATTCGCTTGCTTAAATTCAACGTTGATTCTGATTCTGCAGAACTGGGTTGGGTGTGAAAAAGTATTTGTTGTTAACATTCTTTTTTCATTCGGTTTTTTCAGTTACGAGTCCTTTTTTAAAGCTGATCGTTTTGTGTTCATTTTGTTTAGTTCTTTTTTCGTAACAGATTTAATGTTTAGTATAGAGCTTAGAAAAAATTCGCAGTGTGAGATAGGCAAGAAGTAAAGCATGTAGCAACATCAGCACGGCAAAGGACAGTCCTTTAAAGGCAAGGAAGGGCAAACATATTTTAAGTCAAGTGATAGCGATAGCTGTATGAGTCGTACGATTTTTGAATCAAGAACGGGCAACGCCGGGCCATCCTGCTAGTATATATATATATATATATATATATATATATATATATATATATATATATATATATATATATAAATATAAACGTAAAGAGCCAGAATCTATCTATCTATCAAGGTTTAGCCTACCGGGTCATCAGGATATTCTGTATTCTAATTTTGCTCTAATTAGTGTATTGAGCACTTTTCCATTTTAACTTAGGTTACTCTGTCGATGTTTTATTTCTTTTAGTTTGACAATGTGCTGCTGGGTGATTTTTTTCAAGCAATACGGATGTTTGCAGTCTTTTTTTTATTGAGTTTTTTTGTAATACTTTTTATTTGCAAATTGTATTATCTATTTTTTACACCGCTCGAATTATAGTTTTAAAATAATATATATATATATATATATATATATATATATGTGGTGGGGAGGTTGTATAGTGCGATGGGCAATTTGTCCCCATTTTATACTTTTCCTTTCGCGGATTGTTTCTTTTTGATTTTGTCGACTGCACAATATAGTAGGGTCTGTTAGGCACCGTCTGTCTGAAAAAGAGCACGATGGCACAATTCACTCCCACTGAAATTTGGAAACGGTATGCAGTACTGTTTGGCATTTGCGCCTGAAGCTCCAATATGAACATTTCAGAGTGTTCGGGTGTCAATCTGAGCACATTGCAGCGTATTCGGTAAGTGGTGGGTGAATTTGATGGTGATTACGAAAGTGTTTGGTGTGAACACTAATGATAATGACATTATGCCTCCATTGATCTGCCAACAGCCGCCTCAGACTCAACACGGAGGCCTACACCAAGTGCCTTGAGGAAGTAGTGCTGCCCTAGATCAAGAGGGTATCTGCTGGAAGACCTTGGCAAAAAGACATAGGGTCAGACAATTTCTGCGACCATATCACCCCTTACATCTGGCCACCTAACTCCAAAGACTGCAGCACCCTTGATTATTATTTGTGGGACGCAGCTGATCGCGAGACCAAAAAAACTCCTTGTAACACCAAAGATGAACTGAAAGCAAGGATAATGGCAGCATCCACCAAGTTAAACAAGGAAAACATTAAGGAGAGTTGCTGGAGATTCCGAAGCCGTCTGGAGGCCGTGATTGAAGCCAAAGTTATTGACTAACTTTACTCTTTAATATTTCAAGATATTCTATGTAATGTAGTAAATATATCTGTTAAAATGAGATGTCAGTGTTATTTACATTTTTGCATAATTTAGATGACCTCGTATATATATATATATATATATATATATATATATATATATATATATATATATATATATATATATATATATTACTGAAATACCTCCCACCTATGCCTTTCAGAAATCTGTACCCATATAACGATAAGACATTAGTGATAATGGTGTCTTCATTTCGCTAATGCCTCACCATTATGTGGGAGTTATTTGTGGGAGTTGTATGTGGGAGGTATGACAAAGGAAATTTAACTACCACACAGGTGCCACATCGGTTTGACAATGACTGCGATAGTCGAAAGTACTTGAATATATATATATATATATATATATATATATATATATATATATATATATATATATATATATATATATATATGTAGGGCTATTCAAAAAGAATAAGCAATATTTCAATAAGGAAAAACAATAGGAAACTCCAGCCTAGTCAAAAGCATTGTACTCACAATCAACTTTTATTTTCTGTCTTACAAGCGTTCAATGTGGCCACCACCTGCAGCATGGGCAACATCAATTCGATAAGAGAATTCCTCTCCAGACGCGTATCTGCATATCACGATCCACCGAGTTGATCGCTGTGGTCATTCGATGTTTAACTTTATCGAGGTTAGTGGGTAGCGGTGGAACATAAAAGCGATCTTTTATGTATCTTCACAAGAAAAAAATCACACATAGTGAGGTCTGGGGGATTTCGCAGGCCAAACACAAAGAGTAAGGTCTTGGTAAGTTGCTGAACGAGGCTTAGGCTGTACGGTTTCAAATGTCGACGTCTTGTTAGCACTTGTCAGATAGTGAATTGAGAGATCGCAAATTCACGACTAACTCGATTTGTGAACTTCCCCTCACACGCAACGTGGATTCTCGCCACTTGTTCCTCCGAAACTCGTAGTCGTCCAGGACTTCCGTTACACAGACACCCACTCTCTTGAAACTGTTTAAACCACTATCTCTTGTTCTTAGGAGAGGGCAGTTTAATGTTGAATTGCTTTCGAAAAGCACGCTGCAGTGTGACAACCGTATTTATTTTCGAGAACTCGTGAACGCAGCACGCCTTTTGCTGAGGACTGGCCAAAAAGACGGAGACAGGTCGCAACTGCAGCGACCCTGTGGCGCAGTCATTCAAAGCTTAGAAAACTCCTCCTTCAGATGGTCATTGACTCATTCCATGACAATGCTTGAGAACTGAAACAATGCGTCATGATATCGTTTCATTCTTTTTTAATATACCTGTATATATCTATAAACATACATACATACATACATATATATATATATATATATATATATATATATATATGCATATATATATATATATATATATATATATATATATATATATATATATATATATATATATATACAAATAGAGATAACTATACTCGTTTCGAAAAGCCCTCGAATTTTTGATTTGTCAATAATCTCTGACGATCCGTTTAGGTGAAACCTAGGTAGGTTTGTTTGGCTCACTAGGTGTATATATATATATATATATGTGTGTGTGTGTGTGTGACCGTATATATGATAGGATAAGGAATAAATAGGAAGTGTTTACAGATCTAACATGTTTCGCTTTTATTACAGCTTTCTCAGAGAATGAATTATGGAAGGAGATAATGAAAGAATATTCTGCTATTTTTTTATTTTTTGTTGTTTGTTTTTTATTAGTTCAAATAAAAAATTAAAAAAATAGCAGAATGTTCTTTCATTATCGCCTTCCATTTTAGGACCAATATTGCCAATATAGCTTCCCAGAATCTGTACGCTACTCTTGAGTGTCTCTGCACATATATTTAAGCAATGCTTGCCAGCGAAACAAACACTCCCACATGTAAATTACATATTGGAGATGCCAAAATCAAATAAGCACAACAATTTAAACTCTTGGAAATTGTTTTAACAGAGGACGGAATATGCGATACTGCTAACCGAAGGCGCATTGTAATAGAGAAAGATGCCTTGCAAAAGCTAAACATGGTATCAAGAAACAGGAAAATTCCATTAGAAACAAAAAGAGAGTACTGAACTTTTAATATAATTACTCCTATATGGCAGTGAATGTTGCACAATCTTCTCACAGATGAAAAAGAGACACAGAAATGTGGTTCTACAGAAGGACACTGAAGATAACATGGACCGAACATGTGAGTAACGCCGAAGCTTTAGAACAAATGGAAGCGAAAAGGTCACTTATACTTAACTTATACTCTTAAAAAGAGACAGTTGAAATTTCTAGAGCATTGATGAGGAAAGAGGGCTTGGAAAATTTGATACTCATAAGACAAATTGGAGGCAAGATGGACAGAAAAAAACAGCGTATAACCAAGAAAGCGTGCTACCAAGGATGGCGAAACAAAGTTTAGGAAAAAGACAAAATTTATTAAGAGGGACAAAGGACAGGAAATTGTGAAGAGCCATGATCGCCAACTTCCTGATTTGACACATCACGTAGAAGAAGATTAAGTCATAATGACCAAAACGGCTGAAAATAAATGAACATTGGAGAGTTTATGAGGAATGTTCATCTTGATGTGCAAAAACGTATTCAAAAATTAGAAAAATACAGTAAAACCAGACCGTTTCGATTGAATTGAATACAACTTTTTAAAATCAATTCTTACTGCACAAATATACCCTATAACATCAATCATTTAAGTGAAAAATTTTATTTGTATTAATCATATATATATATATGATGTCACATCTTGCGGTGGTAAACTCGACTTGACATGCGCACTCACGTTTACTTGGGCCGATAATGAGAAGAGTCGCCACTTGATCTTTTCTATTGACTGGCCTCATTCAGACAATCATAGTGTTTGTCTAAACAAATACTGCGGTTAACTTGAAGAATACACAGAACTGGGTGAGCTAATGGGAAAGAACAAATTAGAAGTGCTTTCCTTTCGTTTTTCTATTCGGGTCAGTGTATACCTCATTGGTTGTATATTTTTACTTTCTTTGATTGCTTTTCCCTAACGTAGTCTTCATATCGTGAAACTAACCCTTCTTTTTTGACTTTTACGTTGTCCTTCTTTTTCCATAGAATTATTTCTTTCCTTCTTTACTTTCTTTTTCCCCCTTTAAACCTCTTTTCTTTTACGCTTTTGTGTTATTTTTCATTCGTTTTTTTTTATCTTTCTTGTTTGCCATTTTGCTTTCTTCCATCTTTAATTCCGCCTTTCTTCTACACTTCACTATATATTTCTTTCTTTCTTTTCTGTCCTTCCCCCGTCCTTTTTTATTTCTTTCTTTATCACCTTTTCTCCTCCGATCAAGTCCATTATTAGCATTTTCTTTCTTTCTTTCTTTCTTTCTTTCTTTCTTTCTTTCTTTCTTTCTTTTCTGTCCTCCTCCCGTCCTTTTTTTAGTTCTTTTTTATCACATTTTCACCTCCGATCAAGTTCATTATTATCTTTCTTTCTTTCTTTCTTTCTTTCTTTCTTTCTTTCTTTCCAATTATGTTTTTGTCAGCTTTTTTCCTCCGATCAAGTTCATTATTATCTTTCTTTCTTTCTTTCTTTCTTTCTTTCTTTCTTTTCTGTCCTCCTCCTGTCCTTTTTTAGTTCTTTTTTTTATCACATTTTCTCCCTGAGAAAAGTTCATTATTATCTTTCTTTCTTTCTTTCTTTCTTTCTTTCTTTCTTTCTTTCTTTCTTTCTTTCTTTCTTTCTACACTTTTCTCTTTCTGTTTTCTCTCAATGATTTTTTTAATCATTTCACCCCAAGTAAGCCAATAAAGCCACAAAAGCGCAAGTGGTTCCTGGTGTTGAATGTTGACAGTAGTGAATGATCTCAGCTCGGTTTTTTTTTCTTGCTCGGCGATCTCTAATCGTTTCGTTTCGGCAGTGAAAGACTTCAACGCAGAGAATTTTAACTTAACTCTTTTTATTAATCATGTCAAGACCTACATTATGTAACTATCTACCGGGGAGCCTTTTCGGACACGAAAGAGAACACGTTTACATCTCTTGACGGGTAATAAATAACTTACAGAAAAACCTCTCTCTATCTATCATTCCCACGTTAGCTCAGCCAATCAAAATCGACTTCCTTATTATGTCTTACATCTCGCCTCGAAGGTTAGCCACAGGAAGTCGGAGCTAAGATACACTTCCATCTAAAAGTAATAGTCTGCTAAACAATTATTTAACACACCTTAGCTAATCATTAAAAAAAAAATTCATTTATTAATTTTATTTCAACTATATTACTCTAAAATATCCTCTACTCGTTCGTGTGTGTAAGGTGTGCTACTTACATTTTTTCTTCATTGGACGTCGGTCACGTGACCTTTTCGATATGCCCATATAACATTCCTGAAAAACAGTGAACATAAACAATCAAAATCGACTTCCTTATTATGTCGTACATCTCACACCAAAGGTCAACCTCCGGAAGTCGGAACTGAGATACACTTCCATCTAAAATTAATAGTCAGCTAAACAATTATTTAACACATGGATGTTATGAGAGAATATATATATATATATATATATATATATATATATATATATATATATATATATATAAAACTATTAAGGAGAGAGAACAATAAAATAACAAGAATTAAGACAGAAGATAACTATTGACATTGCATTTACTTTTTTTGAAGATCAAAGTTGACTGGAATGTAAGAAGTCGGAAGAGGGTCCCACAAGCAAGAAGTGCGGGAGAAGAAAATATTAAACTAGAACTTACGGTTGCGTCTAGCCAATTCAACTCTAAATTGATGAGACCTTGCCGCCAATCTAGTACTAGGCTTAAATTCATAAAGTCTAAATATCATAAAAGAAAGTTCATCAGAACAATTATTATGGAAGTATTGATAGAAAAGGCACAGGTAGGGAACATTAAGGCGGTGGGAAATTGACTGAAGTCGACATGACCATGAGAGGACCAAAAACAGTTCAGATTCTTCTTTGGAACATCAGGAATCTCTCTATATATAGCAAGATCATCAGACCAGATGTGGCAGCAATTTTCAAAGCCACGCTTTTTTATACTTCAATATCTTTCCTCTGTTTTCTATTTCTAAATTTTTTTTATTTTCCCGCTCTTCCACGGCAAGTCTCGTTGATCATTACAATCAATTATTGAGTTCGATCTTTACTGTGCGCCTCATACAAAAATCGACATTGTATAACCCGGCAAGGTTTGAGGTGTCTCTGTGTGAGGTAATGGTTAACAAGGCTACTCCAGTTGAACCTTACTACAGTGGAGTGAGTTCGATCCTCACTGGGTGACCCATGCAAACACTCGAGGTTAAATAACCCAACAAGGGTTGATATCGTAAAATCAAGCAATCAAACAAGGAGTAATGAATAAAGAGGCGTCTGGTTGACAATTACTACTGAGTAGCGTAGTGAATTTTATTTTCATTGGCTGCCCCCATAAAATGTTTGACGTTAAATAACCCAAGAAGCATACACTCAAGAAAACCAAACAAAGAGTGATGGTTAAAGAGCTTAGTGTGGTTGACCATTACTAGTGTGTATCGACGTCTATCCTCACTGAGTACCCAATAAAAAATTCAACATTAAATGATTCAAGAAGTTCTGGTGTTAAATCAACTAACAAACCCAAAGGTAATGTTTAATGAATCTAGTCTTGACTATCACTACTGCGGAGTGAGTTCAATCCTTACTGGGTACTCCATAAAAAATCGAGATTATATAACAGGTGTTGATATGTCGTAATATCAACCAACTAATATGTTGTTCATTGTTTTTTTTTCCATTTATATCCAACTAGCAGTAGAGCCCGGCGTTGCCCGGGGATGTAACAGTAAGAGATAGATCAAATATCGACCATCATAAAGACTGAAAAATAAAATTGACAAAGATTATTGTTTAAGGTTGACGGACACACATGTCTTAATTATTTTTTTTTTTTTTTTTTTTTTTTTTTTTACGAATTGGTCAAACCCAAACTCAAACAAAAACATTGTTTTCAATCATTATGAGTCTACCGAATGAATAGAATTTTATTATAAACAATTGCTTTGTAAATGGAATTTTTAAAGCATTCTGAATGTAAAAATAAAGAAAAAAAGTGTGCAAGACAATAGGAAACACTACTGCCAAAAAAAAAGTGAAGTTTTTTTTGAAATCGGTTGAAAAATGAGGAAATCCTATCCCATATATAAACGAACACACACACACACACACACACACACACACACACACACACACACACACAATCTGGGTTTTAAGTGTAACTCGATATGAGTTGTCCCTCTTTCATTCTCGTGATGCCACATAATCGTGTTTTCAAACTGATTTCGTGCAAAAACAATTGTGTTTTTCCAATTTTTGGCGCTGTCAGAACCACCGCAAGGTAATTTTACGTAGTCCTGTGAAGTTTTGTTGAAATCGGTTGGAAAATGTAAGAAATCCGATCCAATATATAAACGAACAGATACACACACAACCTGGGTTTTATAATAAGTATGATTACAATTTTTCCTTTTTAATTTTCTTACGTTCCTTCACCCAACTTATTGACAATCGTAAAGCTGTTGGGTTTGGTTTGGTTTGTTTTATGGTATATCAACCTCAATGGGTTACTTAATGTCGACAAAATTTTTATTGCTGGTAATAATTTTTTTCGAAAACGTATTTCTGGTAATATTTTTCTTCAAAAATTTATTTCTGGTAATATTTTTTTCAAAAAATGTACAGCTAGTATTTTTTTTTCCAAAATGTATCGCTGGTAATAATGTATTGCTGGTAATAATATTTCCCTTGAAATATTTATTACTGATAATATTTTTTACAAATTATTTATGGTATTAAAACCTATTTTTACAATTTCAAAGTGTTTTGATCCCCAGTTTAGGGGGTTAACTATCTTACCCATAGCTAGGACCCTAACAGGTGCTACCATCCCGGGTCAGGGGGGACGTGGGAACACCACGCTCCTCAAAACCCCCTGATCAGAGGCCTTGCTGTTGGATGTAGTTTATCGTCTTACCTAGGACGCGGATGTAGTTAATCTTCTTACCCAGGATGCGTATGTAGTTTATCGTCTTACCCAGGACGTGGATGTAGTTTATCGTCATACCAAGAATGCGGATGTAGTTTATCGTCTTACCTAGGACGCGGATGTAGTTAATCTTCTTACCTAGCACGCGGATGTAGTTTATCGTCATACCCAGGACGCGGATGTAGTTTATAGTCATACCCAGGACGCGAATGTAGTTTATCGTCATACCCAGGACTAGGACGTAGTTTATCGTCTCACCCAGGACGCGGATGTAGTTTATCGTCATACCCAGGACGCGGATGTAGTTTATCGTCATACCCAGGACGAGGACGTAGTTTATCGTCTTACCTTTGATGCGGATGTAGTTTATCATTATACCCAGGGCGCGGATGTAGTTTATCTTCTTACCCAGGACGCGGATATAGTTTATCGTCTTCCCTAGGACGCAGAAAGCTTTTGAGTCCCATCATGATATTCAATGACACCATACAGCAAGTATCACGCCCTTTATTTGTAACCACGCTCATTTGTGTTCAACCGAAAATTCATGCAACAGTTGATATTTAAGTAATTCACTTAACGAGAGAGTGGACATTTAAATAATTGATTATTTACACTATTTATATTCGGGCTATTATCCTCATCTTTACTGGACTGACTAGATTTGGGTGCGAATATCGATTTCAAAATCGTTTGGGTGTGAAACTAGTAACTCCACCCCTTACTTACTACCAAATAAAAAACAAACAAAAACATCTACACCGAGCGTTGTGCAAACAGTAAAATTAGCATCAACCAGCCTACTGAATGAATGTCATATTAAAGAAAATGTGTTTCTGACAAGAAACGAATCCGTATTCCTTTTAGCCTGGATAACCTCTTTCAAGCTGGGAATATTTTACAATTTAACTACGAGAAGCAATCACAGCAAAACAAGGCTCAATTACCCAGTCAATTTTATATGGTCTAGATTTATTTAACTCAAATTAAATTTTAAGCAGTTAATAGTATGATTTAAATTCAATAATATTTCTCAGGCTTCCTGTACCCACTAAATATAATGTTTATAGTAATAAGAAGTGTAAATATATATAATATATATATATATATATATATATATATATATATATATATATATATATATATATATATATATATAAAATGTAAAACGGTCTCATATATTTAGAGCTGAACTGGCTAGATGCAGCCGTAACTTTTATGCTAACAGTTTTTTTCTATCGCACTTCTCGCTTGTGGAACTCTCTTCAGGCTTTTTGCTTTCTAATCAAATTTAATCTTCAAAAATTTAAATGCAATGTAAATCGTTATCTACTATCTTCTTGATTCCTTTTCTTTTAATCTTCTTTGTCCTTAATATTTTTCTCATATTCTCTCATAATCAGTAACTCCCCCCTTGCGTCTTAGGGGCTTTACTGCCTTGCTTTGAGTGAAGTTATTTAAAGAAATATGCAGATTATTCGAGTCAAATGCCTTACTTTGAGCAGCCTGTTTATACAGCAATATTCATGTTCTCCTGGAACTTTGTTCGTGGACGTTAAATCATGGCCGCCTGTTTGTATAATCTTTAGGATTAAAAATTATTTCTATTTTAAGTATTGTCCTTTCCTTATTTTCCCGTTATTCGACGTTTTAAGATTACTGACATATTTTCTCTCCTGATTCTTATTTTATTTTAATGAAATTAATTTTGTTTTAAAAATTAGCCGGAAATTGTTGGTCACAGCTGTACGCGAGGCAGAGTTCCAACCATACGACCACATTAAGCAAATTGATTTGAAGTCCTACAATATTTTACCGGTCGAGATTTTCAAATGCACGCAATAGGGGAAGATGTAAATAAAAATAATTTATGATTTCTACAAGCTGCCAAATGATTTATTGTTATTAATGAAAAAACCGCAGTCGTTCGAAAAAAAAAAAAAATCTAAAATTTATTGGCCAGAATGCGAAATTTCAATTAAAGAATTTCTTTCTTTCTTTCTTTTTTTTTTAAAAAACAAAAAACCAAACAAAACAAAAACAAACAAGCAAACAAGCAAAAACAAACAGACGAATAAAAACATTATTTTTGCATATAGATGAAGTTGAGTTAAAATAGATTTTATAGCTTTTGGATTTCGTGGTTATTTTGATTGTTAAAAATATTATTATTTAGGGAGAAAACAACACCCAAAACATATTATTATCATTATTATTATTATTATTATTATTATTATTATTATTATTATAATTAATAATAATAATAATAATAATATTAATATTTGACATGAAAATCGGTTTTCACCGATAATGACTTAACGGTCTTATCTGAGCTAATAAAAATGCTTCTAAAAATTCTTTGCCATTAAAAATTTAATGATCAATAATAAAAGAATAGAAGCAACTCAGAACCCAAAAGATAAATTTTGGAAAAAATTATTTATTAAAAAAGAATTACAGATGGAAAAAATCACTTAAAACCTTTGAAAAATAGAAACATATAAAAAAAAATATGTGTGAAAAAGTAAATTTAAAATAATTGAATCAGTGATTAAACTTGGACAATATAAAATAAAAAAAAAAAGAAAAGAAAAGAAATGAAAGAAAACGTGAAAATTTGATAAATAAAAATTACTGAATTGTTTCCCACTCGGGAATGAAAAGAGAAATTGAAAGCAAAAAAATAAAAAAAATAAAAAATACAAACAAAAAACAAATTCAATTTAAAATAGTCAATGTTTAGAAAATATAAAAAAAAATAAATTTTGGAAAACGTTGAGGAAGAAATTAAATGACTAAAATTTAAAATATTGGATTAATAATAATCACAAATTAAGAATTCAAATCCAAGTAAAAAAGAAAACACCAGGGAAAGAGAATAGAGTATTAATTGCTTTTATTCTTCCATCTCGTAACCTGAGGGTCGTTGAGGCACTATGTGAAGTGCTGTAGCAGCAGCAGCAGCAGTAGCAGTGATAGGTGTGTTTCGGGTAAGGTAGGCTGTTGGAGCAGATTCGTTTTTTGGCTGATTTTCAAATTCAGAACTGTCCTTCTACCCTAGACGCTTTCTTCGTTTTCCATCCCGATCCATCGCCGACGTCCTAACTACCATCACTTACAGAATTAGTGAGGTTCTTGACCACAAACACGCCTCAAGGATCATAGCATTAGATAACTCGAAGGTCTTTGACAAGGTATGACACAAAGGTTTACTACACAAACTCTCCATCTATGGAAGGGTCTTTTTGATCATAAAATCCTTCCTAAACAGTTAGGACCCTGAAGGTAATTATTAATGGTGGATTAATGGAGCCCTAGGGGGTCAACGCAGGCGTCTCCCATCGGTCATTCTTCGGACCAACCCACTTTTTGATCTTCATAAACGATCTGCCTGAGAATATACTCAGATCATTTGTAAGCATCTTTGACGATGAAAGGACAATATACGGGCGCACCTCTAAAATTCTTGATGGTCGGTGATTGATATCTCTTCCGATCTAGCACAAACTATCCAGTGGGATAAAAACTGGGCAGTTATATTCTAATGCCTCAAAAACCAAACTAGTTACATTCCATCGTCGCTGGTCGGATCCCGAACTACCGCCAGTCACGATGAACGGATGTCCTCTTGACAGACTATTAGGTCTCAAACTTACACCGGACCTCAAGTGGAACTCGTTTTTTGGGGGGGTTAAATCATAATTTTTAGATGCATCAAGAGTGGTCTTCAGTGATGCACTGTTCTTTTCGCCGATTTTGGGTTTCGCATCATATCGGCTCAAACAGCAACTCCGATCTGATTGTAGACGAGTCAGGCCGCCTACTTGAAAGCGTCGTGCTACGCACCGCGACATTGCAAAAAACAGTAATCATCATAAACTAGCAAGGCCGGGCTTCGACCGTTCTTACTGACATATGTCAGTCAACGTCAGCCAATGAAAACAGGGCTTTTCACGCTCCTCCACTATATGCTGTTACCTTTTTAATTCATCCTGTTTAGATTTACTACTTCCGGAATCCATGAAGAGGTGAGCTGGTGTCTTTATTGAATTGTTTAAGCCCATGTTTTACATATTAAATACTAATCCCATAGCGATACTAAATCTCTATCTATAAAAGGAACGATGTGTGTGTGTGTGTGTGTGTGTGTGTAACGAATGCACGGCCGCAATTTTCGACGGATTTGCACCAAAATTTACATGCACATGCTCCAAGTTAGCGAGAAGGCCAAGACCGACTTTGTATTTCCCAACTCCCATCGATAGAGGAAATAATCGATTTTTTCATGCTTCTACGACAGTTTTCATGTAGTTTGCGGCCATTTTCTACTGGGAGAGCCTATAGCTGGCTGCCACGAATAGGCAGAAATATTCTATTGGCCAGCGTGAGAGCCAACAGCTGACTGAAACGAATGTTAACTAGCATGCTAGCATGCAAAAAAAAATCGATAGCTGCATTCGTCACAAGTGGGAAAAATTTAAATCTGCATGGCACTTTACTCCAATTGTCTGATTCGCTTGCTTAAACTCAACGTTGATTCTGATTCTGCAGAACTGGGTTGAGTGTGAAAAAGTATTTGTTAACATTCTTTTTTCATTCGGTTTTTCCAGTTATGAGTCCTTTTTTTAAAGCTGATCTTTTTGTGTTCATTTTGTTTTGTTCTTTTTTCGTAACAGATTTAATGTTTAGTATAGAGCTTAGAAAAAATTCGCAGTGTGAGATAGGCAAGAAGTAAGGCATGTAGCAATACCAGCACGGCAAAGGGCACTCCTTTAAAGGCAAGGAAGGGCAAAAATATTTTAAGTCAAGTGATAGCGATTGCTGTATTTTTGAATCAAGCACGGGCAACGCCGGGTCATGCTGCTAATCTTTAACTAAACCTACACGCGTATCCAACGCAAATCTATCCTATATTAGGACTTTCTAAAAAGAAATTCGCTATTCCATCAGGTCAATCTGTAACGCTTACCTCATACTCTTATTCAAACAAAATCACACACGCACACACACACGCACACACACACACACACACACACACACACACACACACACAAACAAACAACTGCATGTACGTTCCCGCATCCACACATAAATGTAATTATGCGCCCACACATGTATTGACACACATACATAAATTCTATCCCCTTTTTACTTTAATTCACGAAGCCATTCACTCCAAATTAACTCATACTAATTTATTTAGATTTCCTTCCCCGTTTTTCCTCGTAGATACTATCCATTGCTAAAGATGCAGGTAAAAGGTCGGCTCCCTGTACCGCTTCAGTAAGTACTTGAATTCTCCTTCTATCCTTTACCTTTACAAGAGCAAGATCAGGCCAAAAAATGATGTACTGTTGTCAAGTTTAAGCAAGACCTGCTCAGACCTTGATAGAGTCCAAAAGCGTCTCCGATCACTTGTGAGTGACGAATGTCTCTCCACCATCCAACCTCTGTACAGAACCGGAATGTGGCAAGACTCTTACGACTCTATCGCTACTTGCACGGAAAGTGTTCGGACTAACTACATTCCCTGGTTCCGCCAGATCAAAACTTCACGCCAAGGACACGCCATGCGATTAAACAACCACCCACACTCCCTCCATATTCCATCGGTAAGAAGTAAATTTCACTCGAACATCTTCCCGATAACCACTTCTCTGGGAAGCCGACTCCCAAGAGAATATTTACCCGATCACTACAATGTTAACGTAGTCAAGTCTAGGGTTAACCGTTATCTTCCACTCTTATCTACACAAGTTGCCTCATTATCGGTTTTATTTATTTCTCTTAGTTTTGTCTTCTTTCTCATCGTTTTTTTTTTTTTCATTTAGTTTGTTGCATGGCTTTCTTTCTCATTTTTTTATGGATTCCTCTTAGTTCTGCTTTGTTTCTGATGTTCTTTGTTAGTCTTTTGTATTTTCTCTTATCGTTTTAAAGGGTTTCAATATTCTACCTCGAATGAGTCCCGGGTCCTGTACAGGGTGAATCTTGATGAAAAAAAAAGAAAGATATCCTTTCAAAACTTAAGTGATCACGGCTCTCCACAGCAACCTGTGTTTTGTTACTTTAACTCTTGTCCTTTTATCACTCACTGTGGTCTTTTCCTGTCATTTATCTACATAAACTTGCGAAGTAAATTAGTGTTTACTTCGCTTTTCTTGATTTTAGTTTGTACTATGAGTGTTCCGTTCCCTCAAGTTTTCTTCCCTCACTAAGCATGCGCACATTTTTATCTGTCTTTTCCTGATTGTTAACAGCAGTTTTTTTTTTATTATTATTTCCCTGAAATCATTTCAATAATTGTCACTAGGATTCAAGGGGTTAATGAAAGTGAAACAAAAAAAAAATTGAAGATCAGTTGACTGAGAAGCAAGAAACCGAAAGAGATTTCTACAAGTGAGAATTACGAGTGAAGAAACTATTAGCATAGAACTTACGGTTGCATCGAGCTATTTGCACTGCAAGATGACAAAACCTTGTCGCTAATCTTGTTCTGCGATTAAATTCATAAAGTTTAGGTACCATAATGGGAAGTTCATCAGAAGAATTACCATGAATGTATTTATAGAAATGTCACGGGGAAGCTACATTACGTTGGAGGGAAAGTGACTCAAGGCGAGATGCCAGGTCAGAGCTAATAACATTGCAGATGCTTCTTTGGATATTTAAGAACAGAAAATATTTTAGACTGTAAGAATTTTATGGAGATAATAATGATTTAGTGACACGTATTCTACTAATTAATCCATAGTTGGGGAAGAAGGGTATTTGCGCGTAAGTGAATATAACGAACTCGATGGGAATTCGAATTCGGCTAACCCCATTTCCAATTCAGAGTCGTTATCCATTAAACTGTCCGCTCATCTAAGATTACAGCATCTGGTATTCCCAGGCAGTCACCCATCTAGGTACTGATCTGATTCGACGTTGCTTAACTTCAGTGATCGGACTAGAACCGGTGTTTCAACGTAGTATGTCTGTCAGCCCGGTAAGATTGAGAATGGCAAGCATGGAGCTAAACTCATCCCAGGAATATCTGAATATTTTGCCTTGAGCGAGTGAAATCTGTAGGTCTTAGCGAGGAGTGTCCTTCTTCGAACCTTGCGAACTGGCGATTCGCAAAGAACTGTACGAGAGGACAGGAACCATATCACCTGAGGATTATCGACAGCAGCAACAACCAAGATGGATATCACAATTCGAAGAGAAAACAATAACATAATCATGATGCTGGTATTCCCCAAATTCAAACAAAAGGTTAGGAAGGAAATTCCATCAATCGTGGAAAGGGCAATAACAGTGGAATTATTTTAAAAAAAAGTTTTTGTAAATTTCAACCGACGGTAAAAATTGGTTACTCAGTCAATTATTGATGAATGTTTCCTCATGAGGAAAGAATTATAATACAACTAGCAGTAGAGCCCGGCGTTGCCCGTGATGTAACAGTAAGGGATAGATCAAGTATCGACCATCATAAAGACTGAAAAATAAAATTGACAAAGATTATTGTTTAAGGTTGACGGACACGCATGTCTTAATTGATTTTTTTTTGTTTTTGTTTGTTTTTTGCTTTTTTTACGAATTGGTCAAACCTAAACTCAAACAAAAGCATTGTTTTCAATCGTTATGAGTCTACCGATTGAATAGAATTTTATTATAAACAATTGTCTTGTAAATGGAATTTTTAAAGCATTCTGAATGTAAAAATAAAGAAAAAGTGTGCAAGATAATAAGAAACACTACCTACTAAAAAAAAGTGAAGTTTTGTTGAAATCGGTTGAAAAATGTAGGAAATCCGATCCCATATATAAACGAACACACACACACACACACACACACAAACAACGTGGGTTTTATAATAAGTATAACTCGATATGAGTTGTCCCCCTTTCATTCTCGACAGCGATGCCTCTTAATCGTGTTTTCAAATTGATTTCGTGCAAAAACAATTGTGTTTTTCCAATTTTTGACGCTGTCAGAACCACCGCAAGGTAATTTTACACAGTCCTGTGAAGTTTTGTCGAAATCGGTTGAAAAATGTAGGAAATCCGATCCAATATATAAACGAACAGACACACACACACACACAACCTGGGTTTCATAATAAGTATGATTAGCATTTGTTTTCTCATCTATCGTCTTGATTTGCATGTTTTTCTTTATTTTTGCCTCACGTCGTTTTCATTTGTCCCTTTCGCTTACCTTGTTTCATCGTTTTGATTCCGTTTCCATTATTTTGTCTTGTTTTATATCATTTCTCTTTTGTATCTTGTTCATTTGTCTTGTGTCTCATCGTTTTTATTGCCCCGTTTTCGCTTCTTTTTACTTTTTCTATTGTTTCGTTCTTTTTTTTCTTTTTTTTTTCGGATTTGTCTTTGTTTTATATTGATTTTCGGTTTATTCCTGTCAGTATTTTATGGTTTCTCGTAATTTTCTTTTTCTTTCTTACACTTTGATTTGTTTCTCATCATTCTAATTTGTCTCACTGTTTTTTTTTTTAGTCTTTTTTCTTAAATTGTATTTTATTGCATTTATTTGTTCGTCCTTGACGGTTTTCATTTCTTTCCCACGTTTATTTTTTTTTCTCGTATTTTTAATTTGTTTGTTTTCGACGCGTTCATTATCGGTTTTATTTATTTCTCTTAGTTTTGTCTTGTTTATCATCGTTTTCCATTTAGTCTGTTGCATTGGTTTCATTCTCATTGTTTTGATGAATATCTCTTAGTTCTGCCTTGTTTCTGATGTTCTTTATTTGTTTTCATCTGTATTTTCTCTTATCGGTTTGTAGGGCTTCAATTTTTGTCTCTTCATTTATTCAGTTCACTTAGTTTTGTCTTTTTTATGATATTCTTTATTTGTCATGTATTTTCTTTTATAGTTTTGAAGGGTTTAATTTTTTGTCTTTTCATTTATTTAATTCTCTTAGTTTTGTCTTTTTTATGATATTCTTTATTTGTCTTCTGTATTTTTTCTCATCCTTTTGAAGGGCTTCAATTTTTGTCTCTTCATTTATTAACTTCTCTTCGATTTGTCTTTTTTCTTATTATTTTGTCTTTTCTACTCTTTCTGTTTCCCTTGCTTCATCTTTCGTCTAAATTTTTCCTATACATGTCTGTCATAATAATTGTAATTCCGTAATGTTTCTATTTATTTTTGTCTGTTAACCTTACTGCATTTCCAGGATATTTTGTTTTCTTTCACGATGTCCAGCATTCTTGTAACGAGATCTAGTTAAGCATTTAAATGTAGTCTTTGATTCATGCCAGCATATATTAATTTAATGTCAATCAGGATTTATTTTTATTTTGTTAATTTAATGTCAATCAGGATTTTTTTTTATCTAAGAGATTTTTTGTTCTGTGGTGATTCCAATACATATGTTGCGGGTCGGTGTATGCATTGAGAGATAAACACGTGTTTCCTGAAATGTCCTCAACCTGGCAGACTCAAGACGTGAGTCCACGTAAGTAAATGTTAATAAACTCCAAGAACCGATATATGTATATATGTACGAACAAATGATAATTTATTTATTAACAATAAAGGGTTACAAGTGACAAGACAATAATGTGTGTGTCAAATGAATGTGAAAACTTTTTGGGTGCAAATATGTGTATTGAGTGAATATTCGTACGTGTGTGTGTGTGTGTGTGTGTGTGTGTGTGTGTGTGTTATTCATGAGTTTCCAAAAAGGGAACGTCTTCTCTGTGAGAGATTTATATGTTGACGTGTAAGCGGAAAAAAGCGAGAAGTGAGTGATTAAAAAATTATCGTAGATTATTTATAGTCCTGAGTGCGTCCCCTAGTAGCGGTTTCGACAATTAGGAGGTAGTAACCGACAAATACACGGCTCACTCTAAGAGATAACAAAATTCAGTTTTGTACTTGATGTTACATCAAAAATCCAAAAGTATTTGGTGTCTTGGACGGTTAATCTAAAAACTATCATATAGTCACTGGATAGAAAATCGATTCCCAAACAATGTCGGTGGCTACGCCAGCATAAAGTGGAAATTTGAATTTGATAGAGACCAGAAATGAATGAACAATTATTTTACGTATCTAAAGAAAATAGATTTAATCTTGCATCCTTATCAAGCGTTACAAATATATAAGCTTGCATAAATACACCCACAGGGTTGATTAAAATCACCTTCATTTCCCATGTATTCTTTTGGAAAGAAGGGCGCCCCACTCCGAAAGCTTCTTCCCTTGCTATCTTGTTGAACAAGCTTCAGTGTGGGTGATTCTCGGAACGATACAATGTAATAACTTTAATTCCAGGGTCAAGTCGTTCGGGGTATGATGATAAACTACATCCGGCAGCAAGGCTTCTGATCGGGAGATTTTCAGGAGCGTGGAACCACCTCTTAATTGCCGTTGTTCCCAGGTTACCCTGGCTCAAATTGGTAGTACCTATTAGGCTCTCAGGTATGAGCAAATTATGAACACCCAAACCGGGGGTCAAAAAATGAAAATATATTAGAAAAAATTGGAAGCAATACCTTTTCATAGTAAAAAAAAAAAAAAAAATACCATCAAATTATTTTTTGACAAGAAAAAAAAAATCCCAAGAAAATAAAATTTTGGCATTTAATGACCCACAAAGTGTTGATATACCGTTAAACAAACCAAACCAAATCCAGAGTGAAATCCTCATATCTTCGTATTCATTTCTTGCTTACATTCATATCTCACACCTCATTCACTAACCCTCTATCTTGAGTGGCTCATTGGCCATATATTATGTAAACCTTAGTAAAATAAATAAATTATGCAAGTTCAGTTTCGTAAATATCAAAAGATAATTGTTGTTGGGATGATTAGTATAATAGATTGATTGCTTTTTTACAATTTATTAACCTTTTTCAGGTTATTTAAAGACAGGAAATATTTTTAGATTGTAAGAATTCTTTGGAAAGTAATAATGATTTGCTGATACAAGTCCTACTAATTAACCCATAGGCAGGGGGATAAGAAGTAGATTTATACCTTTCCCAAGGATAATTGCGCATATGTAAATATACCGAATCAAAATGAAAATGGAACTCGGTTCTACAATTTCCAATTCAGAGCCGTTATCGATCACACCTCCACACATTCAAGCTTACAGCTGCTTTTATTTCCAAGTGGTCACGCATCTAGTTACTGGCCAGGCTTAACGTTGCTTAACTTCGATGATTGTACGAGAACAGTTGTTTGTATGTAATATGGCTATAAGCCCGGACGATGAGAAATCATGTGACAGATAAACATGCTTATATGATAATGATACTGAGATTTTGTAGACAAAACAAAGATCGAAATTCTTGCGTCGGCTCCTTTCATTAATCTTTTTTTTTATTGAAATGCTATCGGCATCTATTCTCAGATATTATTTATTTTTAATATTGTTTAGAAAACAACAGCACATCCGAAGGAAAAAAAGCAAAAGAAAAGACAAACCTAACTGGAAAATAAGAAGTTGATATCACAATATGTCACTTAAAATTGAAAATTGTCTGCTTAAACCTTTTGCAAACAGTGGTGCATGAGGTCGGTCCGTTTTAAAAAACAAAATACTGTACATCATGAGGCCCAATGTTCAAAAATGGTTGCTAATACCTGCATCAAGGTAACACTTCATTAAATATAGCGCAATAATTTCATAACAAAACGCAAAGCTCATAAGCCTCCACCTTATAAATGAAGAAAAATCGTTTTCTTTTTCTTTGGAGAAAACTTCTATAATTAAAAAAAAATGAAGTCTTGGCATAATACTATTAATGACTAGCAGTAGAGCCCGGCGCTGCCCGGGGATGTAACAGTAAGAGATAGATCAAGTATCGACCACCATAAAGACTGAAAAATAAAATTGACAAAGATTATTGTTTAAGGTTAACTGACACGCATGTCTTAATTAGTTGTTTTTTTTTGGGTTTTTTTACGAATTGGTCAAATCCAAACTGAAACAAAAACTACCTGCAAAAAAAAAAAAAAGTGAAGTGAAGTGACCCACACACACACACACACACACACACACACACACACACACACACACACACACACACACACACACACAAACAACCTGGGTTTTATAATAAGTATAACTCGATATGAGTTGTCCCCCTTTCATTCTCGCGATGCCTCTTAATGGTGTTTTCAAATTGATTTCGTGCAAAAACAATTGTGTTTTTCCAATTTTTGGCGCTGTCAGAACCACCGCAAGGTAATTTTACACAGTCCTGTGAAGTTTTGTTGAAATCGATTGAAAAATGTAGGAAATCCGATCTAATATATAAACGTACACAGACACACACACACACAACCTGGATTTTATAATAAGTATGATGACAGAGTGATTAACACAAACTGCAGAGTGTGATTTGTTTCTAATTTATTCATTTAAGTATCCAAAAATATTTGTAAAAGAAGTATATTTATTCTCTAGACAAAAATAATTATCTTCTGTTTCTGAAGCAAAAGATATTTTACGCGTACGATTTTCCCTAGTGAAAATCGCTATTGGTTTAACATGCTGAAAATGTAAACCTAAACGAAGTTACAAAATTCAACAAACATTGTACTTAGTCATCATTTATATATGTGGTTATGCATGAGATTGTGTGAGTGAACAAGTGAGAACGAAAAGAAAACACCGTCCTGGATATGACGATAGACTACATCCACGTCCTGGGTAAGACGATAGACTACATCCGCGTCCTGGGTAAGATGATAAACTACATCCGCGTCCTGGGTAAGACGATAGACTACATCCGCGTCCTGGGTAAGACGATAAACTACATCCGCGTCCTGGGTAAGACGATGAACTACATTCACGTCCTGGGTAAGACGATAAACTACATCCGACAGCAAGGCCTCTGATCTGGAGCTTTTGAGGAATGTGGAACCACGTCTTAATTGCCGGTGTTTCCATGTGCACTCTGATCCGGAATTGTAGCACCTATTAGGGTCCCAGCTACGGGCAAATAGTTAACCCCCAAACTGGGTCAAAACACCATGAAAATGTAAAAATAGGTTTTAATACCAGAAATACGTTTTTGTAAAAGAATACATTGCCAGCAATACCTTTTCGAAAAAAATATTACCAGCAATACATTTTTTAAAAAAAATATTACCAGCAATACATTTTTGGAAAAAATATTACCAGCTATAAAAATTGTCGGCATTAAATAACCCATTGAAGTTAACATGCTGTAAAACAAAATAAGCCAAACCAAACCTAAAAAAAATCTTGTCAGCATTAAATAACCCATTGAGGTTGATATACCGTAAAACAAACCAAACCAAACCGAAAGGAAACAAAAACAAAAACATTTTAATAAGAGTTATTTTTCTCATGAAATCAAGCGTGCCTTTCAGAGAGCCAATCGAGGCTCGTATGGCCCGCTGGCTTCAGTTTGCCTTCGTTTGGCCTAATGAATGCATGTTTAAAAATACCACATTGCTGTGTTTAATGAAATCAGAATTTCTGTTTGAAAGATGAGAACCGCATATAAATTTCCAATGAAAATATTAAGAGACGAACTGAGAGGTTGATTCAAAAGTTTCGAGCGGCATAATTTGCATAACCTGAGGGAAAACTTAATCTTTTTTTGTTAAAGTTTAATCGGCTTCTTGTAATCAGTCAGTTTTATTACATCATTTACACGTTGTGAGAAAATTTGACGACAGATAAAATGTTTTCTATATGTGATCATAGAAACAACCTTCGATCAGCATTTAAACTACTTTTCACATTTTTCTTTTATTTCTTAACCATTGCCCCGCCTCAAAGGATTTATTCCAAGAATCCAAATCAAGGAACTTATCAACTTATCTCTAGAAAGTCTGAACACAAAAACTGCTTCATAAAAATATGCCCGATTAAGAAAGTGTTGTGACCTAGGAAGGGTTGCTGAATGAGGACTAACCAAAACGGAGGATGAAATGAAATGATAATCTTTATAACATCAACTAAATACAATACTCGCCAGCGGCGTGAAGTAGGTAAACCACTGCTAGTGATGGACTACTTAGACACCATATTATCCCCACTTGCCATAGTGTCCAACGTATTTATGAGGATTGGGATACACACATTAGTGTTCATAGGTACGGTATCTATCTATCTATCTATCTATCTATCTATCTATCTATCTATCTAATTCTCATCATTATTGTTATAACCTTGGAAGGGTTACTGAATGAGGAATAACCAAAACGGAGGTTGGAAATGAAATGATAATCTTTATAACATCAACAAAATACAATACTCGCCAGCGGCGTGAAGTAGGTAAACCACTGCTGGTGGTGGTGGACACCATATTACCCTTCACTTACAATACAGTCCAACGTATTTATGAGAATTAGGACATATCTGTTAGTGTTCTATAGGTACGGTATATAACAGAAAGTGACAAATGAAAAGAACGAAAGGCAAGATTAAAGAAAAAGATTCAAACAAATGTTAATGGAATTATTAGCTGTTTCCTTATAAGGAAACATCCGGCAATCATTGACCGAGCAGTCAGTTTTGCTGTTGGTTGAAAAGCGATATCTGTTTTCTGTACAGTTGAAAACTAATTCGGAATTACGTTTTACAATTGAACTAGCTAGAAGTAGCCGTCAATTTTATACTAAGAATTTCTTCTCTCGCACTTCTCGAATGTGAAACTTACTTCCAGCTACATCCTTTCCAGCCAACTTTAATCTGCAAAAATTTAAATGCAATGTCAATTGCTATCTACTGCCCTTCTGGTTACTCCTTATTCCACTCATTATTAATGTTTCTGTTCCTAATTCTTCAGCACCTTGTAATACCTTGTCTCTAAGTGGCTTTACTGCTTTGCATGGGGTAAAACCGATAAAAAAAAGGTGTTAAATTCTGTTTATATTAAGTATTATCAGCCATCACTCTGTAAGTAGGAGGCGTGGTTTTTGTAGGTTTACAAATAATTAGCCTGTAAATATTATATTTGTTTTTATATAACATTTAGTCTTCGGTGTTCATTTTTAGTCACTTTTCACATTTTTGTTCTCGATTTAGCTTTAATGAGAGAGGACCGATAAACCAGTTTTGCTGTCCTTTTTTGTTAATTGCGTTGTATTTTTACAGTAAAAATTACCAACAATACATATTATGATTTACAAGTTATATATCTAAAAAAAAACATACCTTTACTCTGAGAGTATAACATTATGTACAAAATATCTGCAGTTGAAAGCATCACGTTACTTACAAAATATTTAGATTTAGGCATAAAGCATTACATACGTCGTTAAAAAAATCGAATAACCAACAATACCTACTTATAGTAAAATTACCAACAATACATTTTTATAGTAAAAATTACCAACAATATATTTTATAGTAAAATTACCAACAATACATTTTTATAGTAAAATTACCAACAATACATTGTTATAGTAAAATTACCAACAATATATTTTTGTAGTAAAATTACCAACAATATATTTTATAGTAAAATTACCAACAATACATTTTTATAGTAAAAATTACCAACAATAAATTTTTATAGTAAAATTATCAACAATAAATTTTTATAGTAATATTTTATAAAATAAATAGTTATTATATTACCATCAATACATTTTTTATAGCAAAATTACCAACAATACATATTTGAAGCAAAATTACCAACAATGTATTTTATTTGTAGTTGAAGGCATACAATGGCTTTCAAAATATATTTAATTGAAGCCATAAAATTGTGTTCAAAATATTTAGATTTCACTATTAAATAACCCATACAGGTTGATATACTACTAAACAAAATTAACAGCATTAGATGCTATCACTCATTCTATGATTGATAAGAAGGAATAGATGGAGGCTTTCTTCATACCTTTTCTTTATTGAGCGATCTGTTATGCGCCAGAATCTTACATCTGTTAACAATAGTTAAAACTACAGAGAAAAAGCATTTACTGACTTGTGTGCTCAAGTGCTTAAAGGTTTTAGCATTTACGTTCATTCTGTTTATAGATTTAAAATCCACAGATGCAGAGGGGTGTGCACCTGTGTTATAGACAACGCAAAGGCGTTCGACAAAGTATGCCACAAAGGTCTTTTGGAACTGCTCGGCAACCTTGATATATTTGGGAAAGATATTAGAATAATCAAAAACCTATACTGGCAGAAAATTGCTTGCATGCGCATTGAGAATGAGTTCAGCGAATATACAAAAATAGAAAGGGGCGTAAGGCAAGGATGTGTCTTCTCACCGGACTTATTCAACCTACACAGCGAGGTAATTGCGAGAGAACTAGAAACCCTACCAGGATTCATCATTTGCGGCTACAATCTTAACAACATAAGATACGCAGATGACAGTGCTGATAGTAGACACGGAAAGGAAATTAAAAAAAAAAACTACTACAGAAGGTAGCCAAGGTGAGCGAGAAGGGACTAAGCATAAACTTCAAGAAAACAGAATGCATAGTCGTCAGCAAAAAGATGAGCCCGAAATGCGATTTACAGGTTGGGAACACTAAAATCAAGCAGGTGTGGAAATTTAAATATCTGTGGAGTGTTCTGACAGAGGACGGTAACTGCGACGCTAACATCCGAAGACGTATTGGGATGGCCAAAGACGCATTCCAAAAGCTAGGCAGAATATTAAGAGACAGGAGGATATCGTTGATGACAAAGAAAAGAGTATTGAACTGTTACGTGACATCTGTCCTTTTTTACGGCAGCGAATGTTAAACGGTCCCCTCAAAGATGAAGGTATGGTTCTACAGAAGGATGCTAAGGATACCATGGATATATGAGCAACGATGAGGTTTTGGAGAGGATGCAAACAAGGAGAAAGCCTATACTTAACATCAGAAAGAGGCATCTGCAGATTCTAGGACATGTAATGAGAAAAGAGGGGTTGGAGAATCTGATACTCACAGGGCGGATAGAGGGAACGAGAGACAAGGGAAAACAACGCGCGGCATAGCTAGCGAGCTTAAGCAAGTAGATGACAAAACAGGGTTTGGGAGAAGTAGGAAAAGGACAATACATATTGAAGCCTACAAGAGATAGGAGGAAGTGGAGAGCCATGATCGCCTACGTCCTGAAGGAATACGGTACATAAAAGAAGAAGACTATGTTGAATGATTGAAAGAAAACTACCCCCAGTGCTACTTTGATGTCACATATGTTCCACGTGTATAAAAGGCGGCAGTTGAATGATGCTGGTATTGCTCAATCCGTTGACCTTAAGCTAAAGCCGCTGTGAGTGACATCGGGGAAGACTCGGTTATGATGCAAGCCTTAATCAGATAGAAAAATATTCAACGTAAACAAGTGGTGCTTAATCCAATCCGAGGACAGTTTATTACACTTATATATATATATATGTCATCCACAGACAGACTGTTTCGCTGTATCACAGCTCTTCAGTGTGGCTAGACGTCCGGTTGCCTCTAGCTAGGATCGAAACCCGAGTGAATTGGCGTCTGTCGGAGATTCTATCACTTCAGGGATGAAGGTGAATTTTAGCGACCGACAAAACTCAATTGGCTTTTGCCGAAGAGTCTCGCTATATCAGCCGTAATAGTCTCCCTCAGAGAGCTCAACCGAAATTAATTTTTCTGGAGCCTATATAATGTCATCCACAGAGAGACTGTTTCGCTGTATCACAGCTCTTCAGTGTGGCTAGACGTCCGGTTGCCTCTAGCTAAGATCGAAACCCGACTGAATTGGAGATTCTACCACTAAGCCATCGGGGCACGACCGGGATGAAGGTATATATATATATATATATATATATATATATATATATATATATATATATATAAACAACAATTTCTGAAAAATATTTAAAAAAAAATCCAAAGTTCACGCTCGAAGGCTGGTAGACAGTGTCCACATTGTTTAAAGTAAGAATAAAATAAAAATAAGACCTCCACTTGTCCGCTCTAATAGCGTTTGAAGTAATAAGAAAGACAAATAAAAAATAATCAATTAATTCTTTAGAAATTGGTTTGTTTATGTTTTGGACATGAAAATGGGCAGGTATGGGTTTTGAGAATAATATCTTAGTGAGGAAGTGTGCTTTCTACCTACAAAGAGGGACACAGGTTCGATCCCTACCGGAAAGCAGATTGTTTTTATTATGATTTCTCGAATGCGCCGGTCTATAGGCATAATACACACCGCTTAAAGTAAAAAATAAAATAAAAGTGGGCCGTCTGTTTCAAATAAGAGTATTCATTATTTAACGTTCGAAATAATTATGTCGGTTTAAGAACAAATCCATTAATTTTTTAGAAGATGCTTTATCTACGTTTCGTAAACGAAACTGAGAAGATATGGCCTTTCGCGAACAATAGCATAGTGGGGAAACAAACGTTCCTAAAAAAAGTGTGTGGGGGGGTAAAATAACGGAAGTAGCAAAGTATGTCGGACGAAACGGATTTTACTGTTCAAAATAAAACGTGTTTTACGCAAATCGTCTAATAATTACCGTATTTTCCGGTTTACAAGACGCACTTTTTTCCTCACAAATACCCTGAAAAATACGTGTGCATCTTCCAACTCGAACGCAAGGCAACGTTAAAGCTCAAGTAAGCTTGGACGGTCACCTAATTGGCTTGACTGATAGTGACATATGCTGAGTCATTACACTGTAATGTTATCTATCTAATTCAGCCTTTTATATGATGTAACCTCAGTACTTAGCTGTTACAAGTATTTCCAAGACTACAAACCTTCCTGGGGCCGAGCCACAAGTTTTAAACATGCTCTGTTTACTAAGTGCGCCGGGAGACTTTCGGCTCTTGACTAATATGGCATTGCCATACAAACAAAGTCGGACGAGTGATTAATGTAAGCAAATACGTGGCGCCAGTCTATGAAGGACGCATGATGAATGTGTTGTTGTATGAGAATGACATTTTTCCTTAGAAATTTCTTTCCAATATTAGGGTGCGTCTTCCAACCTGCAGCGTCTTGTAAGCCGGAAAATACGGTAATAAAGTTATTAATAATTTAAATTTCCATAGGGAGTTTATTGTACATCAACCCTATATAATACTAAAAGTCTGTGAATCATGCGTACGTCGACTGTCGGGCGCATATTGATTTAAATTTCTTTCCACCTCTCTCTTCCCACCTTTCCATGTCTCTCTGCCTCTCAGTGATTGCATGCGTGCTTGCGTGGTGCGTTCGTCCGGCGCATGGTGATTTAAGTTAATCTGATTTTAGTGAATAAGTTTTAAAAATATGGGTTGTTTATACATTAAGGAATTTTATTACAACTTTTTCAAACAGACAATTTTTTAACTAAAATATTTTAAAGTTAACGACAGACACAAAGAGATGCCGCTTTGCCGTTTCGTCCAGTGGTTAATAATTATTTATAATTCAGCTTCCTTTAAACAAACAATATTTTAAATATTTAAAAAAACAGTTTTTGCTATATTTAAAAAAAAATTTCAAGTGAATATGATTTAAAAATAATTTTAGCATACTTGTTGTATATACAGTAAGTACTTTTATTTCAACTTCTTTCAAACAGAAAATTTTTTTAATAAAATATTTAAAATTTAAAGTCAGACACAAAGAGATCCCGCTTTGCCGTTTTATCCAGTTGTTAGTAATTATTTATAATCCAGCTTTCTTTAAACAAACAATATTTTAAATATTTAAAAAATAGTTTTTCCTATATTTAAAAAAAAAAAATATTTTCAAGTAAATATGATTTAAAAATAGTTTTTGGCATATTAAAAATATTTTTAAGTTAATCTGATTAAAAAAAAAAATCTAAGTGAATAAGATTTAAAAATAGGAGTTGTTTATAGAGTATGTATTTTTATTTCGATTTTCTTCAAACAGATAATTTATTTTAATGATGAAATCGACTTCAATGTTCTATAACTTGAATCGTCAGTGACCCAACGGTAGTTTAGTCTAGTATAAATATCTATCTATCTATCTATCTATCTATCTATCTATCTATCTATCTATCTTATTCTGTGCATTATCTATCTATCTATCTATCTATCTATCTATCTATCTATCTATCTATCTATCTTATTCTGTGCATTATCTATCTATCTATCTATATGTGTGTGTGTGTGTGTGTGTGTGTGTGCGTGTGTGTGCCTGTGTGTGTGTGTGTGTGTGTAACAGAAAACAGGATTATCGAATTAGAAACTGTGAAGATCTGACTAAATTCAATATGACAGGAATTGAACCTATCCTCATGAAAATCCAACTCAGTTGAGCAGGACATTTTTCTCCAATAACTGATAGCAGACTTCCAAAATTAACTACTCTTTGGCCAGCTTTAAACAAGCAGACGAATTGCAAAGCCATTCTTGCCTTTCGAAGGCTGACTCAAAGACAATCTGAAGCGATGCAGCATTCCCCCCCCTCGACTTTTTTTCCTGCGAAAACAAAGCGTCATGGCGAGGGAGATGTCGCCTGTTCGGCTTTACATCTTTATAAAGGTCTAAGCGAAGCCGACTTTGAAATCGGGATCAACTTCGTGCAAATATCAAAGAAAGTTGACAGCATGCTACTCCTCTCAATGATAGCCTTACCTTCCATTATGTATAGTACTAAAATGAAAAATAGTAAGCAAGTCTAGAGTTTGGCCAATGCTTGAATATTTTTTTAAATGCTCAATATACAGTTCAGAAAAATTGAATTTGCCGAGCTGCTAATAAAATATAAGATTAAGAAAAATTCCTTGCGCAACGCCCTACGCGAGTTTTGACCCTACTGTCTCGTCAGGGCGGTTACTTCTGAATGGTATAACAAGTGTCCTGACGAGACCGGAAGGTCGAAAACCGAGTAGTGCGTTGGACGTGGATTTTGTTAATCTCTATCTATAAAAGGCAGGGTGTGTGTATGTGTGTGTGTGTGTGCGTGTGTATGTGTGTGTGTTTGTGTGTGTGTAACGAATGCACGGCCGCAATTTTCGACGGATTTGCACCAAAATTTACATGCACATGTTCCAAGTTAGCGAAAAGGCCAAGACCAACTATGCATTTCCCAACTCCCATAGATAGTGGAAATAATCGACTTTTTTCATGCTTCTACGGCACTTTTCATGTAGTTTGCGGCCATTTTGTACTGGCCAGAATGAGAGCCAATAGCTGTCTGCCACGAATAGGCAGGAAGATTCTATTGGCCAGCGTGAGAGCCAACAACTGACTGACACGAATGTTAACTAGCATGCTAGCATGCAAAAAAATCAATAGCTGCATTCGTCACAAGTGGGAAAAATTTAAATCTGCATGGAACTTTACTCCAATTGGCTCATTCGCTTGCTTAAACTCAACGTTGATTCTGATTCTGCAGAACTGGGTTAGGTGTGAAAAAGTATTTGTTGTTAACATTGTTTTTTCATTCGGTTTTTCCAGTTACAAGTCCTTTTTTTTAAAGCTGATCGTTTTGTGTTCATTTTGTTTAGTTTTTTTTTTCGTAACAGATTTAATGTTCAGTATAGAGCTTAGAAAAAATTCGCAGTGTAAGATAGGCAAGAAGTAAGGTATGTAGCAACATCAGCACGGCAAAGGGCAGTCGTTTAAAGGCAAGTAAGGGCAAAAATATTTTAAGTCAAGTGATAGCGATTGCTGTATGTCGTACGATTTTTCAATCAAGCACGGGCAACGCCGGGCCATGCTGCTAGTCTATATATATACACACACACACACACACACACACACACACACACACACACACACATATATATATATATATATATATATATATATATATATATATATATATATATATATGAGTTTGCTTAAGGACAAAGAAAGTTCTGTGTCAAGGATTTTTCTCTATTCCGGATAATTCAATTCTTCTAGTTTTCCGTACCTATTCAAATTTAAATCGTCCAAATGCATAAATTGTAGTTTGTTCGATTTTCATAATTCATTATAAAAAGATATTCTTTTGCTATATAAGTTTCTTCATTTTCAGATATCGTTTTTTTGCGTCTTCACGTTCATCCCTTCTGTTATCAATTTAGCTTAGGCTGCATCGTAAAATATAACTTTTTTTCTTTTTTTTTTAAATTTTTATTAGATTTTTTTAATAATTTTAATTTCTCGCTGTAAATTTCTGGGTATATCTTGATGGATCGCAATTAACAAATCGATTCTATGTTATAATAAATTTTGTATTTAGTCTTTTATTAGTACATGCAAGATAGTGTGGGTTACTCCACTTGACTTCACCAAAACGTCGATTAGGAGGCGCTGTTTAAATTCTATAAAAAGTGAAAGATATCCACCTTCTTGCTACATGATATAGCAACACGATGACGTCTAAGCTCGATAACTTTCATTTCTGAACTCAGCACTCGCAATTCTTAAGCAGTTAAGTTTTAATGTCTTTTTTTTTTACTTTTCAGCTGTGTACACATTAATTTTATTTCCGTTTTTTAATGCATGGATTAAATCTTGTTTGTTTAAGACTCATGTCTTTTCTTTTAATTTACGCGGACAAAAATTTCCACATAAGGAAACGGCTAATATTACCAATAACGTTGGAGATGAGTGGAACAGATACTACACTTTGATCCCAACCTGATGACCAGGAAGTGAAGAAAAGCGTACGTCAAGTAGCAGTGGCTGCTCGTCCATGAATATCGAAAGTTTCCTTATAAGGAAACGACTATAATTAGTGTTACTATTAACATTCATTCAGCGACTGCTCAAAAATTTCTGAAGTTGTCTATTGTCAGATGTTGGGACCTTGAAATCTAATTGTATTTTTTCCTTGAGTCAACACATTGGTTTTATTTTCCTTATGACCTATTTTTTTATTATATTCGCTTGCTTTTATCACGGCCTGTGTGCACTTTTAACTAAAGCGTGCACCTGCACCTGCAGGAAAGCTTTGTAAGTAATTGGGTTGATAAAGTTAACTTCATAAATAGGAAAGAGAGAGAGAGAGAGTGATAGATAGATAGTTAGGAAGATAGATAGATAGATACATAGAGAGAAAGAGTGTGTGTATGTGTGTGTGAGAAAGAGACAGAGAGACAGGGAAAGAGAGAGAGAAAGAGAGGGAAAAAGAGAGAAAGAGAGAGAGAGAGAGAGAGAGAGAGAGAGAGAGAGAAGAAGTGAAAATGCGCGCCTACGAATATGCGTGGGTCAATATTTTCCCACAAATGAATGTACGTTCATTTGCAGTTGATGAGATATTGATGAGACTTTACGAGACTTTAAACGCAATGTTCTTTTGATGTATAACACTTGAAAGAAACGCAAATAACATATTTGAATAAAAAAAAAAATCTAGTTATCACGGATGAAAGTAAAAGTTGTACTTCCGGCCACCTATTTTCACTGAGTTACTTTTGGGAATTTACAACACACACACACATACATACATACACATACACACACACACACACGTATATAATAAATATTTTCTACAAAAAATCAATGAAGGATTGTTGCCTAAATACACATATATATATATATATATATATATATATATATATATATATATATATATATATATATATATATATATATATATATATTTAAGCGTTTAAAAGTCATATAGATTCTGGTTGCACTGATAGAGGGTGTAGTTATGACATCATTTGTTAGCTAGTGTAACTGTTCGAACAATGGCGATGCGGAGTTGATGGATTTTATTAATATTTTTCTGATAATATTTGCTATAACATTAAACTTTATATTTAGTGGATATTTAAACACGTTGAATTTAAATGTACTGGCATATATATATATATATATATATATATATATGTATGGAGAGAGAGAGAGAGAGAGAGGTACCTTAAAGATTCGCTAAAAAGATATGCATACCATGATGAAAAAAAATGCCTCAGACTTAATAAAAACAATGTTTCATTGTCAAAATATTTATGTTATTATTAAAAGGCTAAATCAAAGGATATTTTATTATTATTAAATTATATTTTTTATCATTCTTGGAAGGTTTGAAATTTTGGTTAAAAAGTTTGTTCTTCTTGCGTCATTGGGGAAACCAAAGATTACTTTATGAAATGATAGCGTCTTTCTTTTCTTCACATTGGTTTTGAAATTCTTCTAAAAACGAAATAATTATCGGATTTTGATGAAACTTTCAGGACTTATTCACAAATAAATGAAATTATTTTAGAAAATTATTCTTAGAAAATTTTATTAAAATTTTATTTTTTTTTTACATCTTTTACACCCAGCCAACACTTACTTAATTTTATGAAATTTCGATAAATTAATTTTTGTACTGCTTAATTTTTTATTATTTAATTTAAGACATGAAATTTTTTTTTGTTTGTAAAACAGGACCACGAGTTACCGAAAATCTGTTCCCAATCGTAAAATAAAATATGCAATAAAATTAAGAAAATTAAGAAGATTAATTAGAAAAGATTTTAATTGCTTTTATGAATAAGATATATTATGGACATTGTTGTCTTAAGAAAAAAGAAAAAATTGATGAATAATGGATTTTTACAGGAATTCTTTTCATTTTTTAAAAAATTTAAATTAGAATAATTTATAAAGTTTTAAATCTTTTAAATGTCTGTATTAATTTGTAGCGGCTAGGTGATATTGTTATTAAATAAAAACTATATTTACTAATCATAAATGGAAAAGCTTACTACAATTCATTGACTGTCAGTATTTTAAAAAAGCTGTAGAGAACATGCTACCTCATCGATGATAACTCGTCGGTACTACCATTAACATCTTTCGAGCTTGCTACAATCCTCTCGTCACTGGTGAAGTTTGACAGGCATCCTGCTCCTTCTTCGTACACCATGCTTGTCCAGCCATTTTAAAACTTTTCAATCAACTCATACAGACTTCTAAGCGGCAGTGCACTGTCGTCATATCTTGCTAAATACTTCCGATGAATTTCAGCTCCTGATACAACTTACGACGGGAGAAATCCGTTTGTTCCTCCTAGGTACACACTGCTAGCGGACCGGCGATGTTTACACTGTAACAGCAGCAAGAAAACTGGCGCGATCAAACTCAAAATTTCAATGACATGACCACAACTAGTACTAACTAGAAACACGCATGCGCAGAAGGAAAACCTAAAGATATGTTACGGCAAAATTACGGACAATTTGTTACTTATCCACCTATATATTCAGAATTTGCTTTATTTATGTAGGAAGAGGTCAGAATTGAAGATAATGCGTATGTAGATATAAAGAATGGGTAACTTAACACTCTATCCCTGTACCTGTAACGGCATTCACCCAGGGTGGGTTGAGCCGGCTCCAATATTGGAGTTTCATGGGAATTTGGAATTCACAAGCGGTCCCCAACCCGCATGTATAGCACATAAAATTTGATTATAGTGGTGAAGGTTTCGTGCAGGACCATCCACACTTTTTGAAGGGCCGATTACAGAGACCTGGTGCACTACGTGCTTAACACTCTATGGTGACTAATGAACTCTTTTTTATTTGTATTCCGATTTTAGTACGAATGTGAATGGAAATAACACAGCCAATCAGATTTGTGAATGGAAATAATACAGCCAATCAGATTTGTGAATGGAAATAATACAGCCAATCAGATGTTTGGGACTTTGTTTTAAATTTTCTTCATTCATGGACCCTTCGACGTGATGGTTAGCAAACTTGTCTCGCAAGATCGATTACAACTGAGTTCGTTCCTCACTTGGTGCTCCATAATTTCGGCCTTGTGGCATATCTAAGCAACGCTTAGTAAATGACACTACTGCAGTCATCTTTAGTGGGAGAATTGTGGATAGTGGCTCTCGGAATGGTATTGACCCCGTATAAAAATATTTGACTGTTTTTCAAAATAACTTCCGTGAAGAGTTACCTGAGCTTACTGGTTCTAATGGAGATGGAACAAGACTCATTAGTCAGGTCAACAACGTCCTATGAATTTGTTCCGACTGACGTCGAGCTGTACCGGAAAATGCCAAATGATACATTTCTTTTGGCTAATAATTTCATTCGTGTCAGTTTGAGTAATCCTTCTTCTAATTTCCGTTGAAAATTTTTCAAAATTTACACGCTGAAGCAAATATCAAATAATTTTCCGATTTCTTTTTGAATTTGAGGTCTGATGAATTGAATCGTGATTACGATTCCAATAAAATAAATTATAACCAGGGAATATTAGTGCTTGAGCTTTTTTATTATATATATATATATATATATATATATATATATATATATATATATATATATATACAAAAAAGCTCAAACACTAATATATATATATATATATATATATATATATATATATAGAGAGAGAGAGAGAGAGAGAGAGAGAGAGAGAAGATATATATATATATATATATATATATATATATATATATATGGCTTCAAACGTTATTATAGTAGGCACTTCTTATTTTAAACAGACGCCCCATTGTTTGGTTTGGTTTGTTTTATGGCAATGGGTTATTTAATGCCGACAAGATTTTTATTGCTGGTAATACTATTTTTCAAAAAAATATTTTTGGTAATAATTATATTTTCATAAATGTATTGCTGATATGTTTTCCAAAAATGTATTGCTGGTAATTTATTTTCAAAAATGTATTGCTGATGATAAGTTTTCTTCAAAAGTTCATTACTGGTAATAATTTTTTACAAAAATATATTGCTGGTAATAAAACCTATTTTTAGACGTTTTGACCCCAGTTTGAGGATTGACTGTTTGCCCATAGTTGGGATCCTAACAGGTGCTACCACCGACGCCCATATATATCTACTATAAATCCACTTAAATAAATATAAACAATTATTATTTAGGTATTTTCGAAATGTAAATGACCAGTATTTATCTATACCAGCGTTTCCCAAATTCTGTTTTTGTCTTGTTTTTGCTTTTTGCTCCTTGTGGAGTCCTTGAAATAGTTTTCATGTCTCAGGGAACACAGGCATAAAAATTATTTTATCAATTTAAACGTTATTTTTAGTGGATACGCGTATTTGAGTTAACGTTCCGTTTATTTATTAAACAGTAATTTTTTTATTTATTTTCGTCTAGCGGTCTGAATGTTAGAGAAATCTTATTTAAGAAAAACTTGCGCTCTCCGGCAGAATTTGAACCTGCGTTCCTCGGGGCAGAGGCAACTACCGTTATGCTCGACGCACTTTAACCAATTTGGTCACGAAGAGAAATCTATCAGATTAATAAAAGTTAATTATAAAAAAATATTATCTCCCATCATTAATATCTATCTCTCATCAACATAATATAGGGACACTGCGCATGCGTCCTGTACTGGAGTGAATCATTCAATAATATACAAATCCGCCACGTACAACTCCTGTCCACTCACCAGTGAAGAAGGTTTCACACTGATGTCATATAAACGTCACTAAATACATTCTGTTTGATTATTATAATTTTAAATAATATAAGAGGTTGAAACCTTTATTAGAATAACCAAGGATTTTCCCAACAATATGCCGTACGTGTATAGTGAAATAATGAATTTTAAATTACGTATTTGACGGCATATAAAACGCACAGGTGTACAAGACGCAACCCAATTTCAGCAGGGAAAAATCAAGAAAAAATTAGCAATTAGTAAGATTAGTAAAATTATTAGTAAATGGTACAGCCTAGGCTATATTTATGAGGTATTATTTTGGTTAAACGAGCCATGATTACAATTAAACCAAAAATAGTTGGAAAAAAAGAACACTGGCTTATAAAAACTTTATTATATCCAAAAGTAAGAAAACAAAATAAAAATCAAGTAATTATTACAACTGAGCAAAACAGTACAGTTACCATTAAAATCTTATTCATCTTCATATCTATAAAATTCGTCGTCTTCGTTATCAAAACTCTGATACTCATTTTCAAAACTACAATCATCGTCGTTAAATAATGCGTCATCTTCCGTTCCATTGAGAGCATTGCTAATGCCACACTTTTTAAATGATTTCACAACAATTTCTGGTCTAATATTATTCAAAGCTTGCTTCACCCATTCGCAGACTTGTGTAATGCTAAGACTTTTTTATTCTTCCTGTAAGTGTAAGGTCGTGATCAGGCATTGCCATCGACGTGTTACATTGTTCCTTCATGTTTAAGTCTAAGCTAATAGGATTTCGGCCGACTATCGTGAATTTTAAACCTACATATGACAAATAACACGCCGGGGAATTTTAAAAGATATTTTAGGAAAAAAAAGTGAGCCTTATATGCCGTCAAATACGGCAAACAACTATTA
>CAHIKZ030000846.1:1322500-1402500 GCA_903632075.3 Acanthosepion pharaonis
CTGAGAATAATATGATCTATCTATCTATCTATCTATCTATCTATCTATCTATCTATCTATCTATCTATCTATGTCCATGCACGATCTATCTGTCTATTTATCTATCTATCTATAGCGAAGTTAAAAGTATAGTGTAAAGTAAAAAATGCTGACAGTCAATGGGGTATTTAGAGAAAAGACATTTAACTGAAGCAGTTTTTTGCAAGAAAATGCTCGATATCAAAGATAGAGCCTTATCTTTTTATATATTCAGTTATTTTTGGCCCTGTTGTTCCTCTCTGACGATTTGTAGTTATCTAAATCGTTTTGTGGGTTTATTTACTTATTGTTAATATCTCTCATAATTTCCTGTCCTTGGTGGCTCTTAATAAATTTGTCTTCTTTTTATCTCGCCTAAAACATCTTCTGGTATATTACTACTGTTGTGTATTCCATGTATGTAAACTTGTCAAAGCCGAAATCATCTAAGGCTGCCAGCGTCTCTATTACAATTCTGTTTGGTTCTGCTAGTTTGGTTCTGCTCAATTTGGCCAGTTCTCATTCCCCTTAAGATTTTGATATTTCTGCTCTTTCGATATTCTGTGTATCGCTTGTAGATCTCTTTCGTTGTGGATCAGTTCTCCGATCTCTTTCGTTGTGGATCAGTTCTCCGATCTCTTTCGTTGTGGATCAGTTCTCCGATCTCTTTCGTTGTGGATCAGTTCTCCGATCTCTTTCGTTGTGGATCAGTTCTCCGATCTCTTTCGTTGTGGATCAGTTCTCCGATGTATTCATTCCATCTCTGAAGTATGTTTATTTCTCTGTTATCAGTGTCCCGTCATTGAACTTTAGGCATCCTATTGATAAGCATATTTTTTTTATCCTGTTTGTCCTCTTATTTTTAGGCATATCTGCTTTATCTGTGATACTCATTCTTTCTATTACAGTGCTTTTTTTTCGTTAAGTCATTCCTCTTTAGCCTGCGTGGATTTGTTTCTACTTTCCTTTTGAAGAGTCTTATATTCCGTTTTATATCTTAGCATTGTTTTTTTATCTCCTTTTCATCATCTTGAGAATTTCATCTGTCATCCATTCTTTTTTCTGTATTTTTTTTAGGATGATAACGATTGCTGATGTTATTAAAGCTTCTATTAATGTGTCCCACATCGAGTTTTTATTTTCATTTTGTCCATTGTATATGCTTGTAACACTGTCTATATATTTCTCCTTCACACTCGGGTCATTCAGGGGTCTGTCTTGTTGGGTGCTGCCTTGGCCCTCTTCTGTTTCCGTAGTTTCAATCTAAGTTTACATATCACTGGAAGGTGGTCGCCCCCGCAATCGGCACTTGGGAATGTTTTGCAGTGTAAAACTACATCCTTAAATCTCTTATTGTAATTTATATAGTCAATTTGTTCTTTCTTTTCACCTCCTGAGCTTGTCCATTTTCATATACGTCTTCGGTGTTCTTGAAACTAGGTGTTGGCTACTAATCGATCATTTGTCGTGTACCATTGGACAAATTTTCTCCACGTTCATTAAGACTTCCCTGTTAACATACGATTGTTTATTTATCTGTGCATAGATAGCTAAGACATTATATTCCCTTAATAAATGAAATTACAGAATAAAAAAAAACAACACATCAGACCACACGTTTTAGGCCTCTTGTTCTGACACATGGTAGAAAGGACTTCCTGTGTTATTAGTTTCTTTTTTTGTCAATCGAGTTCGCACCAATCAAGAGAATAAAGCCACTAAGACTCAAGGGGTTACTGGGTGTGAAAGAATTAGAAAACAGAAACATTATCAACGCACGAAAACAATAGACGAGTAACCAATAATACGGTAGATAGCAGTTGACATTGCATTTAAATTTTTGAAGATTAAAGTTGACTGGAAATCATTGAACTAGAAGAGAGATCCACACGTGAGAAGTGCGAGAAATTAAACTTTTAGTGAAGAACTTACGGTTACATTTAACTTGAATGTTAACTACATTCTTAAATCTCTTATTGTAATTTATATAGTCGATTTGTTTTTTGTTTTCACCTCCCGAGCTTCTCCATTTTCATATACGTCTTCGGTGTTCTTGAAACCAGGTGTTGGCTACTAATCGATCATTCGTCGTGTACCATTGGACAAATTTTCATCACGTTCATTAAGTAAATTGACGAGCCCTCGATGCCAGTCTAGTACTATGCTTAAATTCATGAAATCTAGGTAACATAATGAAGCGCTCATCCGAACAATTACCATGAAAGTATTGACAGAAAAATCACAGGGAGGTAACTTTACGGCACTGGGAAAGTGACAGAAGCCCAGTCAGGGCCAATAATATTGCTGATTCTTCTTTGGATTTTATCAAAGATCGCTAAATATATAGCAGGAGACCCGAAACATAAATGGCAGGAATATTCTCAATATGGATGAATGGTAGACTGATAGATATGTAAGATAGATTCTGGAGAAAAAAAATATCCGGCACAAAACAATGAACCAATTTGCTTAGTAAGCTGACCTAACAATAGATTCAATATAGTCTTACCACTTCATGCCAACCGAGAATGATAACTCGAGAAGGTGCAACGAGGCACTCTCCTAGAGGTTATCATCAAAGTTGTTTGCAAAGCATGGAGCCGAAAAAGAGTTCCACAAGCGAGAAGTGCGAGAAAAAAAGCTGTTTGCATAGAACTTATGGTTACATCAATCAATTCAACTGTAAATTGACGAGATCTTGTTACCAATCTAGAACTGCGGTTAAATTCATAAAGTATAACGAAGTGCTCATCCGAACAATTACCATGGTGGAAAAGTGCCTAAAGCGGAGATGCCATGTCAGGACTAATGATATTGCTGATTCTTCTTTGGATTTTATCAAGAATCACTAAATACATAGCAGGAGTAATATTCTAAGAATGGACCAATGGTAGACCTATAGATATATAAGATAGATTCTAGAGGGATAAATTTTGTTTCTCGACAGAGTGAGCCAACTTGCTTAGCAGCTGGCCTAGAAATAGATTCAATATAGTCTTACCACTTCATGTCAACACAGAATGTTAACCCAAGAAAGTCCAACGAGTCACCCCGCCCCTGGTGGTTAGCATTCGCCATGCTGATGGAAGGCAGAAATGGGTCTTTCAGATGATAGAGAGCAGTTTTGTTTTATATGCCAACAAGTCATTCTTTGCCCCAGTTAACAACAGACTGCAGGTCGTTTTTGACACCATTCGCCAATTTGAGCATATCGGACATATCACGCTTAGTATCGTTACTGGAGTAAATGACTGCGTCATCAGAATAGCTAGCAAGTTGAGAGTTGATGTCGCCATGATGCTGCTAATTCTTTGAATTTTATCAAAATCACTAAATATATAGCAGGAGCAATATTCTAAGCATGGGCGAATGGTAGACATATAGATATGCAAGATAGATTCTGGTGCGACAAGTTTTGTTTTTCGACATATTGTACCAACTTGCTTAGTAGCTGACCTAGCAATAGATTCAATATAATCTTACCACTTCATGTCAACCGAGAATGTAAATCCCGCGAAGACACAACGAGTCACTCACATGGAGGTTAGCATCAGCCATACTGAAATTTAAATATAACGTTGCACTAAATGCATTACCATTTTTTGTTTTGTTTTGCATTACGACTTACGCACCCTTGAGGCTGATTCAGGAGAGTCAAAATCTTAGACACAGCCATTATAAAATTTTTGGAAATTCCGTACATCAACAATTGGATGAAGGACATACCCAATAGACACAAAATATCTATACTTCTTAATAAGACATATTTTACTATAAATAAAGACCTATTTGGTATATGTAGTGGAAAAAGGGCTAAGCAAAATAAAAGTTCCTCAAATTCTATGAAAACGCATATGTCCCCCGGGACCAGCAGGTATTTTTCAAACTTTTAGGCAGATTTAACATGTGGCAGAAGCATTTCGCTCGAGTGGTTGAAGGACCATTTTCGCATGTTTCCGTAAGGCTTAATTTACTGCGCACGACAAATCCACTATGGCAGGTAAGGCTACCATTCAGAGGAGAAGCATATTGTCAACTTGCTTTATTATTTGCAAAGCAGATGATCCCGATGTTAAAGCCGCCAGTTCCTTCGTTCTGATGCTTTGTTTTCCCATGAAGAAAAGGTGGGGATGCTGCATCGCTTCAGATTGTCTGAGTTTGCCTTTGTAACGCAAGTGTGGCTTTCCAATTGACCTGCTTGTTAAGAGCTGGCCAATTGCTGGCTATTGCTCATATGAGAAAATACTCCTGCTCACCTGAGTCTGATTTTTATGAGGACGGCTTCAACACGATGTTACATATAGTCAGAATTTCACTGTTTCTAATGCGATCACTCAGTTTTATATCACAGATAGTAGGCGACGCCTTGAAAGACATCAAGTCGATTGATGTCGGTACAGTTTAAAATTCTGCACCATCAGAACTACTACTGACTTGTACAAATGAGTTTCCCCTCATAACGAAACATCACCAGTATTCTAAAGCCCGTGGTAAAGATTACGGTAGGCAGAACTAGCCTTGCCAATCCTGTATTCAATTTTATTTGCCCATCTTAGCATCGTTGGATACAATGGAGCAAAGAGAGATGAAAGAGGAAACGGTTTTTAAGATTTTTTCCATCAAAACATTGGGATCAACAGCTGGGACGAGGATGGTGTTTACAGATAGGTTGATGGACAGGCCGAAAGCTTTTGATGCCCGAGAGAATTTATTAATGTTCTATTTCATATCCTCATAGGTGTAGAATGCAATCGTCTGTAAAGAGTAGACCACAAAAAGTTTGTATAATTCTCTTTCTTCTTAATCTGAAGCGTTGTTGGTCGAATAACCCCACCCCCAATTGTCCTAAACTTCAATCGCACACCTTCCTTAACGTTCTCAAATGCTGTTTCCAGAAAAAAGACAAAGCGAATAAAAGAGGTGCAAGAACATAACCTTGCTTTGTTCCATTAGAGACAATGAATGGTTTAGACACAACTCCACTGGTTCTGACTGAGGCCTTTAGACACTGATGGAAAGACCTGATGACACTAAGCATCCTTTCAGGAAAGTTTAGCTTCCTAAGGACGAGTCAAAGAGCACCCCTTGAAACGGTGACAAAGTATTTAGTTAAACCAATGAAAATAACAAATAATTCTTTCTCGTGCTCTCATGCTTTTTCCTGTAATTGCCTGAAACAGAAAATCCTTCCTCTTTCAGACTGAAAACGGCACTGAGATTCAGACAAGACCGAATCAGCCAGAGAAACGGTCAGTCTGTTTAAGATGATCCTGCGAAGAATTAAAGCACATCGAATCTAACGACGGCTCCGTATTACCAGCGGTACGCAGGTTCGAATCCTAACGGAGTGCATATTTTTCTTTAATAAGATTTTTCGCATATTCAGGCCGGTAGACGTAAATAAATATACTATTTAATAAGTAAACAGGGCGTCTACTTAAATATCAGTATCCACTAAAAATAACGTTTAACGTGTGTGTGTATATATATATATATATATATATATATATATATATATGCCAAAAGTTTGAATTTAATAATTAGTAAGTTTCATGCTTTCATTAATTTAGTTAATTCATACTAAGTCTGAGTGCTGAAACTAACCAATTTGTGCATGGCGTTTAATCTTTTTAGAGGCGGCTGGGGTGGTTACCGATAATTTGAAATCCGCCAGCCATTTTTAAATAAGATAAATTAGGCAAAAATAGCTAAAATTTCTTTCAGGAAGAGAAATTCCATCTGACCTGAAGCTTTACAAAAGTAAAAGTCGAGTTAGTTTTTTTTTTAAAAAAATTAAATCTAAGAGACGCTCATAAATATTTATCTGGTTAACTGAAAAAAAATTAATAATGACATCATTTACTCACTTTCTTTTTATAGAGATTAAATTACGTCACTTCTATACTTATTTATATACGTCTATAATTTACCTCGACGTTTCAGTTAACCTGAGGAATATTGTTGCAGACCCGGTAGCATGCAGTGCTGGTTTATTAAAAGGTGGCCTTGTGCCAGACACTACTTATGTCTACCGAATCCACAAACAAAGTAAGAATATTAAATGAGTGATCTTTAGTGAGGAAAAAGGGTCATTTAACGCATGCACAAAATAGTAAAATATAGATAGCCAGGATTAAACGACAAAATGAGTCTGGTGGAAAACATATATGAAATTTTATTTTAATAACAAATAATCTTGTCTCAACAATGGAGAGTATCAGAAAAGGTAAGGTCTGTTTTTAGCCTGTAGGCCGTTAGTAATATGTAGAGACTAATAAAATGTTAAAGTTCCGCGCCAAAACAGAAAAAACCAATATGGCTAAGGCGGGAAAAGTTTCTTCAGAAGGAAAGTTCAGGAATATTGTCTTCTTGTACAAAAGATGTAAGCATACACAACAAGGAAAAATACTCACTGCGAGGTTTAATAATGTGTGTGTAATGTTATCTTTTTTTTTAAACTGGTTCGTAAAGGTTAGAATTCAAAAGAGGTGTATGAAAAGTTCATCAATCTTCAGTGAAGGAAATTCTGAGTTGTTCGCATCAAGACGAGAAAATTAGTCTTGGAAAGGTGTGATGGCGACAGTGTCGTAGAACTCTGGTAGTGAAAAGAGGAAAAGTTCGAAAGTTGTTCGCATCAAGACGAGGAATTGGTCTTGGAAATGTGTGGTGACGACAGTGTCGTAGATTCTGGTAGAAAATGTAGTAGGTTCAAACATGTTGTTCACTTCAAGACGAGGAATTTGGTCTTGGAAAAATATATTGACGACAGTGTCGTAGTCTCTACATTTTCTAGCTGAAAACGGAGGAAAGTTCAACATGCTGTTCGCATCAAGACGAGGATAAGTCTTGGAAAAGTGCGATGTCGGCAGTGTCGTAACTCTACGTTCTCTAGTAGAAAAACGGAGGAAAGTTTGAAAGTTGTTCGAAGAAAAGTTATAATCACACGACATGTTGAAGTTTTGGTTAGTTAAGATATTCCGGCCCGCGTATGGGTTAAGGGCACGGAATAAATGAGTCAAACTTCTAGCTTGAAAATCAGGCCGCAACTAACTTGAAAACGCTGTTCGTCTGTGACGTCAGGACACGCGCGGGAAAAAAATTCAAATTCTGATTTTAGACGGTATCAGGAGTAGCTAGTAACCGTCCTCACGTCAGCGTTTACTGCTATATCTAGCTGAACGTGACAGGAAGGGGTGCAATCCGCGCGCACGCGCGCAAAAGGGTGGAATTCACGATTCCACAATATTTATGAGCGTCTCTTAAATTTCAAAATTTTGTAAAAAACTAACAGTTTTACTTTTGTTTATAAATACTTGTCGCAAAATAAAATCCACACAGAGAGGAACCCGGACGAAGCTCCGCCGAAGGGTAGGGTTTCGTTCGGGGAGGTTGACGGAACTAGCCCGCTTGGACGGGTTTAGATGGGTTTTATTTTTGGCTGGGCCTACGGGCTCAGACATACCCACATTAAAAAGGCCTTGTGCCACATTCAATTCCTGTGGGTGAATTGATAAATACCATTTATCTTGTTAAAGTCCATCAGACGACAAAACTTGCCGTCTAAGATATGTTTTCCTTTTGTGGTTAATCATATTGTCCAAATGGATTGTAGTCATATTTGAAATCTAAAAAATGTGTGCACGTGTGTGTGTATGTGCGTGTGAATGTGTAAGAGAGAGAGAGAGAGAGAGAGAGAGAGAGAGAGAGAAAGAGAAAGAGAAATGCAAGTAGACAGACAGAACCCGCTTCACTCTATTGAATAATGAAGCGTCACTGATTGCATAGCTATCGCAAATGAACAGCAGACCGAAGCCAATTACGAATGATTTTGACGAATGTTAAGGGCCGTAAGATACAATAACAACATTCAGTATTGCGACTCCAACTATGAGTTTGATTAAATGAATCTGATTTCGACAACATTCAAATGAATATAAGAAAAAGAAAAAAGAAAAGGGAAACAAAAGCCATATTGTTTTTATAGACAAATTCCATCGCTCTTCTTTTACGTCTGTTTTCTTTCATTTGTGTTGCTTCCATTTCATTCCTTCTAGACGTTTACCAAAAATGGAGATATCAAATTTTAAAAACAGTCCACCAAATATTCAGTATGAATAGCCATAAAAACGAAACGAAATTGAAAATGAATAATATTTGGGTCAAATGTAAAGATACATACACATACACACACACATACACACACACATACACACACACATGTATAAGGAAAGGAATAAACAAAAAACATAATGAAAAACTGGCATTGAAAAAAATGAAACGAAACCGTAAATAAATTTGGATTCAAATGTAAAGAAAGATGACGGAACAAAAAACAAACACAAGAAAAAGAAACGAAAAAAGAAAAAAAATAGTAGTTACGATACGAAACAAAAAATTATGCGATAAAAAATATTACACAATTGAGACATGCCGCGGAAGCGTTCGGAGGCACCGTGGAGAAAAGGATAGCGGCTTGGATTCATGTAATCAAAGAGCCGTGTTTAAATTCTAGTTGAGTCCATTCATTTGCTTGCTAATACCCTTAGGAAAGGTATGAATCCTTTTCTTTTCTCCATCAGCTATGGACAGACCGGGTTCTATAGCCTTGAATATCAACTGGTCTTTTGCAGAAAGAAATGGCAACCCACTGCGGGAAAAAAATCTGCGTGTATCACGCAAGGTACATAACTGACTGACTGACATAAAAGTTCGGGGAATTTGAAAATGAGGAAAAATACTTAATCTAAAACCTACTCTCATCCGTCTTGATGTTGGGAACTATTTTTTTTTTCAAGATTCCATACAAGAAGCCATGAGATATTTGGTTCACTGTTGAAATATCGTGAATTACTGGATAGGATCTCAAAATTGACAAGATCGTAAAAACTTCACTTTTTGTATATACCGTGTCTCAGGACTTGTCTGAACATGGTCCTTCACAGCTTTCTGTCCTTTCTATTTCCAAACGATGCTTGTCACTTCACTCTGCCAACAAGATCACATTAGGTATGATTTAGGCCATTTATGCTTTGATCTTCGTTGTTATCACAACATTTCTACCGTTGTACCCTCCGGCCTTCCTCAGGTATATATCGATCTGCTTATCCTACAGGGGATTCTGAACTGAACTTTTTATTTAAGCTACGGGGGTGAACTGTTCTCATCCCACTGCTGATATCCGCTTTTTATTTTATTTAGTACTGTTCAGTTATTACTCGCCTATTCAGTTATTACTCGCCCATTTCAGGTATTACTCGCCCATTCAATTATTACTCGCCCGATTAGTTATTACTTGTCCGTTCAGCTATTACTTGCCTCTTCAGTTATTACTCGCCCATTCAGGTATTACTCACCTATTCAGTAATTACTCGCCCGTTCAGTTATTACTCGCCTATTCAGTTATTACTCGCCCGTTCAGTTATTACTCGCTCGTTCAGTTATTACTTGCCTATTCAGTTATAGTGAAGGCAAGAAATACAGAAAAAAAAAAACAGTGCATAACTTACCTAACAAGCTACTGTAAATGGATGATAGAACAGGAATTATGCGTAATAGTAAAAAGACACAATTTACCAAGAGATACAAAGGACAGGAGATCCATGCTCGCCAACGTCCTAGAGGGAAACGACAGATAAAAGACGAATCTCTGTTAATTGTTTTTGTTGAGGGGCCCTCCTCCCCTTTTTACACAAATGGACTCACCCAGAGTATACATATACTACTGCTGGGAACGTATGTAGCGAGCAAGCGTCACAGTCAGCGGACACGTAGACTCAGTAAGGAAGTAATATGGCAATACTTCGAGACCGGGTGTTCAACCAGAGTTATAGTCGAGTCCAGACATAGAGATATCTACGGCCTCAATTACAAAGACTGTATATATTTTTTTCTACTAACCCGCATTCCTGGAACTACTAACATGCATTACCAGTTTGTATTATTACGTTAATAGATTTATTTTCCTATATTCATTCTTGGCGTTTGTTATTTATTGGTACCGGATTTCATCCCAGAATCCACATTTTTAAGTGTTAGCTGTTCTCGAAAAGGACCTCCAATCGATTGTTAACTGGTGCAATAAATGTCTTGTGAGTTTTAACTCCTCTAAAACTAAACTGCTATCTTTTAATTACCGTAGGGAATCTTTTCTGCTGATGCTAACCACCACAAGAGCAACACTTTGCGCTTTCTTTGGTTCATATTTTCACCATTATGAAGTTGGCTGATTGAATCAATTTCTAAGTCTACTTCTAGAAAAGTTGGTTCACTGTGTCCATTTTTTCTCATCAGAATCCATCTTGCATATTTATAAATCTATCATTCATCCGGGCATTGAATATTGCCGCCATATCTGATCTGCTGCTTCTACTGAACATTCTTAACAAAATGCAAAGAAGGGTCTGTAATATAATTGATCTTGACCTGGCATCTCGGCTTCAGTCAGTTTCCCACCGCTGTGATGTGTCTTCTCTCTGTCATTTCTACAAATATTTTCATGGCAATTGTTTTGATGAGCTTCCTCTTTGGCACATGGACTGCATTAATTTAAGCGTAATATTAAGTCTCGTCGTTCTACAGTGAAATTATCTACATTCAACCGTCTGTTCTATTCTATTAGTTTCTTTTCCCCAACTTCTCGCCTGTGGAACTCTCTTCCAGGCGTCCTAGGTAAAACGATAAAATACGTCCAACAGCAATGTCTCTGATCAGGAGGTTTCGAGGAGCGTGGAACCACTTCTTAATTGTCGGTGTTCCCAGGTCCACCCTGATCCGGGGTGGTAGCACCTGTTAGGGTCCCAGGTATGGGTAAATAGTTAAATCCCTGAACTGGGGTCAAAACAGTATGAAAGTGTAAAAATAGGTTTTAATACCAGACATGCATTGTAAAAAATTATTACCGGTAATACATTTTTGAAGAAAAATTATTATCAGCAATACAATTTAAAAAAAATAAAAATAAAATAAAATAAAAATATACCAGAAATACATTTTCGACAAAACAATATTACCAGCTATACAATTTTGAAAAAAAGATACCAGTGATAAATTTTTGAAAAAAAAAAAAAAATTACCAGCAATAAAAACCAAACACTTTCCCGTGGAACTCTCTTCCAGATTCTTGCCTGTGGAACTCTCTTCCAGAGTCTTGCCTGTGGAACTCTCTTCCAGCTTCTTTATTCCCGTCCATCAGAATAACGGACACGCGCATACTGAAGGGTTGGAGTCTAGATGCTCTATTTCATTCACCAGTGGTTCGTTCTTATTTAGTTGCGTGTGTCTTTGTAGAAATATCACTCCCGGTTTCGAGAGCCAAGATGGTAGGGACGTTCCAGTCGAACACCTTCTATGAAACGGGAGGAATCGTTCGTGTCGTGATGCATTAGTGGCTATGCATCACAGCGTTCTAATTGCATGCAGGGCCTCTGGGAGTAATCTCTCCTATTTCGTTACAGCTACCCTTTTATCAGCAGGTGGTAGTTGAATCGATTTTTCAATAGTGCCATTATACCTCTCGCAATGGCCGTTACTTTGATGGTTATATGGGGTTGTTCTACTTACGGCGACTCCTTGCTCTTGTAGGAATCGCTGTACACGTTCAGATATAAATGAAGCCCCTCTGTCCGAATCAATATACGCAATTTTATCGCAATTTACGCGAATTTTCACTATATGGGTGGACACAATTACCAAAGGAAATGACTGTTGAACAATCAGCTTATTTTTGGCTACAATTGAGTGAAGTTTGTATTAGGTTGCTTGAAAATTGAGGGAGATTTAGTTTAAAATTTGTTTTGAAATTGGTTCGTGTTGAAATCGATTTTTCGTTTTTCGCGGTTTTTCGCTAAACATAGTGGCGTAGAAATGAAAATGACGTATCGTTGAGCTCGTCGTGATGTAAGTACCCTACATACCGAGTTTGAACGAAATCGGAAGAATAGTGGATTTTGCAACATATCAGACCTCTTGAAGTATTTGCTTTCGAAATTATACTTGAGTCTATAATTATTTCACCGCTTAAAAATAGGTAAGAATTAATTGTTTTTATGTTAGTCTAGATGAATTTAATTAGCAAAAAGTAATACGTAAATAATAGGTATACATTTATACTAGTGTCTCTAGGTAAACATTAGGATTAACCATTGTTCTTCTAAGTAAAAATTAAGATTCATGCATGGTGCCTCTAGGTAAAATTTAGGATTCATGAACTGTGTCTCTAGGTAAGCATTAGGATTCATGCCACAGTCTGCAAGCAGCCACCCGGTACGCGGTCTGCTTTTTCTCGTTTTTTTTCTCATCTGCAGAAGATGAATCGGCTTATTATTGGCAGCTATGACAGGGCAAGTACAGACAAGAAATATTTAACTATTTTTTTTCAGTTAACTTTCCTTGTTTGTGTAAAAATGAATATATGCGTCTGTACTTTTGAAAGTATTCAAGAATTAAGGAATATAGAAGACTTCTTAGAAAGCATTATTTACTAAAATAAACATAAAACACACATTTCTTTTCCCAAACTCCGCAAATTGTGAAACTGTCGTGGTCACTCTCGTTAAATGATAGTTGGTTACCCAGTATCGTCGACCCTTTCTGTAACGTCGTAAATCCTTTTCCTATTCATGGCTCACCTCTGAGGAAATTGCATTTGTTTGGAGGTAGTTATTGTCCGTCAGTCTTTATTAGGTTAGCTAGATAATCCCTTAAAGCAGGTGCTCACAGAAAGAATCTGTAGTTCATACAAATCAGACCTCATCGCTAAAGAAGCCGAAAAATGATCGGCGCCTTGTAGCTCACCAGTGAGTAACTGATATCTTCTGACCTGGTTTATCTGTATAAGAATCAGATTAGAGCAAATATAAAATACAGCTAGTATGTCTTGAACTGCTCAATCCTTCAATTCCAGCCTTAATAGATTTCAAAACTGTTTACGCGGTTGGTAGGGGATGACTTACTTTACACTCTCCCACCTCTTTCCACACAGACGCAAAGTTATAAGCCCATCTTTATTTCCATGGCAAATGTTCAGGTGAACCCCACTCTTTGGATCCACAAGTTCAGTCTTTCACTGGTAGGATTCACCGTACCACGTCCACGAATTCGAATCATCCTCATTAACCCCGTATTTCGATTCCAAGAAGGTTGTTCTACTCATACCGCCTTTTACTGAGAATTGTTACTCTGAGGAACAAAGTCCCTTGTGTATGCTTCCCTGAGCCCAACAATCGTAATGTCAGTCATCAAAGGCTCAAGTTTTAGCTATTTTGCTCATCTTCACAATCTTCACTTCATTCTACTTCCTCTTATATTCATATAACTCACCTTATTTAGTAACCCTCTGTCAAAGAATGGCTTCAACGCAATATTCAGGGCTGAAGATTGCGTTGAAGCATGAAACAGACTGCCGCCGTTTGGTGTTGACATCAGTGTCCATATTTTTATATATATATATATATATATATATATATATATATATATATATATATATATATATATATTACGCCCCATCTTTTAAATAATTGTTCTAGCCGTTACCATAGTAATTTTAATTTTAATAATGAATATGCTTATAAAAACGTGCAAATTTCAAGAATTGGTTATTCAAAAAATTTTTCGCTTGAAGATGGAACAGAGCTTGATACTTTAATTCAATTTAATTCTAATAATTATATTGAAGCTTTCGGCTCTTGTTTTAAAACATGAGAACTCTTATGTAGCAATGGAATCTTATTTTAAATAAATAATTATATTTAGGCTCTACTTTTGTATCGAGCACTGTTTTTTAAAAATAATAACAAAAATACTAAAGAACTTTTGGATTATTTACCTAACGAGTTCTTTCCTATTTTCTATATATTTTCACACACACACACACACACACACACATATATATATACACACATATATATATATATACACACACACACAGACAGACACACACACACACACACACACACACACACACACACACACATATATATATATATATATATATATATATATATATATATATATATATATATATATACGGATAGATAGATAGATATCAGTAGCGTAAATTCAAGTATCAAGTATTCGTCCCAAAAAGTTTGATTAAAAAAAAACCGACTGTTTAATCTTTTATTGTATTTTTCAAATTTTCGAATAAGGTGTTGCGTATTGGATTCAAAATCCTTGATAAACTGTCCGACGTTCATGTTTTGTTGTTTTCTTCATACTTTCGACTGTTAAGTGATTTTCAAAGACCAATTTAGTGACTGTGTGGTAAGTATATAAAATACTTGAATACCCGAGATCCGTTGGGTCACTGACGGTTTAGATTATAAAACACTGAAGTTGATTTCAACATTCGATTGAAAGGAAAGATAATTTTATTATGATTCAGTTAAATATTTCAATTCGTTCGTGTCATCATCGGTCTAATTTACAAGTTCATGTTCTACGTTTTACTGATTGTTTACAACATTTAAAAGGAATATAACTTCTGGGATAAACTTGAATTTTAAATCAGATTAACTTTAAAATATGTTTTTAATAAGTCAAAAAATATTTTAAAATCATATTCACTTGAATGTATTTTTTAAATATGGCAAAATATTTTTTTAAATATCTAAAATATTGTTTGTTTAAAGAAAGCTGAAATATAAATAATTGCTGTTACAAACAACAGGACGAAACGGCAAAGTGGGATCTCTTTGTGTCTATCTTTCTTTTAAAAATATTTTAATTAGAAAAATTTTCTGTATGAAGAAAATTAAAATAAATATACTTAAATTAAAATAAATATACTTACTATATAAATAAATAAATAAATATGCACCAGACGGACGCACCAAACAAGCACGCAAGTACGCATGCACGCATGCAATCACAGACTTGTAGTATTAAACAAATGTCGCGCAAACCTTCCTTAGATTTTCTGAAAGAGAATACATTATTTGTCGTGATCAGTAACTGAACAAGTTCTGTCTACTCAAATTCGCGGTCACGTTAACTAGTAACGTGGTGTTACTGCAACTAATGATAGCATCCGGTCGGTTTTGTCTACCCAATTTCACTCACATAGCTTACATCAACATGTGGTATGACCTTTCCTAACGGAATCACCCGAACCCTTATGCCGGTGTTGCGAAAATCACCAACTCTTTGACCAAATAACAGTGGTGAAATTCAAACTCGGGTCTCACGGTCGTATTTTTAAGATTCTAAACGTTCGACCGCTCGACCGACCGCCCGCCCGCCCGCCGATACTTGACTAACCTAAGGTTGAATAACCTCAAAGCTTTCGTTTTATATTGATCTCCGATTTTTCATTGTCTTGTGCCAGATTCAGCAAACTAAGAAATACGTTCCACCGACGGTGTCTTGAGATTACTGGACGATGTTTTTGAAAACATTGATTTGAATTAAAATGGAATTTAATTGGAATGTTGATGATCATCATTTTTTTTTCTGGGTTCAGTTGTTAATAAACGGCGTCGTCTGTTCTTATCAAACCACTTGTTTGTCTGTCTCCGAAATTAGTGAATGTGGAGTATGGCAAAAGTGCGTGGAAACAGGAAGGAAGAGAAAAGGGGAAGAGAAAGTGTGTGTGTGTGTGTGTGTGTGAGAGAGAGAGAGAGAGAGAGAGAGAGAGAGAGAGAGGTTGGGCTGATGCATAAACACGTAAAGCAGAAGAAAATATTGATTTGTAGTTGAAAAACAAGGTCATGAAAAAAACCTTGTTGTCACTACTCGCCCCTGTTGAAAATTTACAAGCCGTATTAACTTTTTTTTTAACGATCTTTTATTTTAATCTTTTATTCTTGTAGAATAAAGAAACACGAACCGAAATCAGCATATTCGTGTTAGTCCAGCCTCGTTTTCATTTCCCTCTTCCTGCTGCTTTTGTTTTCCGTCCAAATGTCGTCTTTCATTTTCTTTTTCCTTCATTTGCATTTTTTGTGTTGTCTTGCAAAATCTGACCAAAAAAGACAATAATAATAAAAACGCATTAATTTGTTAATATTAATGGACAAAATTTGTTCGGTTTGTTTTACAGCTCATCAACCCATTGGGTCATTTAATGCCGAAATTTTATTTATTTATTTATTTTTAAAATAAGATCTTATACTTGAACTACTAAAATAGATTATTATAAATACAGTGTAACCCGGATATAAGAGAGTTGTCGGGACCGGAGAAGTCTCTTATATTCGGGTTTCTCTTATATCCGGATTTAGTCTAATTTATATACATTAACACAGGCTCTAATTTGGGACCAGAGAAAATCTCTCTTATATCCGGGTTTCTCTTATATCCGGGTCTCTTATATCCGGGTTACACTGTAGTATGGCTTTTGTTTGTTATGGTCAGTTTTTAATTATATTTTTGAAATCTGTTTAATTTCTCTGAGGAACTGAAATATGTAAAATGAATCAGTATTTTGAAACAGTTCTTTTAAGTTTGCTGTTTGGTAGTATTTTAAGCGGATTAAAGTAAAATTGCTTCAATTTGTCAGTATGTGTTTTATGGTGAATGGCTCTTGGCATGCTCCACATACCGGAGGAGCTTCACTTTTTCTAGGGTATATGAATGGGTTATGTTTGTATGTCCAAGATGGAGCCCGGCCATAATTACTTATTCTCTTCTAGAAAAATATCTCAAAATATTTTCTTGTACACACATGTAGGTTTTTCTTGAAATACCTCGTAGACAAAGATTTATCAGTATACCAAAGACTACAACCATATGTACGCTGATTGTCTCCACACTATTGTGATATTAGATGTAAAGGTGTGATTCAGATTTAAATCTCATCAAATAAAATAAATTTAATTCATTTTTTTTACTATTTTTTATATTAATTGCTTAGTATAACTGTTGTATTTCACAATATTGGGCCCATCTGACATGTAGTGGGTTGATTCTATCAAATCATTTGTTAGGTCTGCTACTAGGAATGTTTGGTTCACCGTTTTGGTTTCGTTAGTTTTGTTTTACGGCTTATCAACCCATTTGGACATTTAATGCCGAATTTTTTTTTTTAAATAAAGACTTATATTCAAACAGTCAAAAAATTATTTTAAATAGTAAAACTACTGTTTGTTGCGGTTGTTTTTTTAATTATATTTTGAAATCAGTTTAGGAACTGAAATATTTAAAGTGAATCAGTATTTTGAAAAAGTTCTTTTAAGTTTTTTGTTTGGTAGCAATTTAAGTGGAGTGAATTAAAATTGCTTCAATTTGTCAGTATGTATTTTATGGCGAATGGCGAATGGCATGACACACATACCTTTTTTTAGGTATATATGAATGGGTTGTAGTAGTGTACCCGATATGAAGCCTAGACATAATCATTTCTCTTCTAATATTAGACAAAAGCATTTTAACTAAATTATTAGGTTGAAGCATGTCTAGCTTACGTTTTTCGGAAACAATTGTAATACCGAATGCATAATCCTAGCCAACCTTTTCTTTATTCTTTTTAATCATAAGCAAAGCAATAAATCCACTAAGACACATGTGGTTGTAGAGTGTTAGAGAATATGAGAAAAAAAAAACACTATTAAGAATAGAGAACAGTAAAAGAACAAGACTCGAGAATACAGTATATAGCGAGTGACATGGCATTTTTAATTTTTGATGTTTACTGAGAAGCAAAAAACCGGATGAGATTTCCACAAGCGAGAAATGCGATAAAAGAAACTGTTAGCACAGAACTTACGGTTACATGATGAGACCTTGCCGCCAATCTAGTACTGCGCTTAAATTCATATATATATGAATAAAATAAAGGTATATGATAAAAGGTGATGAAAAGTGGGTTACATACGACATTGTACAATGCAAAAGACATTTTGTTGACAAGGATAAATATACACAAGCGACGAAAAGAACTGAGCTTTGCTTAGAGTTCTTAAAGTAAAATGAAACACCAAATGCAGCAGGTGGAATGAAAAGAATCCAGCGCTCATCATTAGGAAAAAGGTTCTACATGTCAACGCAAGGCCGCATACAGAAAAAAATAACAGAGCGAAAAAAATGGCAAGCAGAGACGTTAATGGTCTCAGAAAAATCATGGCGTCAAAAGGGTGGGTTTTTTTTCCACTGACACCGCTTTTTTTTGACTACCTTCATTTTGTGGCAATGTTTATTGTTTTAAAAAAGCCATGATTAGAATTTTAATAAAATCCAAACATATGAAAGTGAATTTAAACATTTTCTTTGTTTTTGAGAATTGACAACAAAAATAATAAACACTATTTATTAGATTGTTTATTTACACTATTTATTTCTTAGATCGTTTATTGGAATGTTTGACAAAACATCGTCTAATTGACAAACGAATCGAACTTTATGGCAAATAATAAAGATTTCCTTATAGTTGGTTCCAATATTTTAATAATTTACTAAATGTTATGACTCAGGATATCGGCTCATATTGAGGAATCGGAGAGCCGAGTTCGAATTCCAGTCGGATCCATTACATTCACTTACGTACTAACACACTTGAGAAAAGTATGAATCCGCTTATTCTCCCCCCCCGCCAACAATCACCAGCTATGGGTAAATTACAGGACGGACTGGGTTCTTAGCTGGCAACCGGTCTAGGAGAAGGAAAAATCTCTGAATTCAAAACCGGCTTGGAGAGATTGGGCTCCGTCAGGTCATCTTGCCTAAGAAATACCACTTCTACTGCGGCTGTAGTACACATGCCCCCCACCTCTATGATCCTACGGGTCACGGGATAAAAAAATGTCATAAATTTATTAATAAAAATTTTATTCATTTTTATTTTATTTTTTTTTATAAATTAGCAAATGATAAATATTGCATTGTACTAGTACTAATTGTATTTGTTTTTAGAATGTTATTAATATAAAATTCTTGTAAATTAACAATCTAATATTGTTTAGATTCAAGTGTTTGTTGAAAACCTTTTCTGTTCAAAACCTGGGGAATTTCACTCAAAAGTTATCCGGCTGATAAGCGTCGACAAGCCATTGTAAATAATGGTCAATATATATTTGAATTAAATGTAATTCTACTAAATTTTTTTTGAAAAATAAATTTGAGAAACAAAAACGGACATTATTTATAACTCAATCTGATGATCACAACATTCACGTAGCGATATACAGAGGCCAGGTAAGCGTTCATTATGTAAGTCAAACCTTTCAAGATAAAAGTAGTGTTACCTGAGCGATGTTGGAAAAATATAGCCTTGTTTGAAAACCGGTCTAATAGAAGGATATTTTAAATTAAAAATCGTGAAGAATTCAACGGAAATCTACGCAACAACTTTTCTGAATAAGCCAAGAAATTATCATGTAAGTAAAAATAAAGGAAGAATCCCCAAAGAGTATTGGTCGACTGGGATGAGGAATGCGCCAACTGCATCTACCTGTCGTGCCTTAATAACTATCATAATATGGTCACTGGTTTAAAGAAAGAACGAATTAAACAAGAAAGAAAGAAAGAAAGAAAGAAAGAAAGATTGACTGGAAAATAAGAAAGAAAGAAAGAAAATAAGACAATGGTTATGACAGAAAAGAAAAATAAAGAAAATAAACAAACATGTAAAAAATCAAACAAGATTGCATAGATTAAAATTTATGAGTTAATAAGAAGAAAGAAGGAAGGAAGGAAACAAAAAAAGAAACAACAAAAGGAATGAAAGACATTAAGAAAGATATAAAGAAAGAATAATTAAGACAGAAATAAAATTAAGAAAGAAAGAAAAATTAAGAAGGAAGGGAAGAAAGAAAGAAGAAATAACAAATTAAGAAATAAAGAAAGAAAAACAGAAAGAAAGAAAACAGAAAGAAAACAGAAAGAAATTAAGAAAAATAAATAAAATAAGAAAGTATGAAAGAAAGAAAAAATTAAGGAAAGAAAAATGAAGAAAAAAGAAAAAAAGAAAGAAAAATTAATAAAGAAAGAAAAAACTAAAAGAAAGAAAAAAGAAAGAAAGAAAAATTAATAAAGAAAGAAAAAAGAAAGAAAAAAACAAAGAAAGAAAAAACAAAAAAGAAAGAAAAAAAGAAAGAAAGAAAAATATTCCTCTAAACAAATATAACATGACCAAATAAACGAAAATTAGCTGGATGTGGTGGGGGTGATTTCACTTTTTTCAACACCTTGATATCCACAGAACTAGGATGGGTGGGGTATCTTTAAAGATTTTATATTGATTGAAACTATCGATCGATATAATAAAAAAAAAAAAATTGAACTGATGTGACACTTCCTGTACTCTTTGTATAATTCTTAAAGAAGTGTATCCTTGAAGAAATGTGTTCACACAGAGGCAAATTAGGACAATCAGATGCGTAGGCGATTTACAATGCTTGTCTTCAATACAGAGCGAGTGTGTCAGGTGGAGTCGCCGGGTGTAGTCCAGGGATCAGGGCATAGGTCTATTGGCTGAGAGGACAAAAGTAAGTCATGCACTGACAGACAGAGGACGAATTTATAAACGTTTGTTTATAAAACACAATGCTTAAAGATTTTTCATTTTTCTATCTATCTATCTATCTATCTATCTATCTATCTATCTATCTATCTGTTTGTTCGTCTGTCTGTCAGCCTGTTTGTTTTTTTGTCGATATTAACTATCCGTACTTTGAAAAGGAGGTACCGTATTGGATAGCGGCATGGATTGAGAAATCGGAAAGCCGCGTTTGAATTCCAGTCAAATTCATTACATTCACTTCCGTGCTAATATCCTTGGGAAAGGTATGAATCTTCTTCTTTTATCTCCAGCCATGGGTAAATAGCAGGACAGACCGGTTTCGATAGCAAATGGTCTACCGCCGAAAGAAATGGCAATCTACTGCGAGAAAAAAAAATCTGCCTGTTTTTATCGAAAGATACATGATCACCTAAGCGTGTATCACGCATGGCACATAACTGACTGACTGTCAAAAAATGACGGCAAAGTTTTTTAAAAACATGCAGCTACACAGATTATAGTTCTTTTATGTGCTATCTTCTTTGAGAACGTTGGCTTTGAACCATGGCTCTCCATATCTTCCTATATTTTCTTGCTCAGATTAACTTATACTTCCTTACCGTCTGTCAATGTCTTCTCTTATCCTTCCATTAAACACGTTAAATAGGCAATTTTCTGTTTCGCCTTGCTTATCCTGCCTTCATTATATCATGGAAGCGTAGAATTCTCTAGCTATTTTATCTATACAATTAATTCGATTGTTGCGTTAAGAATGTTGCCTTTTAAATCAGTAAATGTAAAGATAACCAAAGAAAGTTGTAACCAACCAAAAGAATTAACACGCAATGTATTAGCAGCCTGATATTCCATATTTACTCATGAGATATTAACTTTTTATGTTGTTAAAACTAATGCCTGCTGTGAAAAATAAAATGGAATAGCTTACAATCTCAAGTAGAGGAGATAAGGATGTGTAACCGATAAATATGAAAAATCGCATTCGGTTTCACATCAGAGAATAGTTTTTTTTTTTTTTTTTTTTAAGCATTTCACCCAAAGCAAGGCGGTAAGCCACTAGGACGCAAGGCGTTACAGAAAATTTAGAGCAAGATCAGATAGGAGTGATAGAAGAAAGGATGAGGGTAGTGGATAGATCAAGGCAACTGGAGATGTCGACTGATATTACACTTGAATAGCTGGAGATTATACCTTACAGGGAAACAGAAGAAGGGAAGGGAGTTCCACAGGCGAGAGGTGCGAGACATGAAGCTATTAGAGTAGAAGAGACGGCTACATTTAGGAGTTTCGACAGTGAAGGGGTGAGAGCGGGATGCCAGCCTCGTAGGGCGCTTAAACTCATGAAGTCTGGGAACCAGCGAATGCAGCTCATCGGAGCAATTGCCATGAAAGTATTTGTAGAACAGGCAGAGAGAGGCGACGGCACGTCTGTGAGAAAGGGACTGCAGACGAGACGCCAGGGCTTGGCCATCCATATTGCATATCCGCCTCTGGAGCCTATCAAGAACCCCGAGGCAAACAGAAGGGGCACCAGACCATATATGGCAGCAATACTCCATGCAAGGGCGAATTGTGGATTTGTATATCTGGAGGATCGACTCCGGGGAGAAAAACTTCCTAGCCCGGCTCAGGGAGCCAACTTTCCTTGCAGTGGAGTTATATATATATTAATCTAGCTTTCTATCTATGTTAATGCATTTATCTATCATGATCTTAGGAATATAGTTGTCTGTAAGTATCTAGATAAACAGATGCTCGTCTAAGTCCAAGTATGTTCTCTAACATATTAACTGTATCCTTTGTATATTAAGAGTTTGGGAAATTACATTCTAATGGTTTACGTAGTTAAAATATGTGATGAAGATAGTGTTTTATCTCTACAGAATGATGACTGGTTAAAAAAGTGGCTTTCTTCTGACTGCTCTACAATAATTACTCATGTAAAGAAAAGAGTACCGTTTTTCTCTACTGAATAGTAACTGGTTTGACAAATGGCTTTATTCTGGCTTTACTGACTGATGTGATGAAGATAGCAATCAGGTCAAATTTTTAATTTGCCGGTACATAAAAATACCTTAGATTTATAATTTATTACAAAAAATTTGAAACGTCTAATCTAATTCTTAAAAATAAATTGGCACCTGGAAAAATTATCCCTATAAAAAAAAAAAGTAATGTTGCTTATGAATTTAGGGGAGTGTATCACCAACACTAATAATCAACAATAACCAATTCTTACATTGGCCATACAAGCACCACACTCTCTCGTCGACTGACATATCATTTGTCAAAATTTAGTGCAGTTCACAGACATATAGATCAACACATCATATCTAACCAAAATAATAGTAATATATAATACATAGTTAAAATGTTAAAACATTTAGTTAAATTTAGTTAAAAATATAAAAATAATGCATAAAAAATATTACACAATGCAAAGAAATATTCCAAATTATGGAAGCTGTTGCAATAAAAGGAAAGAAAACAATGTTACATATGATATCTTTCTCCATACTGAAGTGTGTGTGTGTATATATATATATATATATATATAGATACAAACACACTTCAATATACGATATCCTACGGAGAAAGATATCATATACTGAAATGTATATATATATATATATATATATATATATATATATATATAGACAGTATATCTTCATTCCAAAATGTTTCATTGAATAATATAGACATATTATATCTATTTTTATACTTGTCCTTTCCAGTTCTCTCATCAGTTTTTTAATGTTAAGATGAAATTCATCAAGGAAGGCGCCGTACTTTTTCTAACCCAAGTACTTTCCAAGATCATCTTCAGGAGTGAATTACAAAGACAAACTTATTGTAACTGTGATGAAATCTGCATTCGTTTATAATGGTGATTAAAAAAACACGTTCATTGTTATAGTTATTTTGAAATTTTAATTTATCCGTTGTAATTATATATATATATATATATATATATATATATATATATATATATATATATATTGCAAAACAAGCGTCCCAATATAAGGAAGCTGACGGAAATAGTTAGAAATGCAAAATAACATTAAATGTTTGTTATATGCATTTCAACACGTTGCTGCTACACTCGTAATTATTTTTGTTGAGTGTTGGTTGGTTGATTTTGATATAGAGCGCCTTGAGAATTTGAAGGTTTTGTTTATTAATTTCATGCTGTAATATACTGACGTTGTCAACAAGTATTATTATTATTACTATGAAGGTGGACAGGAATGTGTTTTTAGATGTTGTGCAATAGAACTTATATCCGACAAGTGGAGTGTAAGACGTCTTGATAATGTTGTTGTCGTTAAACCAACATATGTATTTACTTTTTTTGTCAGAGATTCAATCTCCCATAAGATATTTAAATTGATATACAATGTTGGCCTTTTCCAAAAAACTAGTTGACGAAGAAGCGTATGAAATAAATATGTCTATATTATTCAATGCAACACACAAAGACACACACACACACACACACACACACATATATATATATATATATATATGTATATATATATATATATATGAAGAAATATACTCTTAAAGAGTGTTATATTTATGGGATAAAGTGCTCAATATCAGAGATAGAGCGTGTGTAAATATAAAAGTGAACATTGAAGTTAACACTTTTGTCTTTATATATATATATATATATATATATATATATGAATATGCGTATATGTGAATATATATATATACATGAATATATATATACATGAATATATATATATATATATATGTGTGTGTGTGTGTGTGTGTGTGTTTATGCATAAAGACAAAAGTAAAACTTACCTTACTCGACGCGTTTCATCATCTGAGGCACTTTATCAAGACAAATGTAAGGTTTCTATTTTGTGACAATATATATATATATATATATATATATATATATATATATATATATATGTTTCATTAAAGACGACAGACAAGGTACTGCGATTGAGCTTTCTATCTAATTATTCTTGTGTTCGAACAAGTGTTTTCTTTTCTGGACACAGAGTGTATAGAATCTGTCCAAATATTCTGCAATTCCGAGCCATTTTGTCGATATTTTTAACCATTACCAAGGAAGGTTTTATTTTGTTTTTATATATTATATGTTATATTTTGTTTTATATATATATATATATATATATAAATTCATGAATCATTCATACAAAAAACAAATATAAAGGTTAATGAATTAAATGGTGAGAATAATATTTTTTGTTTTTGTCATGTTTGTTTTTTGTATGAATGATTCATGAATTTATAAATTATATTTGCACCTTTTAATTGGAAATATATATATATATATATATATATATATATATATATATATATATATATATATATATATAATTATATATATATATATATATATATATATATATATATAATTTATATATATATAATTTATTTTAGTATATTACATCAAAAACATGTACAAAACTCTACATATATATATATATATATACATATATATATATATATATATATATATATATATATATATATATATATATAACGAACGAGAGACAGTGGGGGCGATACACAACGAAATAGTAAGACAGATAGATATATAGAGGGATAGTCTCAAATAGGGAGAGATAGATAGACAGCAGTGTTTGTACAAAAATGTTTCCAAAAGGGATTTATACTCTTAAATAAGGGCCAGATAAATGTGCACCTATACAGAAACACACACGCATGCATGCGCATTTTATATTTACACTCATTCACACAAACACATAAAGATATTCACATCAATGAACTTTCCCTCCCGGACTCAGATAGAAAAATCCACGTACACATACATATAAATATACACACACACTACACAACTTTGCGTTCAAACTCAAACTATATTGACACACACCTGATTATTCATATTTCTCCATCCATGTACACAGTCTTGTGCACTCTTTGCTATATTCCTTCTCCCTTCTCGATGCAATTACATTGTTTTTGTCGTCACAAAGTAATTTTCAATTGTACGATAATTTTTCAGTTAATTTCCTGCAGGGCGAATTTATTATTGAAATCGCCTTTGCCCAAATCGATGTTTTCTTTTATTATGGGAAAAGCACAGTTTTTCGAATGACGACGGTTCACACAAAGGGACTTTCTGCATACCCCGGGTGTAAATAGCGTTGAAAAGAAGCGTAATCTGCTTTGAAGGCGAATGTCTAATCTCTGAAGTTGAAAGATTAAAAAAAAAGAAGAAAAAAAGAAAAGGTAGAATACTTATAAATGCAAATGTTTGTAAATCAAATTAAGCATATTTCATAGAGTTCTGCTTGTTAAAACCTTAAAGTTGGCTATTTCTCGGGTGTGTGCTTGCAAGCATTTTAACAGAAGAGAAATTAAAGATATATTCCCAAGATAACTGATTTGGAAGGTTGAAGAAATTAACGTCAAATGAAATAAAGTTATAATGCTAAAAAAAGATCGTTGGAACTAAGGGCGATTATTTCAATCGAAAATTTAAATTTCAAGTGTGATATTTAAAAATACAGAACAATGTTAATTCCAGCAGACGACATTAAAAATAGACGACACGAGAATATCGTGTGCACAAGTCAGGCACAAATCTTATGTTCATAAATTAACTTCTTCTTCTTCTTCTTCTTCTTCTTCTTCTTCTTCTTCTTCTTCTTCTTCTTATTATTATTATTATTATTATTATTATTATTATTATTTCCTTTGATTTCTGGCGTTTACACATTTCTTTCCGGGTCCCGCCCAGGGACCTAAGGTTAGAAATGGCATCATGACACTTTCCACTGACAAAAAAGAAAAAAAAAGATAAAAAATACATAGATAAAGCCCTTCGTAAAGTGTGGGTTGTACTTTTCAGAACAATTTTCTGTATTTCTTTGAGGCATGGACTTCCAGAAATCCCTTCAATTAGTCTACTGGAATCTTTTCCAACCAATCCTAGGGCTCCAACTACAACAGGGATTGTTGATGTATCTATGTGCCACATTTTTGAGATTTCTATTTCAAGGTCCTTGTATTTTGACAGCTTTTTAAATATCTTCAAAAATACATTGCTGTCAGCAGGGACTGCCATATCAACATCATTATTATTATCATTATTATTCACTGTGTCGTTTCCATTCAGGATGTGGTAAAACATGGCTCTCCACAACTTGCTGCCCTTTTTAGTAACCTTCTGTGTCTTAGTGGCTTTTTTGCCTTGCTTGGAGTTAAGTAATTAAAAAAAAACGGAAAAACAGTGTTCTTTTTATTTCTTATTTATTTATTTAGAGGCACATTAAATCCTTATGGGTCATTTATCGCCGAAATGCATGGGAGCCTTATTAATTTCTTTTACAAAAATATATTGCATGTAATTTTTTTTTTTTTTACAAAAACGTATTGATGATAATTATTTTTACTATGAAAATGTATTGATAGTATTTTATTATAATCTTATAATAATTTCATAGCATTTTGATCCCACTTTGTGGTTAACTATTTACTGATAGGTTGATCTGGGGTCAAAATCAATTAAAAGGTGGGTCGACGCTCCTCAAAAACTCCTGATGAGAGACATATCTGCTGGATGTCGTTTATCGTCATACCCAGGATGTTCTTGTCGTTTCCCTTTTACCTTAAAATTTCGTCGTTAATCATGTCAGCACATGATATTCTCAACATCCTTCTGTAGAACCACATTTCTGTTACGTCAAGTCTCTTCTTCATCCGTAATGAGATTGTCCAGCATTCTCTAACATATATGAGAAACGTTATTACGTAAAAATCCAATACTCTTTTCGTTGTTTGCAGCGAAATCTTCCTGTTTATTTAATAATTTGCTACGCTTTTGAAGTACATCTTTCGCTAAGTTAAGTTTTTAAGATTTGATCTAACACGATTGGCAATCTTTATTCTTCTTTGTTTTGATGAAAGCAAACGACACTGTCTGTACTTTTGAAAAAATTCATTGTCATTTCAATAAATGTTCAGACGATTGAACTTATTCTTTTATTGTTTTTGTTATTGCACCAATTTGGTTGATCCATTTTAAGGCTTTCGTCAGGTTGTCAACCGGGATGAGAAATTATCAGACAGACAAAATAGTGACAGATATACGATACCCATAGGCTGACCAAAATAATCTCATGGAATGTGACCAAATGAGGTTTAATTTTCATTGTATGCCTTCCACTTCCGATAAAATGTATTCTTCTTCATTTTGGTATAAAATGTCTTGTTGGTAATTTTACAATAAATAAGTAATTTTTTATATAAAAAAAGTATTGCTATTATTTTTACTATGAAAATGTATTTTTATACTTTCGTTGTGTTTTTTTTTTTTGTGTGGGGACTAACAGGTGCTACCACCCCGGGTAAGTGTGGACCTGGGAACAGCAGCATTTAAGAGGTGATTCCACGCTTCTCAAAACCTTCAAACTCCCGATCAGAGGCCATACTGCCGGATGTAGTTTATCGTCATACCCAGCAATAATAAAGCTAAGGAAAGGATTGTAGATTTCGTATTGATTCGATGATCCAAACTATGATCGACCAAATAAAAAATAATAGTAAATAAATAATAATTTAATCCAAATTAAATTTCGTCATCAGGATCATGTATATTTTTGCATAATCAATATTATATATATATATATATATATATATATATATATATATAATGTATATATTATAATTATAATATTAATTATATTTCTCCCAGACGTGTACAAATATATATATATATATATATATATATATATATATATATATATATATATATATATATATATATATATATATATATTAATGAATTACATAAATATGAAACTTAATTGTACTCCATTTTTATGACCATTTCACTCATCGGGATAAATTCTCTGGAGCTTGCCAATACTAAAACGTTTGATATAAAAATTAATCGCAACGTTTTTTTTTAAATTTAAAATTAAAAAAGGATAGAAAAAAAGAGAAAAAAAAAGGAAGACAGAGGAATAAACAGCAAATAAGGGAAAAGGCATTTAAGAGGGAGACAGAAAAAAGGAAAGGAAACAGCAAAATAGTGAGAGGAAACAGGAAGACAGAAACATATACAAGTCTAGACAAAAGTTAAAAACAGTTGAAGATTAACAATGACCTGTATTTAAAATGTTAACTCTTGTTGACACAGGAAAAAAAAAATTAAAATTGGAAAAATTACATAAGAAAATACAAGACAGTCAAGAAAAGGGTTAGTTTTAAAGATGGTAGATAAAGAAATATTAGAATTTAATATTAAAGCTATTATTTAATTTTAATATTGAACAAAGGAATTTAATATTATAAAAATTAAGACATTATTAGTATATAAATAAGAAAACCTGTATATTAAAAATAATAAAATAAAGGAAGAAATTAAAATAAACTGATAAGTAATAACCCTAAAGAAATTTTTTACAATATAGGGGAAATAATTAAATAGATTAATAAAAGTTAAAATATAGATTGAACTTAAGATTAAATTAAAATATTATATTGATTAATTATAGATTAAAATATAAAGAATTAGATAAAATAATATATGTTAAAAAAATAATTATAGATTAAATTATAATAGATTAAAGAGATTAATAAATGTATAAATTAAAATAGCTAAAAGCATAAAGAGTCCTTTTACAGAGGGAAACTTCAATAACAAATAACTAAGGACACATCTTTAAAAAACAAAAAACAACAACAAAAAACAAACAAACAAACAAAAATGAAGAAACAGCTAGCCATTAAACATTACTTTGGCCTTTTCCTTCATTATTTTTTCTTATTTTTCTGGAGCTCATTGATAAGATCCAAAGACTCAGCAATTTTATTGGTCCTGATCACGCGGCTCGACTACAGTTACTTGCTAACTGCCGTAAGGTTGTCTCTGTGTAATGGTAATTTTTCCATATAGTAAATAGACTATGTATTTAAGGGGAATACAAAACTGGCGGCGAGATCGCATCAATTTACAGGTGAGCTAACTAGATGTAGCTATAACTTCTATGCTAACAGTTTCATATCCCTCACTTGGGAACACTCTCTCCACCCCATGCTTTCCAGCCAACTCTAATCTTCAAAAATCTAAATGCAATGTCAATCGCTATTTACTGTCCTCCTGATTGCTCTTTTTTTTCTTTCTGCTAATGTTTCTGTCTCTAATTCCCCATCAAACTGCAACCCCTTGCGGGCTAGTGACTGTACTGTCTTGCTTTGAGTGATACCGATTAAAAATAAAAGAAAAAGAAGGATCATTTTAGTTTAAATGTTTTTTTTTAATTCCTTTTTCAAATTCTATTTCTCTTCCTATACGGAATGTGTTTGTTCGAATAATAATAATAATAAAGCCAGATAAAGTGATCTGAAACGACTATGTCTTGTAGGATTTCAACATTTAAGCAGACCGTATTCACCAAACAGACAACATTGCCGCCGAAAAAAAAAAAAAAAAAGCGATAAGCCAACAAAAAGACAAGAAATATAAAAAAAAAACGAAACAAGAAAATGCCTCCTGGTCGATGTGACTGTTCCAAGCGACCAAAATATCAAAGGGAAAGGAAACTGATAAGCTTAAAATATACACTGACCTCTGGGTTGAAGTTGTTAGAATGTAGGCTCAAGCCACTATTGTATCTTAAAGACCACCTAATGTTGCGAGACCGATCTGGATTGGATGCTTTTCCAGTATAGCTGGCCACTCGTATTCGAGGATACCCGTCTACTAGGGCGGATAGCCAATCCCTATTGCAGACGCTCGCTCAGGCGCATTTGTGTTTGCTCAACACCCACAGAGCCGACCTGTGGTTTATACTGCAACTATGCTGAGCAAACCTTAGTTACAGTTTCTGGGAGAGAGAATGTTATTTAGGGTGATCAACAATTTGAACAAGGGTAACACGCTCAAGCCCTCGGCTACGATGACTTGTGACTTCGTGCTAGCACAGCTCTCGACAGCCCCAAGGGTTCCGCTTACCCAGTTTCATTCACAAGGCTTGGGTCAACCCGTGGCATGGTTTTCAGTTTTTCAAAGCGATAACACCTGGAAGTCTCCTTCCTGACAAATCGACCATGGTGAGATTCGAACCTGGGTTTCACGGTCAGAAAGCGAGCGTTCTAACCACTCGACTAGTACTACCATACTAAATAGTCGATGTTGGCACATTAATCTGGTAATCACTCGATGAAGGCTTCATTCGCAGATGGAAGAGAAGAAGAAGAAGAAGAAGAAGAAGAAAAAAATATAAACAAATATTTGTAAAAAATTAATTTTAGTTAAGAACATATTGGTTACTTTTATAGCCAAAAAACATATTTAAAAGTACAAGAAATTTAAAAGATGAAAAGAAAAGCTTTCTTGCGAAAATAAAATCCAGATATTTAAATAAAGACTGACCAGTGAAAAGAAAAGATAAAAAAAAAAAAACGCATTTGATTTTATGAGATCATTAACCCGGAATCTATAAGATCGATACAGAAATCGATGCCTCATAAACCTACCTTCATTCATTTATCATTCATTCATTCCCTTTGGTTTTTGAAAAGATCGCACCTTGGGGAAATCTAGGTGTATAGCAAACGTAACCAGCATTCAAAGACAAGCAAAGAAAACATTTCAAATTCATGGCGGTAACATGTACTCGCTGTGACTGGTGCTCCAGGATTTCGAATATCGCTGTCGAGGATTGGATGTAAAAAAATATTCGATAACAGATTTAAAATAGTTATTTTATTTAATTTATTAGTATTCATAGCTATTAATGGTGAGATTACAGCAACTTTTCAGTTGAATGACATCTGATCATGGAATGTATACAAGTTGGGTTTTTAACCCAACTTGTTAATGGCCGGGTATTCGTTTCCGACAATATTCATTAGCTAGTCAATCCCTTCTGCAGACGGCTGTAAAGGCACATTTGTTTTCATTTACATTATTCGAACTATTGTCCTCATCTTTGTCGCTATATTTATTACAACGTTTCGGCCGTTGTACGCTCCGGCCTTCTTCAGGTGTTTGGAATGTCGAACTGAACCCTTTATTTCGTTTACTGGGTTAGACTGTGGATAAAGTCGTTGGTGAGTTCAATACCCGGTTAAGGCAGTGGAGAACTTGTAGAGGGGAATTAACAGGAGATAACTGATAACTGACATCCATTAAACATGGCACGTGGAACTAGAACAGTCTACCTCAGTGAGCGAAGTAAATGGTTCAGTTCGACATTCCAACCACCTAAAGAAGGCCGGAGCGTACAACGGCCGAAATGTTGTAATAAATATGGCGACAAAGATGAGGACAATAGTCCGAATAATGTAAATAGTGTACCTCATCTCAGAAATATAGACAGATACATTTGTTTTTGTTCAACACCCAGAGAGAAGAGCTGTTGTTCATACTCCAACTACGTTGAGCGGACGTTAGTTACAATATCTAGCAGAGGGCGCATAACCTGGGGGGAACAACAACTCGAACAAGACCCGTACGCTCAAAGCTTCGGTCACGATGACTTGTGATTTCGTGCTATCGGAACTATCGAAGGACTTTGACCAGTTCCATCTACCCAATTTCACTCACAAGGCTTCATTTTCAGACATGTTTCAACGGTGTCACCCCTACCCAGGAGAATGATATCAAGAAGTTACCTCTCTGACAAATCGTCCATGGTGAGATTCGAACCCAGATCTTACGCTCGTTCTAACCACTTGAACATGTTCCCATAATACACACACACACACACACACACACATACGCACATACATATATACACGCGCACATACATATACGCACTCGCGCGTGCGCGCACTCAAACACTTAGACATTGGGCTTATCCCACCCTCACACACCGAAACAAGTATTTCTACGTCCCGACACAAATGGAATCTACACACACACACACACACACACACTCATGCCTACGAGAGAGGGGCTCAACAAACCCATTAGGAGTGAGGGACCCGTACCCTTTGTCAAGATATACTTCTATGAGAAGGAAAACTCGGATAAGGAACCTGCTGTATTAGCTTATCCGAAAATCGCGCACTCTGCTTGTACATGTGTTCTCTCGCTTCTTGAGTGAGAGTCTTTGCGGTATTTTGCAAACTGCATTCGACAATTAAACCCTTGTCCAATCTTCGTTGACACGTAATGAGTAACTTCCTTTTGTTCAGTGATGGTCATGCAACATCTGACGAGTAGAGAGCCGTCATATATGTACACTGTGTCAGATTGTACTAAGCAAGTTAATGTTTTTTCTAATATAACTGCTATAAGACAACTGATGTTGACAACATTTTAAGATATCTTAATATGATAATAAACGGTGTGAGTTTAAATTTATAATATCTATCGTTATTCGAAATATTGATGTTAACGTGTTTAGTAGATGTCTGCCTTTAGTATGTCATGTGTAACATAACTTTTTATTTATAAATAAATCCAAAAGAAACAGGCTTCAGAAATCTATAATAGATCGAAACAACATATCTGAATAAATTATTAATTTATTATTTTACATGTTAATATGAGCTCCTCAGCATTCTATAATATTTATCAATCTTCCATTCATCGATTTAGTTATTTGTTTTCAGTTATGTGCCATGTGTGATACACGCTTAGGCAATCATGTATCTTTTGATACATGACTGACGAGTCAGATTTTTTCCCGCAGTAGGTTGCCATTTCTTTATGCGGTAGTCCAGTTGCCATCCAAGGTTAAAGAACCCTGTTTGTCCTGCTATTTACCCATAGCTTGGGGAAGAACAGGATTCAGGACTTTCCCAAGGGCATTAGCACGTAAATGATTGTAATGGATTCGACTGGAATTCGAAATTGGCTCTCCGATTCCTCAGTACGAGCCGCTATCTACTCCACCGTGTCTACGCTTACGAATTTAATGTCTACCGTTTTTATTGTTCCCCACAAGCTTTGTTTTATATATAACTTTTTGACAAGTTTTAACACAAAATCGATTCGATAAGATCAAATTGGCAGCTGATTTAGAAAATGGCCTACAATCCGTTGTTAACTGGGGTAAGGAATGGCTTGTTAATTTTAATGCCTTCAAAACGAAACTCTTTTTGTCTTCCGTAAGAATGACTGATGCTAACCTCCAGTAAAGTGACGCCTTATCTGGTTAACGTTTTCCGCTGACATCAAGTAGAAAGATTATATTGAATCAATCGCTAGGTCAGTTTCTAGGAAATCTGGTCCAGTGTATCGTGCTAGACAATTTTTCTCGCCAGAATCCATCTTAAATGTTTTTTCGAACATTGCTGCCACATATGGTCCGCAGCTTCTGTTGAATATCTAACGATTCTTTATAAAATCCAAAGAAGAATATGCAATGTTATTGGTCCTAACATCTCGGCTTCAGTCACTTTCTCACCGCTGTAATCTAGCTTTCTTGTGTATTTTCTATAAATACTTTCAAGATAATTTTTCCGATGAACGTTTATCTATGGTACCTAGGTTTTATGTATTTAAGCGTAGTACTTATTTTTTAAAAAAATAAAATCAGATATTATAAGCTGAAATTCAATTGATGTACAAATCATACTGATATATATATATGATAAAAATTTGATCGGTATCGACTGGTTAATACTACAGTGTGCTGTATAAATTTTGACTTACATAATGAAATCTAACATAGTGTTTATGAATTCAAATGCAGTACTAGATTGGCGGCCAGGTCTCATTATTTTACAGTTGAAATAGATGTAACCATAATTCCTGTGCTAACAAGTGCTTCTCCTGCGTTACTCGCTAGTGGAACTCTCTTCCGGGTCAATGTTATCCAGCCAACTTTGATCTTCAGAAATTTAAATGCAATGTCAATCGTTATTTTCTGTCATCTTAATTCATTTTCTTTTATTGTTATCTCTGGTGTTTTTTTTTTTTTTTCGTATTCTCTAATTCTCAATGATCCCCTTATGTCTCAGCGGCTTTATTGCTTTGCTTAGGGTGAAAAGATTAAGAAAAAATCTGTTTTATTGGATATTGAATTCTCATATACATCTCTTGAATGATGGACCATAGTTTTCTCTTTGGAATAATATCCGGAAAGACTGGAAACTAATTTATTAATATTGTTTTTTTTTTTGTTTTTTTGCTTTGCAACATTTCTTTCTTCTTTTATAGGCAACATTCTTTCCGAATATAAAGAAGTATTTTCATGCATGTTTATGCTCTTTAACATTAAGGCAAAAATAAAAATAAAAAAGGGTGTAAGACAAGGATGCGTCTTCTCACCAGACTTTTTCAAACCATACGGCGAGGCGATTCCGGGAAAATAAGCAGTCCGATCAAAATTCATTCTTGGTGGCCACAATTTTAGCAACATAAGATATACAGAGGACTTGGTGTAGATAGCAGACACGGATAAAAACTCCAACAGAAGTTAGTGAAGGAAAGAGAGAAGAAAGGACTAAGCATCAATTGCAACACGTCAGAATAGCAAAAGAAACAACTCAACTTGCAAATTAGATTGAGGATACCGAAATCAAACCGGTACAACAATTTATATATCTGGGAAGACTTTTATCAGAGGACAGAAAGTGCGACACTGAAAATCGAAGCTGCATTGGGATAGCGAAAGATGATCCCCAAAAGCTAAGCAATGTATTAAAAAACAGGAAAAAAATCAATAGAAACAAAGAAAAAAAGTACTGAAATATTATGTAATATCGGTCCTCCTATATAGCAGTGAAACTAACAATCTCCTCACAGATGAAGAAGAGACTTAAAGCAACAGAAATGTGGTTATACAGAAGGATGCTGAGAATGCAAAAACCCGAGCATGTGGGGAATGACGAACTGCTAGAGACAATACCAATAAAAAGAACACCTATAATTAACATCAGGAAGAGAGAGCTGAAATTTCCGGGGCACATAATGTGGAAAGTGGGCTTGGAAAATCTGGTACTCACAGGACAGATTGAATGTAAGAGAGACAGAGGAAAGCGGTTGAGTGAATGGATGTCGGAACAACGTTCCTGAGAGATGCAAAAAAAAAAGAAATGTTATTAAGATTTACAGGAAATTGTGGAGTGCCATTATCATCAACGCCTGAAGAGACACAGCGTATAGAAGGCGAACGTTAATGCTTCTTGGTTAAGCCATATCCCATTTAAAACACTTCTTGCCCAAAGTGTTACTAAAATTCTTTGTATTTATATTGATATCGTCATCAGCTGTGAATAGACCTCTACTCTTAGTGCTAATAATACTATTTATTGACATTACTGTGCACCCACTCCTGTTGTTTTATTCGTCTTCAGTTAATCCGTGAAAAAACAACCTCTAGTCTAGTTTAAGGCTCATCCAATCTAGTTTTACATCAATCGACAAAAAATACTATTCAACAATAGATTTTCATGTAATTCTTCTCCCAACTTACATCCTTCATCAGGATTCATCTTACACATTTATAAATTGGCCATTCATCCGTGCACTGAATATTGCTCTCATATCTGGTCTGGTACTTCTAATATATATCACGAGATTCTCGACAAAATCCAAAGAAGTGTCTGTAATATTATCGGTCCTGACCTGGCATCTCGATTTCATTCTACAACAATATTCCTTATATTAGTAAACAAAAAAGAAGAAAGAAAAAAATCTATCTGTTATGGTAATTTACCCACGCACGAATGGACTCTCCCAGCTATAAATAGGAGCAGGTACTGCTTTTTATAGAGGGAAGTTTCCAGCAGTCAGCTCTGACAGTCGGACCGAACATTCTTGCTGTAACACTCTCGTTTGTATATGTTTGTATTACTGTTTCTGTTAATATCTTTGTTTAACTCAATTCCTCTCTTTGTGTCTTTATTTCTGGTCCTAACAAGGCCACAACAGTATCAAAGACAAAAAATACAGTATTAATAAATAATAATTAGTTTCCAGTTTTTCCGGATATTATTCCAAAGAGAAGACTATGGTCCATCATTGCAAGAGATGTATGTAAGAATTAAATTCAGTATCCAAGAAAACGGCTTTTTTTCACCCGAAGCAAGACAATAAAGCCACTAAGACATAAGGAGGTCATTGAGTCAATTTCCCGGCGCCATGACGAGGCTTCCCTTTATCTTTTGATTATAATATTTCCATGGCAGTTGTTCTAACAAGCTCTCCTTGGTACCTGGACCTCATGAATTGAACCTCATGAATTGAAGCGTATTACTAGACTGGCAAATAGGTCTCATCGTTTTATTATTGAATTGGCTAGATGTAACCTCGAGTTCTGCTCTAATGGTTTCTTTTGTAGCCGGTATTCTTGCTTCTCTGTGTTGTAACCTAGAAATGGTTATTGAATGAATAATAACAAAAAATGGAGGTTGGAAATAAAATGGAAATAAAATGGTAATCATTATAGCATCAACAAAATACAATACTCGCCAGCGGCGTGAAGTAGGTAAACCACTGTTGGTGGTGGACTACTTAGACACCATATGATCCCCACTTGCCATAGTGTCCAACGTATTTATGAGGATTGGGACACACACATTGGTGTTCATAGGTACGGTATGTAATATCTATCTATCTATCTATCTATCTATCTATCTATCTATCTATCTATCTATCTATCATCATTATTGTTGTAACTTAGGAAGGGTTGCTGAATGAGGAATAACCAAAACGGAGGTTGGAAATGAAATGGTAATCTTTATAACATCAACAAAATACAATACTCGCCAGCGGTGTGAAGTAGGTAAACCACTGCTAGTGATGGACTACTTAGACACCATATTATCCCCCCCACTTACTATAGTGTCCAACGTATTTATGAAGATTGTGACATACCCATTAGTGTTCATAGGTACGGTATATAATAATTATCTATCTATCTATCTATCTATCTATCTATCTATCTATCTATCTATCTATCTATCTCATAATGTTCGTTATCTATCTATCTATCTATCTATCTATCTATCTATCTATCTCATAATGTTCGTTATCTATCTATCTATCTATCTATCTATCTATCTATCTATCTAATTCTCATCATTATTGTTATAACCTTGGAAGGGTTACTTAATGAGGAATAACCAAAACGGAGGTTGGAAATGAAATGGTAATCTTTATAACATCAACAAAATGCAGTACTCGCCAGCGGTGTGAAGTAGGTAAACCACTTCTTTTGGTGGACTACCTAGACACCATATTATTCCCACTTACAATAGTATCCATCGTATTTATGAGGAGTGGAACATACCCATTAATGTTCATAAGTACGGTATATAACACTCTGTCACATACAATCTTTGTCAATCTCTATATTCTGTCTTCCTGAATCCTGTTTCTTTTATTGTCGTTTATCCTCACTAAAGTCTTCTCATTCTCTTTCACTTCCAGTAACTCCTTGCGTCTTAGTCGCACTATCACCTTGCCTGGTGGGAAATGATTAAAAAAATGTGTGATACACTGGAAAGCCGATCAAACGCATCTTCGCTCAACTGTCACCCGATACACGTAGGTATTTTATTATTGACATGTATGAAATCCTGATTATTTGTCAGTTTATTCGCAATTCTCACAATTGGAGACATTTTAAAAATAAAAATAAAAACACTTTGTTTGTTTCATGTTTATGTTTTTCTATTGTTCAAAGCAAGGGAGGTGTTTAAAGAAAATTGCTGTGACATACTTTTCTCACTCGTATAGATTTCAATTTCTTTCGACCTCTTTTATTCTCTTTATGTACATTCAACTCTTTTCTTTAGACTTCAAGTAGCAACTATCAATGTCTTCTTTCTTTTCCCCTTTAACGTTTTTATTTATTTTTTTTTTAATCAAACTGACGTTTATATATTTATTTTTTATTTTCCTTCTGTGTATTAGTTTGTTAGTTTTTAAGAAAAATCAATATATATATATATATATATATATATATATATATATATATATATATATATATGGATGTATATAAAAGCTGTTACCTTCTATCGATTAATCAAAAGAAGCATCTGTCTACTGTAAAACACCGCATCTCCTTCCCTTTGAAATAAATACAACTCAACTTTTCGATTTCAATTAAATTATTCAGGGTGCGATGGATAAATTGTCGTCTGGGTTACGCAAAAATGAAAATTATACTGACGTCTCATTTTAACAGATATATTTATCAAAATTACACAAAAAGTGTCTTGAAAAGCAAAAGACTAAATTTATTCAATAAAATCGTCATTGGTTCCAATCATGGCGTCCAGACAAGTTCGGAATCTCAGGCCACACTTCTGGAGGTCTTCTTGTTTAAGTTGTTAAATGCTGCCATAATCCTTGCCTTCAGTTCAGTTAGGAGTTTTCTTGATCTCTCGCTCAATTGCGCCCCACACATAATAACTTGGGGAAGTAGGTGGCCAGATGTAAGGGTTGACGTAGTCGGAGAAATGGTCTGACTCTATATATTGTTGCCAGATATAAGGGTCTTTCTGCAGCCACCTTCTTGTCTTGACCGAAGGCAGCACTACCTCCTCTAGGCACTTGATGTCGGCCTCCGTGTTGAATCTGAGGTCCTGTGAGAAGATAAATGGAAGCATAACGTGGCATCACTCGTGATCACTCCAAACACCTTCGTAATCACCGTTAGACTCATCCAACTCTTTCCAAATCCTCTGCACTGTCCTCAGATTGACAGCAAAAATGTTCGTAATCAAAAACAAATAACGCGCATGCGCGGAATTAAAAAATAAAATGGCGGCAGTTTACCCATTGCACTCTGTATGTTACATCGTATGAAAATAACAAAACGGTGGAGAGAATTTATATACTAATTTTTTTAATCATTTTTTTTTACATCAAAATTTTTTTTAGTAAATTTTCGAATAAAAATTCGTTCTTTGAATTTGACCTTCAAGAGAAACTTCAACGGTAACGACATTAATGTCGTTTAGGTTTTGGAAGCCTACGATAAAATATCAATTTGAAAAAATACTGTTGTTTCCAAAGTTGATGGATTTGTTTTTCTTTTTTGCTGTTTATTAACTTCTAATCTTCTTTTTTTCTTTCTTACATCCCTGATGATGACACATGCGAGAAGAAAGCTGGGACAAAGTAAGAATGTTGTCAATTTTATGTATCAGTAACAGCCACATGAGCAAAATGTTATTTGCGTAACTGAAAAGTGATCAATATATTTAATAGGTATAAAATATTGATTCTTTTTAGCAAGAGTATAATTGCTGTCAATATATACTAAATACACACACAGACACAGACACACACACAGAGACACACACATATATATATATATATATATATATATATATATGTAATGGATACTGAGGTAACACCAATCGGCGACAGTTTGTTTCACGATTGAACGCAATTTTCAGGCCAATATTTTTAGATTTACATTTACATGCGGTCTATCTCTGATACTGAAAACTTTCACCCGTAAATATAGCATATCTTAAAATTATTTCTTTTTATCATATATATATATATATATATATATATATATATATATATATATATATATATATGGTTTGATTTGTTTTTTTCTGGTTTATCAAACTTTTGCAGGTTTTTTAAAGCTGGAAAATACATTTAGATTGTAAGAATTGGGGGGAGATAATTATGATTTCTTGATACCTGTCCTACTAATTAACCCATAGCTGGTGGGGAGAAGTGGTGGATTTATACGAAGGGTTTTTGTGCACCTAAGTGAATATAACAAACCCGACTAGAATTGGAACTCGACTCTCCGGTTTTCAATTCCGGCCGTTATCAGCTGAACCACCAGCACATTCAAGCTTACAATAACTGGTATTCTCAAGCGGTCACCGATCTAGGTACTTGCCATGTTCGATGTTGCTTAACTTCCGTGATCTATCTATCTATCTATCTATCTATCTATCTATCTATATATATATATATATATATATATGTATATATATATTGTATATTTAGGTACCAATCCATCGTTTATGCATGCTTCATTAAAAACGACAGATAAGGTACTACGGTAGAGCTTTTTATTCAATTTTTCTTGTGTTCTAACAAGAGATTGCTTCTCTGGACAAAGGGTGTATAAAAACTGTCCAAATGTTTTATATTTCCGAGCGCTTTACCTTTAGCCATTATCAAGGATGATTAGGGATGTTTTAATTTCCGAATACGGTTAGCACATTGTGGCTTTGTTCGTAGCTAATGTTGTTAAGAGTTGACCTTTTCTTTTTTATTATTAAAGCTTCCATTATTTTTAGTCTTTTTTACAGGTGGATGCAGTTAATATGTTTGTATTTTCTACTAGTATGTTTCTAATGGAGTCTGGTAAATTTGTGTGTGTGTTTAAATGGGTTCCAATGGAGCTATGATCAGGTAGGTGTACAACATTAACTACGAACAAATGTTCTAACCGTATTCGGAAATTAAATTTCCACACATTATTAAAAATAATGAATTTTTTTCTTTTATGTTTTTCAATGTTAAATATTCTCGATATGAGACATTCTCTGTTTTTGTGTTAGTAAAACGAATGTCTTTCTTGAATTGGCTGTGAAATCTCCGCCTTTTACCTGAAGACGGTCGCGAGACCAGAAACACGTGTAGTAAAATTATGGAAAATAAAGCTTAATAGTTTTTTTTTAAAAAAACATCCACATTACAACCAAAAACGTTTGCGGTACCTGCCTTCTTTTTAATATACACACTTTTCTATCGTGGAACCACTATAACCTCTTTCTTTTATATATATATATATATATATATATATATATATATATATATATACAATTTAATTACTTAAAACATCCCTATAGAAGGGGTCCGAATTCAAACTTGCTGTTGAAAACCGAACAAACTGGAGAAATACCTGATACCGAGGAATAACTTTGAAAAAGAATTGCCTCAACCATCTGAGAGAATTAAGGATTAACACTAAATCTCGGGTTAGTACATCAACACATATGACAGTCAACCCTTCAGTGTGCTCTTCGTAAGACAATAACTACGTCCAACAGCAAGGCCTTAGATCAGGAGGTTTTGAGGAGCGTGGAACCACTTCTTAATTGCCGGTGTTCCCAGGTCCACTCTGATCCGGGGTGGTAGCACCTGTTAGGGTCATTGCTATGGGCAATTAGTTAGCCTACAAACTGGGGTCAAAACACTACGAGTGTAAAAACAGGTTTTAAAACCAGAAATACTTTCTAAAATTCTTTTTACCAGCAATATTATTTCCAGCAATACATTTTTGAAAAAAAAAATATATATTGCCAGCAATAAAATTTTTCTCGGCATTAAATAACGCATTGAGGTTGATATGCAGTAAAACAAAACAAAACAAACAAAAAAAGAAAAATCTTCCTCATTGCTCACATGTTGCCCCCATGACATTCTTTACAACTGTCATAAGGAGTAAGTCTATGTAGTTCAAGTCCCTTCATCATTCCCGAGGAAACTGTCCCGCGGTCAGTCCTATATAGGAAGTTACATATTAGATAGCTGTATTAGTATTAGTAACATTAGTATTATCTCATTTTTAAAATATTTCTTGCGATGAAAAGCAACTGAAATTCCACCCAGCCAGACATCCATCTAACTTTCTTGGGAATTCCTTTCTCTCCGATTTCTCGGTCCGAGCGGCCAACTACCTACACTTCCTGCCCATTCACAAGTGAAATTAAGACGAAAAAAATACTAGCTACAAATTAATAATAATGTTTGACAATGCTTCTTCTAATAAAAAAGAAAGTAATACTTTTGCTATTAATATCGCTCGTATGTAGACAAAATCAGTCTGCACCGTCCTACCATGCGTATTCTAAAGCGCATACCATCCGTGTTATAAAGCGCATACCATCTGTATTCTAAAGCGCATACCATCCGTGTGATAAAGCGCATAACCATCCGTATTCTAAAGCGCATACCATCCGTGTTATAAAGAGCATACCATCCGTATTATAAAGCGCATACCATCCGTGTTATAAGGCACATGCCATTCGTATTAAAAAGAACGTACCATCCGTATTATAAGGCAAGCTAGTTTCGCAGATCATTTGCTAGCTTAGTGAATTCAATCGATATTGGTATCTTAGCTGAGCAAATTAAAAAACAATAATTTTGATCCCTATGGCCTTGTACCATACAACACTAGTTTTTTTTTATCATTTCAGCCTGAGCAAGGAGATAATGCCACTAGGATGCAAGCGGTTTCTGAGAGTAAATGAGTATGCAAAAACTTTACGGGTAGTTTGCTTTGGTTTATTTTGTTTTACGGCATATTAACATCAATGGGTTATTTAATGCTGAAAAGTTTTTTTTTTGTTTTGTTTTTTTTTAGGATAGGTTCGTTTTAATAGAATATGCATTCTTTATAAGAAATCAGTTTGTAGATCAAATTTTATTGACGTATTTTTTTGCAAAGAGAGTTTTTGTCGAGAGTCAACTGGTGATTTTTTTTCAAAAATGTATTTCAGTTTTTTTTCTTTTTTTACTATAAAAATGTATTTTTACACTTTCATAGTGTTTTGGCCCCATTTTGGGAGAGGGAGTAGCTATTTACCTATAGCTACGACCCTAACAGTTGCTACCACTCTAAGTCTGAGTGGGGCTGGGAACAACAGCAATTAAGAGGTGGTTCTACACTCCTCAAAACCTTCCGATCAGACGCCTTGCTGCCGGCTGTAGTTTATCGTCATACCCAGGACGTGACTTTAGTGAAGAGACAGGACAATAGAAGAGCAGGCTTTCGAAAGACAGAAAATGGCGATTTGCGTTGAATTTAAAGTTTTTGACAAATGTAGCAGCTAGGGAAACAAGAAATCGGAAGCGGGTTCTGCAGGCAAGAACAAAAAAACAAACAAAACGAAAAAAGAAACATACGGTTGTTCAAGAATAAGACTGTGAGATCCAGTTGCCAATCTGGTAGGACGGTTAAACCAGGAATGGAAATCGAATAAAAAAAAAATGAATTGAGAGATTCAAGAAGAATGAATGACGAAAGAAGTAATGAAAACAATATTGAGATGATCCGGAGGAAAAAAAACAAAAAAAAAAAATCCCTGGATTCTAAAATAGAGAAAAACCGACTTTTATCATATCACAGATTTATATCCCGGTTCATTTTCATTTATATATACGAAAGTGGACGCACCCCAGTGCACAAATGTGGGTGTTGTCTGGTGGGCAAGACAGGTTTTAAGAAAATTGCCCTGAAATGCACGTTCGATTTTGCATTTAAATTGACGTCAATCAGCGTCACGTGCTTTCAATTTCCCGCCGAGAAAAGCGTTGGCGGTAATTCAGCAAAGAAACGAAAAAAAAAAAAAAAAAAGAAAGAAAGAAAAGAAACGAAAAGAAAAAGCTAGATAAAAAAAAAAAAATGGCGTTCGATATATTGATTTTAAGATCGATTGAAATTTTGTTGCTTTCGATTTTTCCTATTCTGTCTTTTATGACTTTGACTTTTCGTTCAATGATTTTTTCGCTGTTTTTTTTTTTTTTTTAAGTTATTAAAATGCTATTTTTCTAAAAAAAAAGAAAAGAAAATGTCTAACTATGGAGGAAGCGAACTTTTCGTGTTTCCCCGGGAGTAAGTGTAAACTTAATTCTGGACCATTTACAAAGCTTTGAATGACTAACTCTTATTTGTAGCACAAATAAACGTCCTTCTTTAAATTGCGAGCCAATGATCCGTCAGAGTAATAACATGGTAGATTTTATTCAATAGAAAATGAAAGACTTAATCAAAGCTGGACATTCTCTTAAAAGTTTTGCGCTGATGACTTTCACGCACTATTAATATATTCGTCCTTGTACTCTAATATATACTCACATTGTACTCTAATAGGTACTCTAAATTGAACTTATTCAGAACACAGGGCACCAAAGCGAGAGACACGTTATGAGGATCGAGATCATTAAATAATAGTAATTGTATTCCGCACGAGCTTGCTGAACATTACTCTAATGTGATGAGCCCAAATAGTTTCGTTTTTTTCTTGTACAGGACCTTAAACTTAAGGAAACCGTGAGGAAAGAACGCACGAGACAGTGAATGGTTGGATGAAAATTACACTTATTGCTACTCTGATGTCACCTCCTGCTACTTCTGTCCGGCTCAAAGCCAGCTATATAGTTGACTCGTGTTGAGTAAGAATGTATAGTCGGAGTTGTAGTGGGCAGAAAATAGTGAAAGACGGGGGTTACTGTTCAAGTAGTCAGAGTGTTTTGTTACTGCGTTAAATGTGTTTAAAATGGTTCATCGAAAATAAGTGGGTATCCAGTATTTCCCGAGGGCAATACCTGATATCGTTTCCGATTTTAAACATTAACTAAAAGAAGTAAAAAAATGAGTACATAGCAACAAGTAGGCAAATGGGCCATTACGTAATGAGGGAGAGCTTTAGGGATTGGTGATCGAACCAGGTCCGTCGCTAATGGAGAGATCATCAACTCCAGTGTTTTTTTGTTTTTTTTACTAATCATTCACCCAATACAAAGTCAAAGAACCCCTCAAGGTATAGGTTTATTAATTGCTTGATTCGTTTTCTACGGATTATCAAACTCTTTTGCAGGTTATTTGAAACCAGAAAATATTTTTAGATTGTAAGAATTTGGGGCAGGGGAGATAATAATCGTTTAAAGTCTTACTAATTAACCCATAGTTGGGGGAAGAAGAGGTGGATACATACGCTTCCCAAAGGTGAGTATAACGAACTCAACTGGAATTGGAACTCGGCTCTCCGATCAATAATTTCGAGCGATTGTCTATTACACCAACCGAAAATCAAATCTTGCAGCACCTGGTATTCTAAAGCGGTCACCCATCTAAGTATTGACCAGGCTCGAAGTTGTTTAACTTCGGTGATCATACGGGAACCGGTGCTTCAATGTAATATAGCCGTCAGCTCTAGAAGTTCATGACAGAGGTTGGTGCGCGTAAGAACAGGAGGTAAGAAGTGCAATATATGAAGATATCTAGGAAAGATAACGGTTTATCCTAGACTTGAACTACTAAAGCTTGTGTGTGTTGAGTGGGGGGGCGTATATACCTCCAGTAGTGGGCATAAAATCCAGAGACAGCCACTGGTAGAAATACATTTTCTCGCATTAAAATAAGTTCGCACTACATTCACAAATGGTGATCCAAAACTTTTTGGCTGTTGGGTGGGGGTTTGGGTCAACTTTCCTTAATATGAGTTGTCAAATTTATCCATTTATATAATACTAAAAGTCTGTGATTGCGTGCGTGCTTGCGTGGTGCGTTCGTCCGACGCATGAAGATTTAAGTTAATTTGATTTAAGTGAATAATATTTAAGAATACGAGTTGTTTGTAGAGTATTTTGTTTTAACTTTCTTCAAACAGACAAATCTTTTAATTAAAATATTTGAAAGTTAAAGACAGGCACAAAGAAATCCCGCTTAGCCGTTTTGTCCATTTGTATAGTAATTATTTATATTTTAGCTTTCTTTAAACAAACAATATTTTAAATATTTAAAAACAAATATTTTGGGGCATATTTAAAAAAAATATTTTCAAGTGTATATTTTTAAAAAATATTTTTTAGTATATTAAAAATATTTTTAAGTTAATCTGATTTAAAGATCAAAATCAAGATCACGAAATTCTATTCGTATCAAATGCTATAAACAATGAGTAAAATGTTAAACATGAACTGATAAATCAGACCAATACTGACACGAACGAATTGAAATCTTTAACTGAATCATAATAAAATTAGCTTTCCTTTCAATGGAATGTTGAAATCAACTTCAGTGCTCTATAACTTGAACCGTGAGTGACCCACCGGTAGTCAAGTTCCATAAATTAAATTAAAAATTGAAACTGAGGCATTGTCGGAAAGTACATTTATACTCTCTCATCAGGTAACTGAGGAAGATGACGAGAGCGGGGAGGGGGGTCGAGTATTCTTCCTCCTTTTGGGACCAACTAGAAACAGACCTTGCTGGCCTTAAAATTGATTGACTGACTGCGCTTTGTGGGTAAGTCACGTTCAATACTGTTACTGCAAAAGTATGGAAGGGGCGAGGGACATATTAAACTAATTAAAATTTGCAGAAAATATGGGTCAAGAAAGGTTTCCGATCAAAAATAGAATGCGTGGGCGGCGTGTTTGCATATCTCTGTTAAACAATGCACTATAATAAGGAAAATTTTTTTTTTTAAATAACCACATCTTAGTGTGTCACAGGACTACAAGCCTGTGGCATCCACTGCGAATCGGGATTACTGTATAAGCGTACAGCTATCTGAGATTAGGTTTTTAAACATTAAGGTAAAAATGGCGCATTTATTATTGACTGAGTCTAGGGTAAGACTATGTGTGAGGCACTTAGTGAGGGTCGAATTCAACACGAAGTAGCCATGGTTTAGTTATGTCGATAATCACTGGAGCACTCGTCGATTGGGTTCTGTGCTGAGTATCAGCAAGGATAATAGCATTTTGATTTTAGTATCTAAGTAGAAAAGCTAGTTTGGGAAGATTAGATTGCGCCATGTTCACTTAGCCACTCTTTTATCTCTCGAACAAGTGACGAGACATTCCGTTATGAAACCTGACATGGAGAAAAAGTAGAATCATTCATTTTTAACCCATTAAAAAAAGAAAAGAAATAAATTCATTGTTTTTTAACGCATTAGAAGTGCATTAATTTTTTAACCCCATTAAAAACTATTTGGAATTAAATTCATGTTTTAAACTCATTAAAAACTATTTGCCCGTAAATTCATTTTTTAAATATATTAAAAACTATTTAGAAGTAAATTCTTTTTTAATCCATTTGGAAATAAATTCTTTTTTAATCCATTTGGAAATAAATTCATTTTTAAGCCGTTTGGAAGTAAATTCTTCAAATCCATTAAAAATCATTTACAAGTAAATTCATTTTTTAAGCCAATTAAAAACTATTTGGAAGTCAATTTATTTCTTAAATCATTAAAAAGCATTAGGAAGCAAATACAATTTTGAAATCCATTAAAAATCATTTAGAAGAAAATTTATTTTAACCCTTTAAAAACATTTGGAATTAAATGGATTCATTTAAACCTAGTAAAACCATGGGCAAATAAATTAATTTTTTTAAACTTATATAAAGAACCACAAGACACTTGGTGAGATAGATTCACGCAAAGCTCCTTCCTTGAACACGACAATATCAAATTCTTCAAGTCAAGTGTCAATCATTATCTATCCTCTTTATTGTCATAATCTATATTTTCTACGACAATATCTTTCATTTATATTAGACACTACAAACATCATCATAATTTCTACTCTACTTTAAGTGGCTTACGAGCCTTACATTGCATGAATCTTACTATAAACAATGTATCCAAAGATTGCTTGTGGCGCGAAAATGACAGTCAACATGCAGTGTTCATTCCTATGTCTATCCTCTCTTTCCCGGTCTGTCTGTCTTCGCACACTTCTCTCTCTCTCTCTCTCTCTCTCTCTCTCTCTCTCTCTCTCTATATATATATATATATATATATATATATATATATATATATTATTTTTTTCAAATTATTATTGGATCATAGAACCATATTTTGGGAATATAAAAAAAAATTGTAAAAATGAGTTGTTTAATTTTTACAAGGAGGCCAGGTTCAGATTGTGATTTAATTTTATGAGAATGATACCCTCCCCATTTAGAACCAGTGCCAATAAACAATCCCTGACTTCGCAACACGTGTATAATTTTTGTTACTTAAGCCAATGTAATTTGTTAGAATCAAGAAAATTGTAATTGAATTTACTTATGTAAAGAACAAAGTATTTCTGTTTAATTTTTTAAATGGAATTTCTATCCAAAGTTATTTCTTAAACGTTACATTTATTGGGTATACATGACTGTGTTAACAACCCTGATTTTTATTATCTTTTTTTTATAGGGATACATGATCTAGACCTAAATTAATTTCCTTGTTTAAGATAATGAAAAACGTGGCTGTCAACTCAGACGGGTCTGTCCACAGTTAAGTTCGTTTATATTTATAAGAAATATTTGTATTAAAGAATTCATATTTAATCTGGCAATTTCATTATTATAGTGGATACTCCATATTTGAAAGGGGCGTCCCATTTTTATTTAATAAATGTTGGGTATCACTTCTATCCACTTGCTCATTCGAGAAATCGAACCTGCGACCCCATTTGTAGGGGGGGATCACCGTTTGATCTTGTGTGCTATACTGCTCGGCCACGAAGAACGTCAGAGCAAGAAATATTCTATTTTCACTGTTTATCCGAAATAATAAAGATTGAAGTTAAACATGTCGGATTAAAAATGTTAAAATGTCGGATTAAAAATAAATCCATTCATTCGTTAGGAATTGCTTTGTTCACGTTTCGGATACAAGATTGTGCAGATATAAATCTTTCTAGAAAATAATCTGAGTGAAGCGGATGTCGTATCTATAAAAAGGGAAAATAGAACCTTGTTTGCTGTGGTGTCTTTCGTGACTGAGCAATAAAATACATTGTATCAAACGATGGTTTCTTCTACCGAGAGTGGCGCAGGTTTGATCCCTGTCAGTAAACCCATTGTCTTTACTAAGATTTCTTGAATGTGCAGGCTAATAGACGTGATAAACACTGCATAATAAAAACGTGGAGTCTATTTTAAATACGAAGTATCCACTATAATAAATATATTTTTTTTTTACTCATGTCATTTTTCCTCAGTTTTAGTTATGTAATAACTCTCTTCACATATTTCAACACGAGACGATATTTTAAAATAAAAAATATTAAAAATCGCATCGCCTCCTCAAAACATATGCTGTAGAACGACAATTATCTGAAATCCTAACGCGTGATTTTAATAAAAAACAGGAGATCACTCTGCGTGCAGAAAACAGATATTTTATTCAATAACAGTGTCAGGTCCGTTGGATAAGTTGATATTTTTTCGATGGCTCCACCCTGACAGTGGCTTCCCCACCACCTGGAGTCAAGAAAAAACCATTTGGTACACACACTCTCACGCTAACACTCACCTTTGAACGATCCTTTTTCTAATTTTTTTTTTTATGGATTTTTTCGCCTTACAGTTTATTTTCAAATTCGTTATGTACCGCCTTAACAAGCACAGCTGGACATTTCACTTTCTTTTCATTTTTTCTTTTCTTTTTTCTTTTCTTTTCTTTTCTTTTCTTTTCTTTTTTCTTTTCTTTTCTTTTCTTTTCTTTTCTCTTTTTCGGGTTTTAATTAGCTTTTTTCGTTTTACTTCAGTTTTTTGTTTACAATTTTTGTTTTAATAGTCTTCCTTCTTTCACTCCTTCCTCCTTCCTTCCTTTCTTTCTTCCTTCCTTTCTTCCTTCTTTCTTTCCTTCCTTTCTTTCTTCCTTCCTTCCTTCCTTCCTTTTTTCCTTCATTCCTTCTTTCCTTTTAGCCTTCCTTTCTTCCTTCCTTCCTTTCTTCCTTCTTTCTTTCCTTCCTTCCTTTTTTCCTTCCTTCCTTTCTTTCTTCCTTCACTCCTTCCTTCATTCCTTTCTTCCTTCCTTCCTTCTTTTTTCCTTCCTTCCTTCTTTTTCCTTCCTTCCTTCCTTCCTTTTTTCCTTCATTCCTTCTTTCCTTTTAGCCTTCCTTTCTTCATTCCTTCCTTCCTTCCTTCCTTCCTTCCTTCCTTCCTTCCTTCATTCATTCCTTCTTTCCTTTTTTCCTTCCTTCCTTTCTTTTCTTCTTTTTTCTCTTTCTCATTCATAATTGCTTACGTTCTTACTTTTTCCTTCAGTTTGTTTCTTCTTGACTTTCTTTTTTATTTCTTGGTTTCTTTGTTTTCTGTTTTCATTCATCGTTGCTTTTCTTAATCTTAATCCATTTTTCGTTCTTTTTATCTCTTTCTTTCTTTCTATCAAATTATCTTTCATACTTTCTTTCTTTTAATCTTTCTTCATTTCTTTCAGCCTTTCTTTCATTCAAACCATCTTCCAAACTTTCAATCTTTCATTCTTTCTTTTTTCTTTCTTTCTTTCAACCTTTCAAACTTTCTTTCTCACTTTTCTTTCTTTCTTTCTTTCTTTCTTTCTTTCTTTCTTTCTTTCTTTCTTTTTATTCTTTCTTTCTTTCTTTCTCCATATCTTTTATTATTTATTTCTAAATATTTGTTTTTCTTTCTTTCCTTATCTCTCCCTCTCTCTATTTTTTATATTTTGTTTCCATGGTTTCAATCTTTTTCACGAATTTTTCTTTCTTTCTTTCTTTCTTTCTTTCTTTCTTTCTTTCTTTCTTTCTTTCTTTCTTTCTTTGTCAGTTCTCTTTTTACCTCTTACTTTATAGTTTCCATTGTCCTTTTTGTTTCTTATTAATTTTTATTTCCTTTTCCCTTTTTACAATTTATTGATAAACTTATAATTGCTCTTTTTTCCATTCCTTTTCTTGTTTCTTCTTTTGAAAGTAGACGTGCAAAGAATTCAACCAATTTCGAGAAAACAGTTTAGATTTCCGTCAAGAAAAACAGATCAAATAACTCTTAAAAAGAAATAAGCTAATTACACAAGAAAGGATGGAAATTTAAATTATGGTTTACATTTCAAATTTGATTTGCATTTTAATGCATAAATTTAATAACTTATAGATTGACATAAAAATGTAAAAATTTTAATGAATATTTTTCGCATAAAAATTATAAATTTCCTACTAGTTTAACAAATGAAAATTTCATAAGAAGATTTTCTACATAAATCTTTCGTAAAATTTTGAAAATGGTACGTTTTCGGTGCCATATATAGACAAGTGAGTGAGAAATGTAGATGTTTTAATCCACGTTTGTGTTGAATCAGAAAGGGAAGTTATTTTAAGGATGCTTCCGTGGCAACGTGTCCAGAATGACACCAGGTATCGTTAGCAACACGTCAATAAAAAAAAAAATCAATCTACAAAACCGGTGCACTTTTATTGTAGCTGCTATATTTATTTTTTTATATAATCTATCATAAAAATATAAGTGCTTCGATAAGATTTGAAATCCAGTTGTCATAAAAACGCTTAGACAATGTTAATTCGTTGCTCTACATAGAATCTACTGTATTTTTCTTTCTTATTTGCTCTGGGTTATTTACTTATGGAAGCATAAAATTCATCCTCTATATTTGATTTATTCGCATCTTAAGAAGCATCGAAAAGAAAATGATCGATAGAAACACGCACACGCACGCACACACACACACACACACACACACACACATATATATATATATATATATATATATAACATAGGATAGAAATTTAAAATAACCCCATTTGAATAAATATTTCACCTCACAAGATCATCCTAGTAGGATTTGTCAGCACCAAGGGTTTCCCCCCATCTATGGGTAAATAGCAAGATAGACCGGGTTCTAAAGCCATGGTTGGCAACTATTCTACCGCAGAAAGAAATGACAACCTACAGCGGAAAAAAATTCTGCATCGTCAGTCATGTATCGAAAGATACATGATCGCCTAAGCATGGCACATGACTGACTGAAGAGGTTAAGAAGTAAAATATTTTTTGAATTTTTTATTTTTTTAATTTTATTTCTTAACCTCTTGGTGTTGACATATCCTGCAAGGAAGATCTTGTGGGGTGAAATAGCTATTCAAATGGGGTTATTTTGAAGTTCTATTCTATGTAATTTATTTATTTCCACTGATCCACAAATGCGCTGTTCTAATAAATACATTGAGCTCCCTTTGTGGATCAGTTTTAATATTTTATATTAGGATTCACTTGGATTATATAATCACGTATTATTACATATCTACATACATATATACCTTCTATCTATCTATCTATCTATATATATATATATATATATATATATATATATATATATATATATATATATACATAAAATTTGCTATATTTACGGAGGGAAAGATTTCAGTATCAGAAATATGGCCTTTGTAAATATAGATAGCATGGACAGAGGAATCAAGGGCGCTGGTGACTGTCAGTTTCACTCGACAAGCAATCTTTCAGCATTGCTTCCTATTCACGCTGTCTGTCTGTCTGCAGGTCTCTCTCTCTCTCTCTCTCTCTATATATATATATATATATATATATATATATATATATATATATAACCTTAAGTTTGCGTTGAAGCATGAAACAGGCTGTTGCCACTCGCTGTTGACAATGTTCACATTTCTTATAATTACAAACGCTCTATTAAGGATATTAAGGGTTTTTACCACATAAACATAGCATACTTGAAAACATTATTTTTTCATAACATATCTATTTATCTATCTGTCTACTATCTAGCTATATGTGTATGTGCGTGTGTGTGCGTATATATATATATATATATATATAATGCATCATGGACCAGCATATATAAATAATCGAGCCAAGGCACAGAACACATTTTCAGAAGCTCTCTCCCTTTATATTGAGCATTTTACCCATAAATGTTGCATACTTTAAAGCTATATTTTCAACATATATATATATATATATATATATATATATATATATATATATATATATATATATATATATATATATATATATATATATATATATATATATATATATATATATATATATATATATATATATATATATATATATATATATATATATATATATATATATATATATATATATATATATATATATATATATATATATATATATATATATATATATATATAGTGTATTTAGGCAGCAATTCTTCATTTAGACATCTCTTATTAAAGACTACAGACTAGGTACTGCCATTAAGCTTTTTATTTAATTTTTCTTGTGTTCGAACATGTTTTCTTTTCTGTACACAGGCTGTATAGGAACTGTACAGACTTTCCCTAATTCCGAGCACTTTCGTCATTATTAAAGATGATTTTATTTTTGCTCTTTCATTCGATGTATTTGTTGCGTGTATGTTTTTAGAATTATAGGGATTTATCATTTTCCGAAAACACCGCATTGTGGCCGTGTTATTTAATATTATTGAGTGTTGTCATTTTTCTTTTTATTATTAGGGCTTCCATAATTTTTAACCTATTTTTACATGTGGATGAAGTTATTATGTTTGTATTTTCTACTAGTATGCTTCGGATGAAGTCTGGTAAGTTTGTGTGTGTGTTTAAACGGCTGTGGTCGGATAGGTGTAACGTAACGTAGCGAAAACACAAAGATTTAAAAGGAAAATTAGTATATCAAACATACATATATACATATCAAACATACATAATTGCAAATGTATATACATATACTTAGTAAACATATATATATATATATATATATATATATATATATATATATATATATATATATATATATATATATATATATATATATTATGCATTTTTTGTTAAAGTTGCCTGATAAGTTAGGACGGATAAGTTAGGACGGATAAGTTAGGACGGATAAGCTTTTTATTTACTTCTTCTTCGTACAAGTGTTTTCTTTTTTGGACACAAAGTGTGCAGAAACTCGCCAAAAGTTTTACATTTCCGGGCGTTTTCGTCTATAATTTTAGCCTTTATCAAAGATGATTTTATTTTACTTTCAATGTATGGGTTCTGTTTTATATGTATCTAGAGTTATAGGGATGTTTTATTTTCCAAACACGGTCAGCATATTTTGGCCATATTCAGAGTTAATACCAGTAGAACAGACAATTGTAATAATCTCATTCACTTGTCAAAACGATTAAAGAGAAAAGAAAAGAAAAAGCCAATCCTCAATAACATTAACTATCCCATTAACTATACCATTTATCTACAGAGGAATCATGGGAAATATATTGTTTAAAACAGTAATTGGGCTTTGCTAAGCAGACGCTTCCTCTGTAGCTAAATATTATAGCACATCAGGGTATATGATGTTTCCGTGTAGGATACAGGTTCGATTCCTAAGTGTCGGACTTAGTCCATTTCATAATATGCGACGATAGCCGAGGGATAGGATCTCTGATTGATGCCAAATCGGTCGGGTTTCGATCCCGGCTTGAAGCAATCTGACGTCTAGCTACACTGAAGAGCTGTGATACAGCGAGCGAAACAGTCCGTCTGTGGATGACAACACACACACACACACACACACACACACACACACACACACACACACACACATATATATATATATATATATATATGTGTGTGTGTGTACAGCTCTTGTATTGAGGATAAAAAGAAAATACTATAAAAAACATGAAGAATGAACAGACAATGAGAAAAGATGAACCCCAAAACAGGTAGGATAGGGTTAAAACAAAAAAGGAACGAACGAAGGAGAAACAGACATAGATTTTTATGAAAGGCTCGTAAAAGAAATGATAATAAAATGTATGGTAGTAAATTGGCTTTCTAAAATTAAAAAAAAAATCAATATAAAATTAGGAAGAAGGAACTGAGTCAAAAAATAGAAAAGAATAAAAAAGGTTTACAAAGTAAAGAATTTGAAAGACAATTAAAATCTCACTAACACCTTACATCGAGGAAATGAAAGAGGATGGATACAGGAAAGAATAAAAAACAAAATGTATGGAATGAATCCAAAGAGAATTTAAACGAAAGAAAGAAAGAAAGAAAGAAAGAAAGAAAGAAAGAAGGAAGGAAAAAACAATGAAAAGATACATGTAGTAGTGAACAAAAAGAAAACGAAAGAAGGAAAGAAAGAAAGAAAGAAAGAAAGAAAGAAAGAAAGGAAATGCAAAGTGAAAATATATAGTGGTGAAAGAAAGAAAGAAAGAAAGAAATCAAAGAAGGGAAATCAAAGAGAAAAGCATATAGTGGTGAAAGACAGAAGAAACGAAAGAAAGATGGAAAGAAAAGGCAAAGCGAAATCATATAGTGGTAAAAGAAAGAAAGGGAAGAAAATTTGAAGGAACAAATAGAGGTGAAGAAATAAAAAGAATGGAAAGCAAAAAGGAAAAAAATAGGAAGAAAAGAAAGAATAAACGAGACGCCGACAGTGACTTAAAGGCAGAAAGAAAACAAAAACAATTGAGGCAAAATCCGCACTAAAACACACACACACACACACACACACACTTACACATATGTGTGTGTGTGTAAACACGTGTACTTCAATTGAGCTCACGCACTACATGTAAACATAACCACATATTAATGTACACATAAGTGCAAAACATTAATATAATTAAAGCCAAAAAGGCAAAAGAAAGAAAGAAAGAAAGAAAGAAAGAAAGAGAACGAAAAAAGCAGAGAAATGCTGCCGGTTAAAGACATTTTCAGTTCAATGTAATGGCGCGAATTCTGAAGTCGCGTCGAAGGCCGAAATAAAGTAGAACAAAAGCGAAATCAATAACAAAGAAAGACATAAAAATATTTTTCGGATGAAAACACGCCATTCACAAGCGTCTCTCATTCAGCCATAATTGTCTTTCAATTGAAATTGGCCTTTCTTTCAATTTTAAAATCTATAAAAATCGATTTTTTATTTACTCGTTTCAATCCAGCCATTTTCTTGTATATTCAGTACATTTTAGTTACTTTGCATGCATGCGTGTATATGTGCATCTGTACGTGCGTGTATGAATTTCTCCAAGCATTGATGCATGTATGTGAAAGTACGCGATACCTTTTGCTAACATCTTTCAAATGTATCAATTCTTATTTACACAGACATTTGTGTCTATACATGTGACAGACTTTACATTATATGCCGAGTCTATTCGGGACGGAAGCGATCAAGGCTCTCCACAACTTCCTATTCTTTGTAGCTCATAGAAACATTCATCATTTTCTCTTCGAAACTCTGGATTGAGATGTTGAATTTAACATCAATCAGATAAATGATACAATTTATATTTCTGTTAATCATATAAATACACACACACACACACACACACACACACACACACACGTTCGCGCCATTAATTCAAAAGAGGACTCAATACCAAGAGTAGAGCAATAATTATTTAGTATAATTTTATACATACGGACAAAAACAACTTACTCACTGCAAAGATGCATTCTTGTTTCGATGCAGCTGCATCTCGACTGGTGAGAACCATTTTTGATTCTCACCTGTTGAGACGCGTGGGTATCGAAAAGAAGAAAAATGCATCTTTGTAGTGAGTAAATTGTTTTGTCCGTATGTAAAAAAATATATATATATATATATATATATATATATATATATATATATATATATATATATAAACAAACAGAGATTTGTACCCAAGGAACTGATATATAGCTTTAAATAAAGTGGACGTCATACCTAAGGTAATTTTCGGCCAACGCTTTTTCAAAGATATTCGTTGGCAATATTTATATCTAGATAAATGAATACAAATACAACTTAATGAAGTGAATGAGGAGGGAAAGGTGGAACCTGATTAAAATACAAATTTTAATTATATAAATTATAATCGAACATATAATATATATATATATATATATATATATATATATATATATTAAAAGAATTAATGATTTTTATGTAATAATCCGATATATTTTGTACTTGAACATTGTTTTTTTAGTAGATGCCAGTATATTTTTTTATAAATTTCTCAACTATTCATGCAAGTAAACGAAAAATAATATACTGTTTAATAAATAAATGGAGCGTTTACTCAAATATGGGTAATGTTTAAATTATATATATATATATATATATATATATATATATATATATATATATATATATATATATATATATATATATAAATATATATATATATATGTATAGATATATATATGGCCTACGGCCATAAATCGTCGAAACACCATTCCTGTACGATCATCGTACAACCAAAACGTAAAAACAAACGTAGGAATAATTTTCATTAAACTTATACACAAACACTTCCTCGCATCAAACACTCGCCACAAAATATTCAAGAGAAACACAGTAAAATTCAGCTACAGTTGTCACAAATAATAAAAAAGCAAATCAGGAAAACAACCAACAAACTACCTGAACAAAAAAAAACCCACCTGTAAGTGAAGAATAAATTACTTGCAGAACAATGTAATATACCAAGCCACTGCAAAATCAATATATAATAAAGAAAAGGTATGCATTGGAGTAAATGAAGGGGTCTGGAAATTAAACTACGCACACAAAACATCATTTACAAATAGGAAATACGAAAACAGCACAATGCTTTCAAAACAGATCTAGGAAATTGTAATTTCCTAGATCTGTTTTGAAAGCATTGTAAGAATGTAGAACCATCGGAGAGTTTTTGCACACTGTGTGTTCAAAAAGAAAACACTTGCACGAAGAAGAAGCTTAACCGTCTTAACATATCAGGCTGTTTTAACAAAACATGTATATATATATATATATATATATATATATATATATATATATATTCACCTTATAAACAAAAAAAAAACAAATCAAAACAAAAATATCATGAAAAACATCAGCCTACAACAATAAATCCAAAAACTGTAAACTCTCTAGAAGAAAAATACATAGAATTACCTTCCCAGACCAAAACAAACTACTAAATAAACGATCAGAACTCATCTCAAAATGCAGAAACGAAAGCAAATTTTTACTACGTTATTTAAAAATCGAAACTAAAAACGAACAAGAATAAGCGAACATAAATAAATAAAATAAAACAAATGAACAAAAATAAATGAAATAAATCCAAATAAATACATAAATAAGTACATAATAAGTAAATAAGCTTAGTAAATAATAAACAAATTAACAAACCGCGTACGCACAGATAAACACAAGAAAATGTAGCAATAACAACCAACAATGAAATAATCAATGATAAATAAAAATTTAACAACACTGTAAATGGCAAAAAAATGCATTTAAAATAATTCCAAACACAATCGTTACCACCCGCCAAAATAACCGTTAGAATAATACGCTAGAATACCCACAATGCAATACGATAGACTACCCACAATGCAATACAATAGGCTAACCACAATGCATCTCTGACCTGTAAATATAAATGGTTAATTAATCATTTCTTTTATGGCGTTTAAGAGGCATTGATCGGTTCAGATCGAACCTTCGTCCTTCTTTGAATTACATTCAAACTTTTCAGTTTTACTAATGGAGGTTTCTTTCCTGACCTTTTACTTGAAGAAGCGTGGAAAGACAACATCTTGATTATGTTATTATTTTCTCTTCAAGCTACATGTGACATCCACTTTAGTTGTTGCTGTTATTTGGTACAGTTCTTTGTTTGTAGCACCAACCCACGATTTTCGAAGAAAGACAGTCCTCGCCAAGACCTACGGGCTTCACTCGCTCAAAGCCATTTTAACCATTGATCTTAGCGATCGGATACAGCTAGCGATTTTGTTGCTATGAGTGATTTTTTTTAAGCATATCACCCCAAGCAAGGCAGGAGTGCCACTAGCACGCAAGGGGTTACAGAAAGTGAGAGCAAGAGTAAAGAGGGGTGTTTGAGGAAAGGATAAACAGAAGGATAGTGATCAAGATCAGGTCTTAATAAGATGACGAATGACATTATATTTGAATATTTAAAGATTAAAGCTATCTGGGAAGCAAGTAAAAGGAAGGGAGTTCCACAGTCGAGAAGTGCGAGAGAAGTAGCTGGGGGAGTAGATAAGATGGATACATTTAACTGTTTCGACAGTGAAAGGGTGGGAACGAGATGCCAAATAGCATGCTTAAATTTATGCAGTTTGGGACACGGTAAAAGTAACACATCAGAGCAGTTGCCATGAAAATATTTGTAGAAATTGACTGTAGACGAGATGCCAGAGCTGGACCTATCATATTTCATATCCGTCTCTGGATTTTGTCGAGGACCTCGAGATGAACAGCGAGGACACCGGACCATATATGGCAACAGTATTCAATCCCGTATGGAAATCTCGATCGGACGAGATTAACGTGACGTGTTTTCAGGTGAATTTTTTTTGTTTTTTTTTAGAAATTTCCGTTGTTGGCCGATACTACCCCAAGCAGAGCCTATTTTATGATCAATTTCCTTATCTCCTATACTAAATTTGTTATAAACTGATCCAAAACCTTTTTTTTTTTATTTATTCTCATAAGAGAAATCAGATAAGACAATTACAAGTTGAGTCCGTTTCCAGTGCTGATAACCGTTGTATTAATATGAGACCCTGAAGAATTTTTGTCTGTAAAGATATGTTTTGCAAGATTTTATTAAAAGTATGAACATATATATATATATATATATATATATATATATATATATATATTTTATTAATTTTTTAAAATCTTATTTTGTTTTATGTGACTCAAATTTTGCTCTTGGACCTTCAATAAAAATTGGACAATCACATCTCACAGTGCTGTCTTGTTATCTTTGAAAAGAAGGAATCTAAAGACAGGAGTATTTTTTTCTTTGTTGCTTTCTTTCATTCAAAGTGAGCCATTATATAAATATGAAACGATCTTGATTAGTATTTTAAACAATCATAGACACACAAGAACAGATTAATAAAAGACATATAATAAAAGAAGGCGAATAAAAAGACTCTTCAATCATTAATTATATATTTATTCAATTTCTTAATCTTTATTTCTGAATGAACTGAAAAAAAAAACAACAAAAAAAAAACGAATAGTCAGTTGGAGCGACTGCCCTATGTTGATGTTGAATCGAGTCATAGACGACGTAGTCGGTAGTTTGAACTGGGTGGGTCGGAACAATTTTTCGACTCTCTACCCCTCACCAAAATAATCTGCGGACCATTCAATTCACTTTGGTAGTATAATAAGCGATGATCGAATATTACCCAGCTCTTTCCACCATAGCTTAAAAAAAAGCACGAATTATCTCCCCTGCCCCTTCACTATTACGAATCTTTATTTTTATAAAAAAAAAAGGGGGGGTATTTTTGCATGTGAATTTAGCCAGGACACCCACGGAGAAAGATATTTCTTTTCTTTTCTTTTTTTTTCCATTCTACCGAAAACGGATTAAAAGTATTATTTATTTTTATCGACATTTTTTTCTGAAATTATTTAGTCAATATTTTTCTCGCATGTAATTTCTGTTTATTTCAAAATTCAATTTTTTTCTTGACATGTAAAAATGGCCGGTCATTTTGAAATGTAAAAATGACTGAATAAAAAAATTAAATACAATTAAATAACTGAGGTAAATAAAAAGAATTTAAATATGAAGACAAAATGTGTTTCGTGTGTTCAATAATTACTAGAATATTCACAGAATATTCATATTGTCCTATAGGCATTTTTTTTTTACAAACCCAAAAAGCTGGACGCTGGACGCCATTATTATGCATTTCTTTAAGAAAGAATGAAATGATGAAAATAATTAAATAAATTACACAGCAAAAACATTACAAATAAAATTGTTTGTTAATTCGGCAGTTATATAAACGCTACATGATGTTATTTACATACAAATAAATACACAATATACAAATTGCAGTGAAAGCAAGCGTGATAAAAAAAAGTAGAGCTGACTGGTGGATAGATAAAGAACGGACAGCCAGTTAGAAAGATATTATTAGTCTGAGATAGCTAGCTATCTAGATATCAGACTGGGTTAGCTAGTTATATATAAATAGAGAAAGAGAGAGGGAGATATGAACAGACTGAGATAGATAGATAGATAGATAGATAGATAGATAGATAGATAGATTGGGTTAGCTAATTAGATATATATGAATAGAGAAAGAGAGAGAGCGATATGAACAGGCTGAGATAGATAGATAGATAGATAGATAGATAGATAGATAGATAGATAGATAGAAAGGAACATTGGGTTAGCTAGTTAGATATATATGAATAGAGAAAGAGAGAGAGAGATATATGAACAGCCTGAGATAGATAGATAGATAGATAGATAGATAGATAGATAGATAGATAGATAGATTGGGTTAGCTAATTAGATATATATGAATAGAGGAAGAGAGAGATATATGAACAGACTGAGATAGATAGATAGATAGATAGATAGATAGATAGATAGATAGACAGATAGATAAAAATGATAGAAAGAAAATCTATTTCACTTCAGAAAGGGGTAGCGAGAAAGAAAGAAAGAAAGAAAGAAAGAAAGGCAGGCAGGCATGAATGAATGTATGAACCCACGAAGAAAGATAAGGAAAAGACTTCGTCTCAGAATCCAGGTTAACGAAGTCAATTGTAAAAAAGATTTTGTTTTCGTCAAAGCTATGACAACATCATCTTTAATGAATAAATGTAGATTTATTTCAATGCGGCTGTCTTGTTACTGAAAATATTTGAGGTTCTATACAAGGAATTAGTTTACCATTCCAACATTCAATAATATATCACTCTCAGTAATTGCCCTGGGGAGAGGGCTGTTATGCTGAGGTCAGCTATTGAGACTGACTCGGCTATTCCAGTTGATAAAAAGGTTATACTTGGGAAATGCGAGAAAATATGTAAACCGAACGATTTATTACAACTGTGTTAAAACACGAATTCAAATGAAGCACTTGTAACGCTTCCATGGACACTAAAAAGATTGAAATGGTTATAAATTCGACAAGAACTTAAGTTTATGAGGACAACTGTGTTTTTGAGTTTATGGAACATATTTTATCATCAGCGAAGTCCACAAAATCCTTCTATTTTATACTGTTGTTCACCTAATAGAAGGCTGTCCGTTCCTGGATATCATATAACATAGAAATAATAACGAACTCAATTTTGACGTTTACAGAAATGCTACAAACAAAAATAATATGTATTCATATATGTAGTTTTTTTTAAAACTGTTAATTTGCATTGGTTTCAATAATAACAAAGTATATATATATATATATATATATATATATATATATATATATATATATATATATATATATTTAAATTGTGTGTATTTAGGCAGCATATTTTCATTTATACACGTTTCATTAAATAATATAGACAAGTGTTGTCTATTTATTTTATGTAAAATTTTTTCGTATCTTCTGATAAGTTTGATAACATTATCATTAATCGAAAAAAGAAATTCACAATATTTATCCATTATTTTTTTAATATAATCTAAGCTTTCGGCTTACTCAAGCCATTATCAAAGATGCAATTACATAAAATAAATACACAACACTTGTCTATATTATTTAATGAAACGTGTATAAATATATATATATATATATATATATTGTCAGCAGTCAATATACCATATAACATCCTTGAGCGCTTAGCCTTGGAGCGGGTAGAATGTTTTAGTGGATTCAGCAATTTTCAATCTGCCTTCAAGAAGCGAGAGCAAGATCAAAAAGGTCAGCCAATCTAACAGTGATCTCATCTCACAATCCTCACACTTGCTCCATATGTGGCCTCCTTTGTAAGTCACTAGCTACTAAAATGCCACTTAAGATTATTGCACAAACTTTCATAACTGAATCAATAAGCAGTCAGATCCTCATACGTTGAAACCGACGGGAGTGTCCATTATATATATATATATATATATATACCAAATGCTTTTAAAATTTTGACTGATTGTTTTAAATATACTGAGCGCATTTAATACAGTAATGAAATATGGAAACTTCTGAGAAAAATGTGCGAATTCTCATTTCGCTAACATAAAATTATATATGTACAAAAGGTGAGTGCAGCCCAGTTAATCCCCTTGCCCATGACCTCAGTTTTCTGACATTCCCCTGTAACATTTGCAGACTGGAAACTTCTTTAATCCCACTGTTTCCCACCATTCCTATTCCTCAGCACTAAAGGACAACGCCTCACTCAGATCTAGCATTAAGATTAAGATTTAAATTATTAAATATTTTTACTAACCATGAGCATTAAACTTACGTTTTAAATTCATTTGAGTCTCAATTCATACCCAGGAAATACTAAAGATTGATTTCTTTCTAACTTTTATATTTAATTTCATGAAAAAAGGAGCTCAACCAACATATTTCCACGAGCCGCATGTCAAAGAGCCACATCTGGCTCGTGAGCCGCAGTTTGGTCACACGTGATCTATTATGATATACATACATCCACACACACACACATATATATATATTGTGTTTATATAGGCAGTATTTTTTCATTGATGCATGTTTCATTGAATAATATAAAGAAGTTTTGTCTATTTATTTTATGTAAATTCTTTTCATATCGTCTGATAAGCTTAATAACATTATCATTAAAAGATGAAAGAAAATCCCCATATTGCTTACATTTTAATCCTATCTCAGCCTTCAAAGATGACCATTATCAAAGATGACAATTATATTACAATATATTAACACGGACAAAACAATAATGATAATTAATTGTTTGCATGGAAGATTTCCAAGCAACGACAAACTCGTGCATATGAGACGCGAGAGTGAAATAATAGCTTATGTAAGCCGAAAGCTTAGATAGGATTAAAAAAAAATATGTATCAATATGGTGATTTTCTATCACCTTTTAATTATAATGTTATTAAGCTTATCAGACGATAAGAAAATAATTTACATAAAATAAATAGACAAAACTTGTCTATATTATTTAATGAAACATGCATCAATATATATATATATATATATATATATATATACTTTCTGTTAAGTAAGACATCTTATAGGTTGAATAGGAGAAGAGACTGGATCCTATGGACTTGGTTGGCAACCAGTCTACAAGAGAAAGTCACGGTAGGAATTCTGCCAAGTTAATCCCGAATCAGAAAGTGATATGATAGTCCAAGCGCGCATCACGCATTATAACATAAGGAAGGGAGTTCAAGTGTGAAATTAATGATCGAGATATTTTCGAAAGTTGCTTTTGTTTACTTTGTGTTTTGCCAGTTAATCTAAATATATAATCAACACGATGTAACTTGCTTGTTTAGTGGACTTTTTAAATTTCGTTTTCTAAATTAGATCTGTAAAATTGATATATATATATATATATATATATATATATATATATATATATATATGAATAAATAATTTAGCCATCGTAACCTATATATATATATACATATATAGAGAGAGAGAGAGAGAGAAAAGAGAGAGAGGTTGAGATGGATAAATTATTATATAAATATAAATTTATATATATATATATATATATATATATATATATATATATATATATAAGGAAGGACAAAGGAAAACTTATCTTAGCGAAAGCGTTTCGTCCTCTAGACTTGATAAAGTTCCTCAGATGAGAAAACGCGTTGGCTAAGATTGTCGTTTTGTTTTTGTTCATATATATTCATATATATATATATATATATATATATATATATATATATATGTGTGTGTGTGTGTGTGTGTGTGTGTGTGTGTGTGTGTGTGTGTCTGTGTCTGTGTCTGTGTGTGTGTATTATAATTCTCGAACAACAAAACAGATTCTCATATTTTGGTTGATAAACCTAGGAAAATTTATCTAAGATTGTCTCAAGCTGCGGAATTATTGACCTACTCACGTATTAGAAGCTTTCAGAAGAAGAAGAAGAAGAAGAAGAAGAAGAAGAAGAAGAAGAAGAAGAAGAAAGTGTAGGAAAAGAAAGAAGAGAGTAAGAGATAATGATGATGATGATGATGATGATGATGGAAGATGACAGCGAGACGTTCGAAATGGTGGTGATGGTGTAAATAAAAAACAGCAGCAGCAGTAGTTAAAGAAGAAGAAGAAGAAGAAGAAGAAGAAGTAAAGAAGAAGAAGAAGAAGAAGAAGAAGAAGAAGAAGAAGAAGAAGAAGAAGAAAATGGCAGTGATTTATAGATATTAAGTAAGAGAAGCAAAAGTTGGCGAGTAGTGAAGGAACAAACCTGGGTATAATATTCTTGAAAATAGCTTGCGGTGATGCATCTGTGGAACAATAGTCAATGATTAATAGTTTTCAAGAACACCTTGGGTCTGACCTGAAACTGACATATTGGAGGCCGAAACTACTCCTCTCAATCCGAATACAACAGCCGACCAGCAGTGAAGCTCCTTTAAAATGAGTCGAGAGCTAATGGAAAGTGCGTAAAAAATCTTTCTCAGTCTTAATCTCAATATTTTACATATATTTCCTTTTTTTGTATTAAGAAATAATTCCTTTTATGACCCAGTCATATTTTCTTTTGTCATTTTCTTTTTCACTTATTGTTTTGTCACTTCAGGAGTCCTTCTTGTTCTTGTTTTTTTTTTTTTTTTTTTTTTTGAATATAATTTTTTTTTTCTATTTTTCATGAGGAATATTGATTCAAACCACAGTTTCGAATTTCAGTTTCGCCCGTCGCTTTTTTTTATTCCCGGTATGAGTTGGTCGCGTGATGGTACGCACAAAAGTAGAGACTCTTATTTTTAGTCAAATCATGAGAAAAAAAAAAAGTAATTAAAAGAAATTTTTCCTTAAGAATTAATGGATTTCTTTTTAATCAGACATTTCTTTTATCGAACCTGTATCTTCCCCTCAAACCTTGCTGGAGTTCACAATTTCTTTTTTAAGTTTTCTTAATTGTACATGCCGGTACATTTTTTTTTTAAAGTTGTCTACTCAGACAGGGTATCCAATAAAAATAACATTAGAAATAATTCTTCTTCTTTGATGTGCCGCGCTCCTTCAGGACGTATGAGATCATAGCCCTCTACATCTTCCTGTCCCTTGTAGCTCTTAATATGTTTTTTTTTATTTCTCCCAAACCCTATTCTGCCATCCATTAGCTCAATACCATCAATTAAGTCACGAGCTGCTTTCCTGAGGGTATCAGATTTTCCAAGCTTTTCTTCCTCATTCTGTCCTTAGAAATTTCAACTGTCTCTTCCTGATGTTAAGTATAGATTCCTTCTTGTTTCCATTCTCTCCAAAACCTCGCCATTGCTCATATGTTCGGCCCATGGTATTCTTAGCATCCATCTGTAGATCCCCATTTTCTGTTGCTTCAAGTCTCTTCTTCATCTTTGAGCGGATTGTCCAGTATTCGCTGCCATACTGGAGGGCAGACATCACGTAACATTTCAGTATTGTTTTCTTTGTTTCCAACGATATTTTTCTGTCTCTTAATACTTTGCTTAGCTTTTGGAATGCATCTTTGGCCATCCTCTGTTAGAACACTTCCCAGATATCTAAATTTCTGTACCTGCTTCATTTTAGCATCCCCGACCTATAACTTGCATTCCGGGCTCATACTTTTGCTGATAACCTTGCATTATGTCTTCTTGCAGTTTATGCGTAGTCCTTTCTTTACGTTTTCCTTCACTACCTTCTGTAGGAGGATTTGTAGTCTCTTCTCCGTGTCTGCTATCAGCACTGTCATCTGCGTATCTTATGTTAAGAATGAATGCTTCTATTTCTCTTAGAAATGCCTCGCTGTATAGCTTGAATAAATCCGATGAGAAGACACATCCTTGTCTTACACCCCTTTCTATTTTTCTATACCTGCTGAACTCATTTTCTGTCCGTACGTAGGAGGTTTGACTATAGATTCTTGATTATTCTAATATCATTCCCGAATATGTCAAGGTTGCTGAGCAGCTCTAACAGATCTTTGTAGCGTACTTTGTCGAACTCTTTTGTGTAATCCATAAAATACATGTCCGTCTGTATTTGTATTTCTCTTTCTGACAACTTTCTGAGCATAAATATCGCGTTCCTTGTTCCGGTGTCTTTGACGAACCCGCACTGTTCTTGTCCTATCTCTGGTCTCATTCTCCTGTGCAATCAGAATTCGGATGAGGAGTTTTGTTATGTGGCTCATTAGACTGATTGTCCGGTGGAGTTGAGTAGATTTCATTTATTATTTCTGTACTCTTGACTATGCCGAAATCGTTAAAGCCTGTCAGCATTTCTATTACAATTCCGTCTCTTCTTGCCGTTTTGTTTCTGTTCAATTTAGCCAATGAATCTTCCACATCGGTTTTTAATATTTCTGGACCATCAGTATTTTTGTGTATTGCTGATTTGTTCTATTTCGTCGTGAAAGACTTCTCCGATACATTCGTTCCATCTTTGAATTATTTTTCTTTATCTAATATCAGAATGGTAAGAATTCCATGATGAATAGAAAAGAAACGATATGTGTGTGCGGAGGGGATTTGTAGAAAAAGGGATCTGTTGTTGTTTATTTGGGCAGCAATCTCTCGTTAATATATGCTTCGTTGAACAAGATGAGGGGTGGGGAACTTTCGATCTTAAGGCCGCATTCGGCCTTCTTGGACATCACGTGTGGCCTTCTGCAACTTTTTTGCAAGCATTTGCAAAGAGTCGTATCCCTACGATGTTTTTAAACAAATATTTAACATATGAACTTGTCTAGTGTTACTTTATTTCCTTTGGCATTCTCTTCGGGACAGCAGGGGAGCAAAAATAAAGTCGACTGGGCCAACTATTTTATAATAGTTGGTCAACTAGATGAAATATAAAGAGATCTTCCATGGTAACGAAACTGACAATGCACCCGGCGTGATGTCGAAACCTTAAATTTGAACAATTTTGCATCACGGTGTTTTAAAGAATTCTTTTTTAAAAAATCGTTTATAAAACAAGATTCTAAAACAAAAATGCATGAGGAATAGCTTAGGCTTTTGCAAGGCAATAAAGCTACTAAGCCACAAGTGGTTACTGAGTGGGAAAGAATATAAAGAAAAAAACATTATTAAGGAGCGAGAACAATAAAAAAAAAAGAGAAATTAAGAAGAAAAGATAATGATTGACATTCCATTTAAATTTCTGAAGATCAAAGTTGACCGTAAAGCAAGAAGTCGGGGTGTAGTATTCGTGGATAGTGGGAAGAGATCAGTTTCAGGCATGTTGCCAATTGCTTCTTTTAACAACAAATTCGGGCAACAAAATTTATATTAATAATTGAAATATGTAGGGATATCATTTTTATTATAAATAAATAAATAATAAAATTTAAAATAATAATAATAATGATGAAAGTTATAATTAAAAATAAAATAAAACAATAACATAAAAACGTTGTATAAAATAAATTCCCAGCATGCAACAAAAACTCTTATTGACGGAAATACGGAAATCCCGCCAAAAGACGTTAAATACAATTTCTTCACCACGAACCTTGGTACGGGCAACACGCGTGCGACTTTGCTCTGTGATAACACGGAGTAATTTCTCCGTTTTTTCACATGTGCCATAAAACAATTTTAAAATAAAAAAAACACACCAATACACACAAAAATATAAATAAATTGTATGAAATTAACACATAATTTACCATGTTTTTCCTGTTATTTCTGCACGTTTTATTTTTCTGTCAAGTATGCTTTTATCTCCGTGAACACGAAGCTAATTTCTGCTGCTATGAAGTGAGTGAATCCGTCACATATAAAACTGTGATATGTCTTCAGATTTTGTCCTTAATTTTAAAATTCTATGCACTCTTATATTGATGATTGTCAGAGGTATGACCAGAAGCGCTAGATTCCAAACGTACACACATCGGACACAGAATTCCCCACAAATTCTTTAAAGCTAATTTTATTTGATTTTCGAAAACATGGTTGTTGAATATCTATCTATCTATATATCTAATGAAGATATTATTGTTTTATTTTATCTAAATGAAATAAAAAAAACGAAAGAATTTTATCTAAATGAAATAAAAAACGAAAGAATATTAATCTTCAACCCAGTGTGTCTGAAGATTTTAATTTTTTAATATTTTTTTTATTGTTCAATATATATATATATATACTCAATATATATATATATATATATATATATATATATATATATATATTGAGGATGAAACATCATATATATATATATATATATATATATATATATATATATATATATAAAATTATTATATGGAATTAAAAAAAAAAACATGTTTTTGTTTTAATCCTATATAATAAATAATATTAAGGTCTTTCTGTATTGAGCTCTTTTTAAAAAATTAAATTCTACAGTGAAATTATACTCCATTTGTTCTCATGCCATACCTATATATATATATATATATATATATATATATATATATGTGTGTGGAAAATGATAGATGTCTTCCTATACATGTGTTTTTAGAATGTATAATAGTATGCAAAACAAAAGATGAGTAGAAAATTTATTAACGACGCGTCTCGCCAGAGCGTCTGCTCTCTTTGACTTCCTCAGATTTAAATGATAGATAGACAAATCTGTATGTGAGGGAATATACCTTCGAATCTCTGAGAATAAATATTAACCATAAATCAACTAAATTCATTCTAACCCGAGCAAATCAAAGAGAATAGATGCTCTAACGAAACGCGTCGTTTTTAAATATTCCACTTTGACGCATCACACACACACACACACACACACACACACACATATATATATATATATATATATAGTAAAAATAAACAGAAAGATACCAGAGGTACTGTAGTGAATGATATTAAAAAATATATATATATATATATATTCGAAATCTTGATTCGTTGCCTCCATTCGAACACCGTTCCCTAACGCCAGGAGAAAATACTTTCTCTCTCTCTCTCTCTCTCTCTTTTTTAGTTCAGCCGCAAAACAGACCTCCTTAGATCGTCTTTTTCCATATCTCAGTGTAGTAGTGTCTTACCTCGGTAGATATCAACGTTCGTGTTCTCTTTTAACCGTTTCTATATATCTATCTACTTATCTTAAGTCGATAAAAATCTTGTCTGCAACGGTTAATAAGCCAGAAATAAAACGTTCGGAGCCCACCGGCTTTCTTTATTCAGACATCAACAATTCACTCAGTCTGTTTCTCACCGTCTATGTCTTTTTGTATCGGAATTGTTTTATTTTCAATTCTCCAAGGCAAATTTCAATTTGGACCTGTCGATATTTTCCGTTTATTTCCTGTCCTCCTTTCTGATTTTCATTTAATTTCTTTTTTCTTTACTGAAGATTTTACCAGAACACGTGTGTTCTGATAGCAATATATGATTCGCCGAATTGTGAAATGTCGACTTTAGTTATTTTCCTATCGACGTGGCGTGACTTCCCTCTATCTTTTCTAGAAATATTTCTCATGGCAATTTTTCTGAGCTTTCCTCTTCGACTGTTTGAATCTAAGCACTAATAGATTGGCAACTAGATCTCATCTTTCTATTGTTTCATTAAATAGATGTAACCGTAAGTTCTTTTCTAGTATTTCCTTTTCTTGCACTCCCACCTGTGAAACTCTCTTCCGCTTTCTTGCTTCCCTGTCACCTACGATCTTCAAATATTTAAATGAAACTTCAATCGCCATCTTCTATTTTCCTGAACTCTGTTCTTTTATTGTATTTTATCCTCAGTAAATCCTTCTCATTCTCTTTCACTCTCAGTACCGCTTTGCGTCTTAGTGGTATTATCGCCTTTCTTTGTTGTCAAGTTATAAAAAAATATTACGTTGACACACTAAAACGTCTGCGAATAAAAAGAATTTACTTCTTTATTTATTTCTCTTACCGCTCTCTTTTTACATTACGAAAATTTTCTTTTTTTTTTCGACTGATTCGTTTCACAAAAGCAACGGGCTAAAAATAAGTGGAAGAAAAATCTACCTCACAAATATTGATTGTTTGACATATGTATTTTATATTGCAAAATAAATAAAATTAATTCGTTGATTTCTTAGAATTTTTGGAGAAAGGGAATAAAAAAACAGGTTTCAGAATGGTCCTATCTCTGAGTTTCACTTGTTCATTCTTGGCTACTGACGGCGGTGAATGTTCGTACATCTTCTCTGCATGCTCAAGACCATACTTCCTGCAGAGGTCTCAGTTTATTCTGCCGTTTACTTTGTCATGGCGTCGTTTGATTATTCTAATAGGCTCACCTCCGTCGTACATCGACTGCATGAATTTAATCGTATTACTAGAATGGTAAATAAGTCTCATACTTTTACTGTGGAATTAGCCAGATGAACCGTAAGTTCTATTCTAGTAGTTCCTTTTCTTGCACTTCACACCTGTGAAACTCTCTTCCGCTTTCTTGCTTCCCTGTCACCTACGATCTTCAAATATTTAAATGAAACTCCAATCGCCATCTTCTATTTTCCTGAACTCTGTTCTTTTATTGTATTTTCTCCTCAGTAAATCCTTCTCATTCTCTTTCACTCTCAGTACCGCTTTGCGTCTCTAGATGTAGCTGCAATTTTCTTTTCTTGCACTTCTCACCTATGAAACTCTCTTCAGTTTGAACATAGATCGCCATTGAACAAACACAGGCGATCCCATTATTAAATTAAGTAGACCACGTGACCATTGGGGAAAAGCATATATGACGTCTAGATTGATCTCCATTCTAGTCTATTACTATTCGGACCGCTATTTCTCCTCTATCCTCTATTACTATAAGGATCTCCATTTCTACTCTATCCTCTATACAATACGGACCGCTATTCTCTATACTATTTCCCTATACGGATTACTATTCGAGCGAGTATTATCGGGCAAGTACTATTCGTGCGAGTGCTATTCGAATGCGTCTGACACCAGTATTGTTCAACGGCGGAGTTGTATCTGCGATTACAAAGTCTCTACTACAACGAGCTTTACGAAAATGACAATGAGTATTCATTGACATCACAAAAGTGGCAACGAGTGTTTGTTGACATCACAAAAATGCAACGCTAATCGCCACCTTTGTCTTCCTGAATCCCGTTCTTTTTATTGTTCTTTCTCCTCACTAAAGTCTCCTCTTCATCCTCTTCCATTCTCAGTAACCTCTTGCGTCTTAAGGAGACACGGTGGTGTAATGGATAGCAGCTCGAATTGAAGAATCGGAGAGCCGAATTCGAATTCCTAGTCGGACCCATTACATTCACTTACCTTCTTATGAATCATCCTCTTCTCCCCCCACCAGCAAATATGGGTAAATAACAGGACAGGGTTCTATAGCTTTGGATAGCAACTGGTCTAGGAGAAAGTAACTCTGAATTTAAAACTGTATGTAGCCCTGACGTAGGAAATACTATACGGCTAAAGAAATGATCATTTGTATTGCTCTATGTTTTAGTTCACAACTGCAGTAGCCAAGTATTGAACTCAACTCATTTGGCTCAAGTCACTGGATCCAACCAACGCTTTTATCCACTGGGTCTTCTTGGAGAGTTCAGTTAAAGGGTAATAAATGAGACATCCAGAAGAGGCATGTCACGTGAAACTGGAACAATTTACCCCGATGGACGAAAAAAAACGTTCAGTTCAAATTTCCAATCACCCGAAGAAGGCTAGGGCGTACAATGGTTGAAATATCGTGAATATGGCAATAAAGACGAGGACAACAGTCCGAACAATGTAAATAATGTAAATAGCAAAGGCAGTTGTCAACATTTGACACTTTGGAAACTGTTCTTTTATTGTTCTTTCTCTTCAATAAAGTATTCTAAGTTTCTTTCGCACTCAATAACCCCCTTGCGTCTTAGTGGCTTTATCACTTTGCTTGGGGTGAAATGATTTAAAAATTAATTACGCTGACAAGTCATAGCTACAAAATAGACACATAAAGGAAGGATTTTTCAAAAGAATATATAGCGCCAATCTACACATTTCGAGGAACGTTGTAGTACTTGTGTTTTTGGTAGTAAATTCATTGGGTAAATATAAAACACTTTAAATTATTGAATTATTTTTGTTTTCTGGGCCCGTTATCTGGAAGTATAACATTTAAGTATAAAATATTTTCTTGAAATTTCAATATTTAGTGTATTGTAGGATCTGCAGTTTGCGTGACGATTATCGGCGTCGAAAGTGAAAGCGGTGAGCCGAGTTCAAAATCCGACCTGGTTTGTTTCGTTCCTTTTTCGCACTAATATCATTGGGAAAAGCATGAATTCCTTTATTCTCCTCTCAGCTACGGGTTAAATAACGAGGGAAACGGAATTATGTAGCCTTGGATTGCAGCCGATCTAAGTGAAAAACAATAAATTAAAAAACGTGGGGAGGTCAAAGGAAAACCACACTTTCCCAAGAAATCATGCAAATTCACAGAGAAAACGTAACGATCAGGGATCTTCACAGATGCGTCTTGTAAATTTCAATGATTTGAAGGATCAGGACATTTAAAAAAAATGTCCGTTACGAAATTTTTTAAGCATTTCTATTCAAGCAAGACAAGAGTGGCATTAGCACGCGGGGGATCACGGGGAGTGAAATTAAGAGAAAAGTGTGAGTATAGGGTGATTGAGGAAAGGAAAAAAAAGGACAGGGATCAAGGCGTCAGGAGATGGCGATTGACGTTGCATTTTAATTTTTGAAGATTGTAGTTATCAGGGGAGCAAGTGAGAGGAAGGGAATTCCAATGTCGGATAGTGCGAGGAAAAAAAAACTGTTGGAGGAGAAGTGGTGGTTACATTTAACTATTTCAGCAGTAAATGGGTGGGACTAAGATGCTAATTTAGTAGCAACCTTAAATTCATGTAATGGAAGCACCAAGAAACAAAGTGCATCAGAGCATTAGCCATTAAAATATTTGTAGAATTGACAGAGGGAAGCCATATCACGTCTGTGACAAAGTGTATGTCGTCGAGAAAGCAATTCAGGACAGATTACATGACAGATCCATCTCTGGATCTTGTCAAGAACCTCGAGATGAACGGTCGGGGCAACAGACTAGATATGGCAACAGTATTCAATGTAAGAACGAATGGAAAAGTTGTAGATACCAAAAAACGTATGTTATTTTAAGGATCTTTAATAAACCGCCTTTTTCTATGTGATTGTGTCTGATGATACTTTGAAAATGCAATGGATTAGGATTTCGAGATTAATTTCGTTTTAATGGATTATCGCGACTATAATCTTCTTTTTCCAGAAATTCACTAGTTGAGTCATTTATAAAGTAACTTTTGGAAGGAACCAAAGATATCTGCGTATCTTCTTGCATATAGATATATATATATATATATATATATATATATATATATATATATATATATATATATATAGATACACCTAGTGAGCCAGACAAACCTACCTAGGTTTCACCTAAACGGATCGTCAGGGAAAGTTTGGCTAACGAGGCAAAGAGAAACACACATATTTATAGGTGATAGCTAAAATAAGTATCTAGGTCTGCTCTACGGTTGTATTGAGCTTTTTTGTTAGTTAGTTGTTTACTCGTATCGGGTTTTTTCTTTTGGGCTTCAGACCTGCATCTGTGCGATTTTTTTTGTCGGCAGAAGTCCATGTTTGTAGCTCTTTCTTTTTTTAAAATTTTTTTCCTCGAGATTGATTTGATTAGCAAATCAAAAATTCGAGGGTTTTTCGAAACGAGTCTAGTTATCTATATTTATATGTATATATATATATATATATATATATATATATATATATATATATATATATATATATATATATATATATCCGGTGCACTTACTGTGTATGTATATATATATATATATATATATATATATATATATATATATATCCGAAAGTATACCGTATATATATATATATATATATATATATATATATATATATATGTGTACTGTCTCCATTCACGTACCAGATTTTCGTTCTGATGAGATGAAAATCTTGGTGTTCATGAAAATAAATTTTAAACGAAATGGATAATTAGTCTCCGTCTTCTTTATTATCATTTTAATGCTCTGTAGTCTACATTATGCTCTCCCTGGATTTATATCCTCCTCGGAATTATCCCTTACAGTCACAAAATAGGAAAACGTATATATATATATATATATATATATATATATATATATATATATATATGCGTGTGTGACCTGAAGATTACGTGCGGACATGAAACAAACAGTCACCGCTTGATGTTGACCTCACTCTCCACTTTTTTATTTTATATCTAAATACGATCTATCTCTGATATTGTATACTTTTCCCCATAACTATAGTATACATTAAAACTATATTTTTTCATGTATATATAATCAATTTAAACGTTATTTTTAGTGGATACTGTAATTTGAGTAGAAGCTTCTTTTATTTATCAAACAATATATTTATTTTCGTGTAGCGACCTGAATATTCGAGATAGTTAAAAATCCTACTAATATATAATAGATATCATCAACATTACTGACAATATTGTTATCATTTTGTTGTCTTTTATTCCTGAAATTTTTTAACCGGCCTATTAAATTTACATATTATAAAAAAGCACACGTGGGCCAGCTTTCGTTTTAATTTATATATATATATATATATATATATATATATATATATATATATATATATATATATATATCCAAGCAGGCATGCCGTGGCAGGTCAAAATCTTACTGACTAGTTAATGATTTGCCTCGTGTAGGGTTAACGACCTGATTTTTGATAGAAAAACTCTAATCTTCGGCTAGCCATTGAGGCAGGCAGAAGGACCGTGGCGAGCCAACACTATACAGACTGTCCAGTGATGTTGACGAATGTCATGGTAAAAATCTTTTCCACTTTGTTATAGATTTTTCTAAAATTGTTCTTTTATATAAAATTTTTATATATATATTTTCTCATAAATAATCCAAAAATGACAAGGTGACACTACTTCACCGTGACTAGAAGTTTTGCAGGAAGAAGCCATCTTTAGATGGTTCAACGGAAAGAAATTTTGTATTTACACACACACACACACACACACACACACACACACACACACACACACACACACACACACACACACACACACAGATATGTGTGTGTGTGTGTGTGTGCGTATTTATTTATTTATGTTTGAGTGTGCGTGTGTGTTGGCATATAGACTTATCTTCGGATTTATGCGCTGTTCGTGTGCGCATACAATTTATTATGCGCATGCGTAGATCAAATAACTTTGTCTATGAACTTAATCGTTTTTGCGTGTCTCGGAGAATCACTCAAGGTGCATGGCTTGCAAAATGTGAAGAAACCAGAGTGTGATTAATGAAAATTCGATTATTCATATCTTATTCCGTCATGAATCCATGTCAATTGGCAATTTTTTTCAAATGATGATCCTAATAAAATAGAAAAAGAACGCAAGAAAAAAAAATCTATTAGCTTTAATATCTATGTCATTGTGTCTTCGGTATAATGACTGAATGCTCTAAATCACGATTCACTGCTTTCATTACTAGATAAGATTCTTAATATATATATATATATATATATATATATATATATATATATATATATATATATATATATAAATATATATATATATATGCATATATATATGCATATATATGTGTATATTTGAGTGTGTGTAAGTGTTTGCTTGTGTTGCATACATCTGAAAATATCTGCATTGCGTGATTGAATTATTCTCTCTTTCTTGCTCGCCTTATGGCAATTTTCTAAGCGTAGCGTAGATGTGGCACAAGGCTGAATGTATGGGGCACCCAGTGAGGATCGAAATCACTATTCCCTTGTAACAGATCTATCCAAACAAGCTTGCAAACCATTACACCACGTCCAAGTGCCCTGGACATTTTCTAAGCGTCGCGTTGATGTGGGACAAGGCCGAAAGTATGGAGCAACCAGTGAGGATCGAACTCGCTATACGCTCGTAACTAATCCGCTGAGACAAACTTGCTAATCATTATACCACGGCGAAGTGGCCAAAATTATTCGCTAAGCTTAGATGAAATTGGAGCACCCATTGAAGTTCGAACTCTTAACTCATGTAGTTGATCTTGCAAGAGAAGGTTCCTAAACATTACTCCAAGTCAAAGTGCCCTTCTTGCTCGCCTTATGGCTGAGATAGTTGTGATTTCCAATCGAAGACGAGTGGAAAGGCCAGGATCTCGAACACGGATCTTGAAAGGAGGCCCCACTTAGAAGACAGACGGAACTCAGTCCACTTTGCATTATTTCCCCCAATTTTAGACACTGTCTCATCATAAGCCAAGCTGAATAATGATCTATATGGGGTCAATGAAAGCATTGACATGCAGTTGCGTCTATGTAATAAATTTCTAAGAAGCATATGCTGAATTTAATTCGCCGTATTTTTGAGCTTTCATCTTGCTATCCCAGTTTGTTAATATATAAAAGTAATCGTAGGAAAAGATGACAACTCATTTCCGAGTAGCCCTTTTAATACACCCTTCTAGTGGGTCCTTTAGTTCTCAAAATCAAGCGAGTAGTTCTGTTGCTTTGGTTCCTGGAGAGAACGTCTGTCAGTGATACTCTAGTTTGAGTGGCTCTTAGGTCTAGTATTAAATGAACATTAGTAATATATATTATTTCAAACGGACACTTTGTATTTGGAATAAACGTGCCATTTTTATGTTTTAAACTGTGTTTATTACGTATATTTTGTGCGGAAAAGGGTTGAAGGTTTTGTGGGACACCAGGAACCGCTTCTTGCCACTGTCAAATGGAGAAAATGGTGTGGTTTCAACACATTACAAGTCAGGACAGCCTGTGCAAGAGTATCATGCAAATCAACGTTGAAGGTGGACGTAATAGAGGACGCGAACGCAAAAAAAAACTGATTGTACAATATTAAGCAATGTAGAGGTATGACTGTGACTGAACTGCTGATGGCTGCCGTTGATAGACCGTTGTGGAAAAGAGTTTGTGTGGTTCGGCATTCGCATCCACCCTACGATTACAAAAGTCAAAGGCGACGATGATGATTAACTCTGAAGGTCTGCGCACTCGAGACATCTTGGTAAAGAAAATGTGTTCTCCGAAAAGTTCCCTTTTGCAAGGGAAACCACCGTTATATCCGGTGTGCTTTACCGCTCAGCCACGAAGAACGTCAGTGTCAGCGAAGCTCTATTTTCCCACTTTACTTTGCACATGCCATTCAGCTAAATTATTTTTTCAAACGCATGTAAGTACCCAGTTTCGCATCTGAAACGCAAAGTAATTTTTTTCCACTACAATAACGTTTTAAGTATTATAAAGTGTTGAATAAAAAATAGAATCCATTAATTGATATATATATATATATATATATATATATATATATATATATATATATATATATATATATATGAAAATTTCTCCGATTTAATCGGTAGGGAAGACAATATTTATGAATAAAAATGACAATAGGAAAACTGGTAATTGCTGACGCGTTTCGTCCAATGTGGACTTTATCAAAGCAAAATATGAAAATGAAATTAAATGAACAACGTAACTAATAAAAACAAAAACAGAATGTACCTAGCAACGGATGTGAATGTAGAAAGAAACGCTATTTTCATATTTTTAACTGAAAAATAACGTCAGAGATTGTCACGTGTGGAGAATATTGTCATTATATCTGTGTTGATGTATTCAGCCATTTTCTTTCGATTTTATGAATCTGTTGTGCATATTTGTTTGTAAGAGCATTAATTTTATTAAGAAAGGTGAAATAGGGAAAAAGCTGTTTTTGTTTTTATTAGTTACTTTGTTCATTTAATTTCATTTTCGTATTTTGTATTTTTGATAAAGTCCACATTGGACGAAACGCGTCAGCAATTACCAGTTTTCCTATTGTCATTTTTATTCATATATATATATATATATATATATATATATATATATATATATATATATATATATATATATATATATATAACTAGACTCGTTTCGAAAAACCTCGAATTTTTGATTTGCTAAATCAAATTAATCTCGAGGAAAAAAAGGTTTTAAAAAAAGAAAGAGCTACAAACATGAACTTCTGCCGACAAAAAACTGCACAGATACAGGTCTGAAGCCCAAAGAAAAAAACCCCGATATGAGTAAACAATTAACTAACAAAAGAGCTCAATACAACCGTTGAGCAGGTTTAGATACAGACAAACCTACCTAGGTTTCACCTAAACGGATCGTCAGGTAAAGTAAGGCTAACGAGGCAAAGAGTAACGCATATTTATAGGCGATAGCTAAAATCATACCACATGACCAAAAAGCCACAAACACAAACTTAAGTGGGTGGGGGTAAAATATTTATTCAACGAAAATGGGGAGGAAAAAAAAAAACGAAAAAAACACACGAATATTAAGGTGGAATGTCAATAACGGGAAACTGTCTAATTTAGTAGCCAAGATTTTTTATGTCTACATACGTTAAGGATTTCAGTTTTAGAGTTTAATAGCTGGTTAGGTTGATCATCTAAAGCTATGGCTAATTTCTCCTCCGCACATAATTTACAAAACTTATGGCCTGCTTTATATTTTGGGCATTTTTTTAATATTTCCCATTTAAGGATGGGGTCTATATTATCTTCTTGTTTAGTTTTCCATACATTGTTAGATAGCGTGGTACTATGTTTAATTTTTACGTTTGACTTTCCCTGACGATCCGTTTAGGTGAAACCTAGGTAGGTTTGTCTGGCTCACTAGGTGTATCTATCTATCTATCTATCTATCTATCTATCTATCTATATATATATATATATATATATATGAGAGAAGGTGTGCGGCAAAAGGTTCTTGGCACAGTTCATCTGATGTTTGTTTATTTGGTCAGATTTGGAAAGTATGTCGGGCTGAGAAGTTTTCAGCAGCTCTTCGTGTATATCCGATGAAGAGGGAGGCGAGAGAAAATCACATACTGTGGAGAAGTGATTGATTTAAATATAAATTAACATAAATATCTTATTAATTCATACATTTTAATCTATGCAGTCCTTTTTGTTTTTATTTTGTTCCTTTCTTTTTATTATTTTACTTTCTTTCTTTCATATTTTACAGTCAGTCTTACTTTCATGTCAATCTTTATTTATTTATTCTTTCTTTCTTTCTTTCTTTCTTTCTTTCTTTCTTTCTTTCCTGGCAATCTTTCTTTCCTATTTTCCTCACAATCTTTGTTTGTTTGTT